>JAAWXA010000086.1:41973-107702 GCA_038090715.1 Florisuga fusca
CCTTATGCCTGTGGGGAGCATCCCTGGAGGGCGGTGGGGCTGGGTGGGCTTCAGTGTCACTGCCATTCGCAGGGGTTGGTAATTCAGGGGGAGCTGAGGGCCAGCACCTGCTCGTCTGGAGGACTTAAGTGTGTGTGTGGGGGGATTTGGGGACAAACAGGGTCTGTGCAGGGGGGCTGGGGATGGCTGGCTGATGGAGACTGTGGTTTGGGGGGTGGGGCTGAGGAGGGTCCAGGATTGCTGCAGTTTGGGGCTGAGCTCTTTCCCCCCTGGGTCCTATGATAGGCTCAGCCATGTCCCCCCCCCATCTCCCCCATGCTGTGCACCAGGGTGAGCCATGTCCCCCCAACCAGCCTGAGCTTTGGGTCTCTGTCCCCCCCCAACCCTGGCCCCAGAGTGTGGGGGAGGCTGTCATGGCACCTCCTGGCTCCCACCAGCAACCAGCACCCCGGGCAGAAGCAGAGACACAGGCAGGTTAAGGTGTGTAATCCAGATATATTTATAGGATTATTTTTCCGAGATTAGCACAGGATATTAGAAAGGTTATAAAGTCACATCGACATTCGTTGTCTCCCTTTTATGTACAGACAAGAACACAGCACAACAACACAGACCTTCCTCTGCCCTGCCCCGCCGCTGCCCCTCGGCACCACCAGAGCTCCCTACAAATATGGCTTTCATGTCTATTGAGAGTTCAGTGCCAGCTGGGAAGAGGCCAGAACCTCGCCAGGGCTGACCAACAGCAGTCAACAAACCTCCCAACAAAACAGGGGATTTCCAAAATTCTCCCCCACCCCCCAGTGCTGACCCTGGCCGTGTCCCTCTTCAGGTGTCCTGGGCCCAGCACGGGCGAGTGTGTTGGCACAGGGTGGGTGCACAGCTGGAGGTCCCTTGCCCATCTGGCCAACAAGGACCACCCAATGCTTGAAGAGGCCCACGGAGCCCTAGGAAGCGGCTGGTGCCACACCAAGGTGGAGCTTCTCCCCCCTTCAAGCATCCCACACCACCTCTTGTCTTTATGACCTGGTCTGCCCAACCCTCCTCACCAGTCCCAGCACGGGGAGCACTGCACACACCTACCCACCCCCCCCATCACTTGGCACCCATCTGGCTTAGATCATGACCAACACCCACCCGTGACTGTGCATCTGTTCCCCTTCACACCCGTGACCCCAAAGCCATTTCTCCCTCACCCTAGTGGCACCACTCCTCCTATTGCACTTTCCCCTGGCAGCACAGTGGGTGTCACCACCCCTGCGCCCTCCCCCAGGCTGTGATGTGCCCCCACTGCAGCCTCATGATGGTGCCCTCCCCCTCAGGTTCATCCTGCAGCATCTCCCTTGTCAACACACCTGACCTGGTGAACATCACCCAACTACCCGAGTCCTTCAGCTCTTACCTCCTGTCCATGCTCCCACCACCCACTTCCAGGACCTGCCGTGCCTGAGGCCATTGCTCAGCCTCTCCTGGGGGCTGCAGCAGGACAACAGGTCCACACAGGATGAGACCTGACCCATCCTTGGCTGATTTAGGCAGCAGGTCCTGTGCCCATGCCCTGCCTGTGCTCCAATCTTCCACTTCCAATACCACACAGCAGCTCAAAAATGGTGAAATCTTGACTTTTCTCAGCAGGGTCAAGAAGTCACCAGCCCCTGAAGCAGCTCTGGAGCAGCACTGCTAGGGAGAAAGTGGCCATGGCCATCCTGGCCTCAAAGGGGAACTAAGATCCCTGTCAGACCTCAGCTCCCACCTCCTTTTCCCTAGGGACCAATTCACCCCCCTCCCTCCCAGATGCCCAGGTTGGGGCTTTCTCTGTAGCCATCTACAGCATGTAGAGCTACAACGACATTACATAGTACTTGAAAAGATGTCCTTGCATTTTTATTTGAAGGAATTCCCTCTGCTCAGCAGTGGATGCCAGAGATCTTCGAGCAAACCATAAGGCTGCACACTCAGACGTGCTCAGGGTGCTGCTGCCCAGGAGGTAACAGCATCAGCACCTGCACTGTACCTCTGGCCCAAAACCAGCTTCGAGTTCTTGTTGGGACTCCAGACCCACGTCCTCCTCCAAAGAGATGGGAAGGGAGGGATCCCATGGGGAAAGCCAGGGGTTTTCTTCACCATGGACAACAGAAGCTTTGGGCACTTCTGCCTTGAGGTGCTCACACCCCGACACACAACTTGGGTCCACGTGCCACAAACTCATCACTCTCTCCCCACCCTGTGCCTGCCACCCAAGCTCTGCCTCTTCCTCCTCATCTGCTTAGTCCCAGGTGCTCCCTTTCCAGCCCCACAATGGTGTCCTCCTTGTTCCACGTGCTTGCAAGGTCTGGATGGGAGCATCACTGCCTGCCCCACGGCCACCCCAACCCACAGAAGAGGGCACAAACTCTTCCTCTGCCTCCAAGGTGAGGGGTGAGGTACGTGGCTTTTGTTCATCCTCCAAGGGCTCTCCTCCTCCACCACAAAATTGAAGATGTGCCCAGCTCAAGGCCAGCTGCTGCAGACTCCTTGTGTCCAGACCAAGATCCTGGGAAGCTGGAAAACCTCATCCCAAGGGTGAGATGGGACTTGGTTCCCTTGGAGGGAGGGGGGTGCGTGGGGGGCAAGTGAATCCTGGGGACATGCCAGAGAGGTGGGAAGGCTTCTTGTTTCCATTTTGGAAGAGAGAGTGAAACAGGCAGAAGGTAGGGCAAGTCCCTGCAAGGCTCTTTGGAGAGCACCAGACACTAAACATGGCCATGTTGGCCACTGCTGGCTGCAGCCCTTGGATCCAAGAAAGAAATAGCCTGTTCCAAGCTCACACCTGCCCTGGGAAGGGGCCAGGAGGGATGGGGGAAGAGACAAGTCCAAGAAGCAGACCCTGGTGGAGCCCCTCTCTGCGTATCTCCTCAGCCAGAGGAATCCCAGGCCTCATGCTGCTCCAGGGTGCCCATGCTAAGGACCAGGTTGTCTCCAGCTCAGCTTCCATGGTGCCACCAACTGCATCAGCTCTGACTGAAGCCATCTTCAGGCTCTAAACTACCTTTTCCAGAGGCTCTGGAGGCCCCAGAACCAGCCAGGCAAGGAGGGAAGTGGAGACGGCTGTGGGACCATCAGCTCTCCCAGCTCTGCCCCGTGCTCCCAGCACTGAACATCTCAATAGATGGTTGAAATTAATGTTTCCAATCTGAGAATTTGTCAAGTCAGTTTGGTTGGTTGGTTTTTGTTTTTGTTTTTTTTTTTTTTTTTCCTCTGGATTTGCCTCCAGATCTCTGCCCTCCCCCCTCCCCCTGGGGTGGGACCAGGGAGCCCCAGTGCTTGGCAGCTCCCAGTCTTCTCTGGGGGCTTCAGCGGTTCCCACCCTGGAAGCTCACAACCCCCCTTCACACATCTACCAACACAAGGACAGCTTTCCTCCCAAACAGACACTGTTCAACAAGAACCACCAAGGATAAAATCAGAGCAGGGGGCTCCCCCCCCCGAGGTCCCTCCCTGCTCAACCCCAGCCACGTGCCAAGAGCTCAGAGGCGGAGAGGCTGGCACCCTGCTCCCCCCTCCTGCCAGCCAGGCTCCCGATCCTGAGGCTGGGGGGGGAGCACTGGGACGGGCAGTTCCCAGTGGGGTGGGAAGCACGGGGGAGCATTTACAACAGAGGGGGCTGCCCTGCGCTTGCACCAGAGCCTGGAGCTGATTTTATCCTCGGATGTCAAAGAAACCAAAGTGGAGAGAAACAAAGAAAAGAGCTACATCGACCCCAGCCCAACATCCCAAAACCAAGGGCCCAAAGCAAAGAGCAGCCACAAAACCAAAGCAAAGGTCCAAAGGATCAGAAGGAAAGTCGCTCACTCACTGGTTGGTCTGTGTTTCAGTCGCAGGGATGGAGGTGCAAGCAAGCAAACGGGGCCGGGGGCTCTTGCTGTTCATGGTAATAACGTTTTGTACAAGTTCAAGAAGAAGCTTCACGTCTTGGGGTTGGTTGCTCTCCGCTCTCTGTCCCGCCACATCCTTCTCTGTCTGTCTGTCTGCCCCTGCCAGGCGCGAGAGTAAAATCTGTTGGGTTGAGTGGGGTTTTGTGGTCTGGTTTCCGTTTCCATCGGGGTTCTCTTGGCTCTGTTTCTCGCTCTCCCCCTACGCCCCTAAATGAAATATTCCTTCTTGTCGTCGCCGCTGGCTTGGCCGCCCTCTGCGTTGATGATGGCCGTGTCAGCATCCGGGGCATCATCTGACCCCTTGGCCTCATGGGTCAGGTAGGTGCCTAGGTGGAGAGAAAGGTCAGTGTCACGAGGGACCCTTGCTGGCACCCTGCTGCTCCCAGGCAAGCAGGGAGAGGTTTTCCAGTGGCAGGCTGGAAAATGGAGGTGAAAATCCTTTGGGTTTGGCCTGAAATGGAAAAGTCACTGATTTCCCTGGGACAAGCCCTGCCTGGGGACCAAGCCTCCCCTGGCCTGCTCAAAGCATTTGCAGTCATCTCAAGCCAGGAGGGTGAAACTGCCTCCCCCCTTTGCAAGCAGCAGCCCTCACCTGCACTTCCAGGCACATCTCCTGCCCTCCCCACTGCCTGCCCCTCTTCCCTGCATCCCTGTTGCTCCCCTCTCGGAAAACCAGAGGGTTTCTATTCCAAACTGCCACCTGCCAGGAGGCTCCAGCACAGGGCAGAGGTGGCAGCTCTGTTGGGCTGGGAGGGCAGGGATGGATGGGGGGGGCTCTTACTCACACATCACCTCTGCTGGGTTTGGCCGATGTCTGGATGTGACCGTCTCCCCGTGTCTTATGCACATACCTGCTGGGTGGATGAAAAGTCCAGGGATGGGGAGATGGAAATGGTGGAAGAGGAAGGTGGAGGGGCTCGAGGGGATGGTGAGGAGGGCGGGGAAGAGGGAAGAGGTGGGGTCAAGGCAGAGCTGGGAACAGGGACACGGGCAGTCCCAGGGTGATGGATACCAAGCCATGAAGGAGAGATGGACCAATGAGGGAGGAACTGCCTCCCTCCATCTGGTGTTGTCCAGCTCCAAGGACTTGCTGGGACATCTCCACATTGAGGTCGGTGCCAGCATGGGGCAGCAGTCCCCAAAGCCAGGAGGGCTCTGCTAGCTGGGTTTCTCCAGATGTAGGGCAGGTCTGCAGGACAGGGAGCTGCTTCCCTTCACCCCTGCCCCACGCTGCCCATTCACCTGGAGGACACAGCCCTGATCCCAGAGACCCACCAAGGGGGGCAGCACGCCCAACACTGTCTGCTCTGACATGACACGGGGGTCTTGGATCTGTGCCCACCCCCCTCAAGCAGCTCCCCCACCCCATACCTTTGTGTCTGATCAGGTAGTGTCCCAACACGATGAGAAGACTCAGCAGGAGGAAGACAATGACAGCAACAACCCCGCCGATCACAGCATGGTACGTGCTGGAGGTTGAGGGCACCGGGCTGGCATCTGCCCAGACAGCAAAGGGAGAGAAAAGAGAAGGATGGATTCAAACTAGAGGAGGGCAGATTGAGACTGGAAGTCAGGGAGAAGTTCTTCACCACGAGGGTGGTGAGACACTGGCACAGGCTGCCCAGAGAGGTGGTGGAAGCCCCATCCCTGGAAGTCTTGAAGGCCAGGCTGGACAGGGGCTCTGAGCATCCTGATTTAGTGGGAAGGGGTTGGACCTGGATGATCTTAAAGGTCCCTTCCAACCCTGAACATTCTCTGATTCTATGCAGGAGATGCTGCAGACCCTGTTCTGTGGCAGAGCCTGTGGCTCATCCCACGGATGGCTCAGGGCTTCAGGTGGCTGCCCAGGAGGGTTCTAATCCTGCTTGGCTCAGTGCCATCAGCTCAATCCTGCTGGAGCAGGAAACCAGGAAGGCAGTGGTAGAAACAAGGAGGGGAACACAACCCCCTCCACTGTACTGGCTCCTGCAGCAGGTGAGCTGAGAGGAGTCCCAGTGCCTGCACGCCGTGACACGCAGGTGACATGCAGGCTGGCGTGGTGACCACAACCCAAGGCCACTCCCAAGTCAGCAAATCCCAAGTCTCTGGGATCATCTGGGATGCCCTGGTACACGGGGACAAGTCCTCCTTCCACTCCACTCTCGTTGTGCCCCATCAGCTCGGTGCAGGCAGAACCAGAGAAACATTCAGGGGAGGCATTGGGACAGTACAGGGTGGGACAGGCAACGAGGGAGGTGAGAGGACAGAGAGATGACATCTCAGAGAGACACAACCAGGAAGGACCACAAGGCAGCCCAGGGCTCTGAGGGCTCAGCTCTTTCTTTGTGCACCACCATTCCCAAGTGCTGAGACTGTGGTGGCAGAGTCCAAACGCACTAAACAAGAAGCTGGAGCCTGGCTGGACACCTGGGACACGGCCCAGGGCTGGGCCACCATCCTCTTGTGGACCTTGTCCCATCAGGCTGGAGAGCAGGAGGTCCGTAAAGAGAGAGAAAAGGATCTTACGGTACCTTGGATGGGAGTTGGAGTGAAGGATGGAGCGGTGGCCATAGAAGGATGAGAGATGGGCTGGGAAGGGCCTGAAGTGGAGTGAACAAATGGGGTGGGGAGCTGGGAAAGATCTGGGGAGGACGACAAAACACAGGGACAGGAATCAACACCAGGAGGTGCCAGAGCCCATCAGAGGGGACCCCACTCTTCTCAGCAGCTCCTTCCAAAAACTCCTTTCTTCACCATGTGTCCCACAAGCCTCCTGCCACCACCAGACACTGCTGGGAACATCTTCCCCTATTTCCTGCTCTAGCAGCAGCTCGTGTCACCCCTTCTTCCATAAGGAACCCCACTTGGGACCCTTCTGCCTGGGAGCTATGGGACTGCAGGAGCTGGAAAGCGTCACCCACACTGAGATGACACCTACACTTGCCTAGGCACCCTCAGGGACTGCTCCATCCCTCCTCTCCCTTCCTGCCATGCCAGCAGGCTCAAGAGCTGAGTGGCTCCACCAGGGATGGTGCCTGAGACTCGAGTGGCTCTAGGGAAAAAGAGGAAGGATTTGACAAAGGGAACCAAACCAAGATATGGAGGAGTTCTTCATCTGGTGACACCAAGAGGGTGAAGAACAGTGGTGTTTCTGGGTGCCCCGTGCTTGTGGCTGTTGTCAAGCATCCTGGAGGCTGCTGCTGTGAGCTTGCAGAAGGGTGCTGAGGACCCTGGGGGGCTGCTGTGCTCCTGGATGGGTGCAGAAGGCTCCAAGTGCTGCTGCATGCTCAGAGCCAGCCTGAGGAACCAGCTCCCTGAGCACCCAGGGGGACAGAAGGGACACAAGGGGTGACAAAGGAACAACTGCATGGGGTTGGGCTTTAGGGGGCTGATCCTGGAGAAGCAGAGAAGAGGGACTTAGGGGAACAGGGTGTCTGAGGTGCCATTGCTGCCATGCACCCCCTCAGCCCGCAGCCACGTCAGAGAAGGATGCCAAGAGTGCCCAGAACAGGACAGGAGGAATTAGGAAGAGCTGGAGCATGTAGGAGTGCTGAAAGATGGAGAAGTTCAAGGTTGGTAGAGAAGAGAGAGATGGCAAGAGATTTGGCAGAAGAGGATAACCCCAAATCCAAGGCCAAAACCATGGCAAAACGGGCTCCTATCACCACGGGGAAGGTGCTGGGTGCATACAGCCCCTGGGAGGGGGGCTCAAGCCACAGCTCTGCTCCACACGAGACACACAGTGCTTGGACACAGCACGAGGACAGCAAACACAACAGCTCAGCACAGCCAGGACAGGGGAAGGGGCTGAGGGGGGTGACAGGAGGTGACAAGTGCTGCCCCTTCCCACACAAGGATGGGTGTCGAGTGGTGGGGCAGTCAGGGGACTGTCACTGTCAAACCAGGACAGGGACAAACTCGCAGCTCCCGGGGCTCAGCACAAGCCATGGGGCCCCATCTCCAGGAGAAAGGGCCAGGGCTTCCAGAGCACCTTGGGTTCTGGAGTGATCAGCACCACATGGGAATACTCCTTGGCTTGTGCTGGTGACACGCAGAGACCTCCTGCCTGTGACAGCCTCAGGAGAACTGCTCTTTCCTCCTGTCCCAGACTCCAGCAGAGCCCTTCCTGCAGTTCCTCCATCACACCCACTCCCCAGAGGCTGCAGGGACCCAGCTCAGGCTGGGCTGGACCATGTCCCTGCCCCAGTTCCCCCCTGACCACTCTTTTTGCCCTCCTCAGGCCCAAGCAGCAGCACCCCTGGAGAGTGCAGGGAAGGACAGGGGGCTGGAGGCATTCAAAGCCCACCTGGACACCTTCCTGGGTGACCTGCTGTAGGTGACCCTGCCCTGGCAGGGGGGGTTGGACTCGATGATCTTCCAAAGTCCCTTCCAACCCCCTCACTTCCTACAACATGACCAGGCAAGCTGGGGATGCAGCACTCTGATGAACTTGCTGGGACCCAGCTGCACCCAACGCACCCCACGCCACAGCCCCCCCCCTGGGGGAACAGGGGTGGCCCAGAGGTGTCCCCTCACTTACCACTAACGTCGAGGTTGTACTTGGCCACGACGCTGCCCATGGAGCTGGTGGCTGTGCAGACGTAGGTGCCACTGTCACTCTTGTTGAGGAAGGGGAAGATGAGGACGCTGTCGGAGCTCAGCTGCAGCGGAGCATCGCTGCCCTCCTTCTGCCACAGGAACTCCTGGGGGCTGCGGAGCGGGATGGGGGTGAGGCTGGGGCAGAGTGGAGTCCCTGGCTGGGCAGGTGGAGGGGACAACGAAGACATGGGAGTATTTAAGCGGAAGGGAAATACCCCGTGTTTTAGGAAGGAGCCGGGATGGATCTGCTGCTCCATGGAGAGGACAGGGGCTTTGCCTACTCTCCATGGGGGTGCCCGGCCCTACCTGACATCGATGCAGGGCCAGTGCCCGGCCCTGAGCCCACACAGTGCTGTCTGCGATGCCCTGCCCAAGGTCTGGGGAGGCCTAAGCCGTGGTTTTGGGAGCCTGAAGGACAATTTGTCCAGGGCCTGGCAGGGCTGAGCAGCAGGAAGGCGAGGAGGGGCCTTACATGGGATTGCCCTGCCCGTCACACTGCAGCTGGAGCTTCTCTCCTTCTCGCGGGTACTGGGGATGCGGCTCGATCTTTGCCGTTGGCTTGTCTGGAAAAAGAGGAGACACACAGTGGGGTGACCACCTGGCTCTGCCCCACACTCTGCAGGAGCAGCTAGCACCCCAAAACCCTGCACGCATCACTGCATGCTGGCCACGGGCACAACGTCAGCATCGGACCACGGAGGTGACGTTGACTGAACAGAGGTGACACCGTTGGCCTCCTCCACCTGTCCCCACCCCCTCTGCCCCATCATCCCCAAATGGCACGTACAGTGGACCTGCAGCTTCTGCGTGGTGGACCTCTCGGAGTTCTGCAGGGACTCGTGGTCCACGGTGCAGGTCACCTCAGCTTCGTTGTCCTCCTTGGTGACACGGAATTCCACCCGACTGCTGACGGTGAAGGTCTTTCCATTGGGGTCCTCCATCACCTCAGTGCCCTCGTCTGCAGGGACAGGGGACCATCACACCCCAGAAAGAGACATGAGGCTGACATGTGTTGAGCAGGGGACACCCTGTCCCTGTCCCCATCCCTTTGCTGGCAGGGGCATAGGATGCCAGTGTGTTCCAGCAATGGGCACAGCTGCAACCCTTGCTGGCTCAGCTGCCTCCAAGGGGTTCCCCAGACACCCCAGTGCCTCAGGACACAGCCCTGCTGCTTGGGCACCCACCCTTCAGCTCCTTGTTGCCCTTCTTCCACCGGAGCTGGGCTGCAGGCTTGCTGCCAGAGGACCTGCAGGTCAGCCGGGCTACCTTCTCCTCATCAATGGGCTGCTCGTGGCCAAAGATTTGGGGTTTCTGAGGGATTCCTGGTAGAGGTGAAGACAAGAAATACAACAGCCTATTAGCTGCCTGTGTCTGTCTGTGTGTGTGTGTGAGTGTGCTGCCACCCAGAGACAGACGCTCACACAAAAACCCATCCACAAACGTGGCAAGGAGGAGTTAAGGGGTAGGGATGTGGGAGCAGCAGAGACGGAAGGCTGTCTCATAGAATCATAGAATTAGCCGGGTTGGAAGGGACCTCAGAGATCATCACGTCCAGCCCTTGATCCACTCCAGCTGCAGTTCCCAGCCCATGGCACTGAGTGCCACATCCAGTCTCTGGTTAAATATCTCCAGGGATGGAGAATCCACCACCTCACTGGGCAGCCCATTCCAATACCAGATCACCCTCTCGGTGAAGAAATTCTTTCTAATATCCAACCTAAACCTCCCCTGGCACAACTTGAGACCGTGTCCTCTTGTCTTGTTGAAAGTCATCTGGGAAAAGAGACCAACCCCCCCCTGGCTCCAACCTCCTTTCAGGGAGTTGTAGAGAGTGATGAGGTCTCCCCTGAGCCTCCTCTTCTCCAGGCTGAACAGCCCCAGCTCCCTCAGCCTCTCCTCATAGGATCTGTGCTCCAGTCCCTTCACCAGCCTGGTTGCCCTCCTTTGGACCTGCTCCAGCACCTCAATCTCCTTCCTGACCTGAGGGGCCCAGAACTGGACACAGGACTCGAGGTGTGGCCTCACCAGGGCTGAGTCCAGGGGCAGAATCACCTCCTTGGACCTGCTGGCCACGCTGTTCCTGATACATGCCAGGATGCCATTGGCCTTCTTGGCCACCTGGGCACACTGCTGGCTCATGTTCAGCTTCTTGTCAATCGAGACTCCCAGGTCCCTTTCTGCCTGGCTGCTCTCCAGCCACTCTGTGCCCAGCCTGTAGCGCTGCATGCAGGCAAGAGAGCAGGAGCAGGATGTGGTGGTGGTGGGGATGCTCCTGGTGCCTTACCCAGCACGGTGACCAGGGCCTTTGCCGTCCGCACGGGCATGGTGAAGATGGAGCAGGTGTATTCCCCCTCATCGGACAGCACCACGTCACTGATGCTGATGGTCAGCTCGTTGGGTGTGGACCTCTCCAGCTGGATCCTGTTATCTCGCAGGGCTGCAGGAAAAGGACAACGGGGTGAGCAAAAGGCTCAGCACCACCACATCCCTCCACCAGCTCCTATTTTTCCCCCCGGTAGCATCACCGGAGCTGGGAAGCAGGAGGGAACATCACCCTCAGCAGGGGAACCCCCCCAGCCATGGGCCACTTTTCCTACCACTGCTCCAGCCTTGCAGCTGGCTCCTCTCCCAGTTCCCATGCACCTACCTCGTTTCTCCCCAAAGTAGAGGGTTTGCTGGGCAGGATTGGACCACTGCAGCGAGGAGTCATCCGGATCCTCCACCTGGCACTTGAGCACCACTGTGCCACCGGCCACCACAGTCTCATCTGACGTTGTAGGCTGGCTCTCTGGACACAGACAGGGGAAGTTAGTGCCAGCACGCACACGTGGATAACCGGGAGCATCCCTGCATTCCCTTGAGCACGGGGACAAGTGCTTGGGGGGACGTGTCCCTCTCCCCAGGTTTCTATCACCCAAGCAGCAAGCTTGGAGCAGAGCTGCACCCTGGGGGTAACAAGGACCTGCCCATGGCAGCCTGGGTCTCCCACTCTGATCCCATTTCTCAGCAGAGAAGAGCTCAACTACAGCTGCAGAAGCAAGGACCAGGAGGCAGGATCCATCCTCCAACACCTGCTGAGACTGCAGCTCCCAGACACTGCTGTCCCCAGGCAGCAGATCCATGGCAGCCTGCACAGGAGACACCAGTGTCAGGCTCCCAGCACAGTGTCCTTGGCACCTGCTGGAAGATCTAGGCAGCTGATGCCCTCCAGGCAGGAGAAGGAAAACGTGGCATGAGCTGGAAGGCACCTGGAGAGGCAGCAAACTCTGTTCTGCCACCCTGGCAGTGCCAGCAATGGGGGATTGCACCCCTTGGTGCCTCTGTGCCAAGCAGCCCACACAAAGGGAAGCTCTGCTCTCACCCCCTGAACACGGATGCACTGTGGGGTGCAGGCAGTGTCCCAGTCTCCAGGCCAATCCCAGGGGACACCACCTCTTGCTGGGCAGTCCACACCCCTTGCCAGGCTGCATTTCCTCAGCTAAAACACTGCCCTTCCCTTCCTCCAGGCTCTGTACCACACCAAGCAGCCCAAGGGCAGAGAAGAGCAGCAACAGGATCAGATAACCCCCTGCCTGCCCCAAGGACAGCTATTCTGGGAAAGCTGATGTGCCAGGGAGCTGCAGAGGGAGAAGGGGAACGCCAGCTTGCTCAGCCTGGGGGCTGCACCCCCTCCTCACCCAGCTGGGGGGTGGGGGGGACAGCCACAAGGACAAGAGGGAGGAGCAGGGATGCTGCTGCTGCTCTTTGCACTTTGCTGGATGCAAAGTGAAGTTACTCAGCCCAAGTTTTTTTCCCCGTGTTTAGGCAAGGCACTTGGCATCAGCAGCCCCTGAGCTATGGGTGATCCCACCTGTGTGCCCACAGCCAGGTCTGGTCTCACCAGGTTGCTTTCCTGCCCTGATCAAGCCCTTCCCCACCCACCCGTGCACCCAAAAGCTTTGCTCCACAGCTTGGTTCCAGCTGCCCATCACGATGCACCCTCTTCCCCAATCCATCTCCAGCTTGCTCAAGGTCCCAACGTGGTGGGAGCTCTGGTGAGGACCACCAGGACCCCAGTTCTGGGGACAGCACCAGGCAAGCAGTTCCCCAGCACCAGGCAAGCAGTTCCCCACCAGCCCCCCCGCCTCCTCCACTGCAAGGGATGTGTCTCAGCCACGTCACACTCCAGGGCTCAGGCAGGGATGGAGGACAGGACTCTGGAGAGATCTGTCTGTCAGCTTGCTTTAATTTGGTTAACGATGCCTTCTTGCTGCTTGTGCTGTAATTAGGGGATTAGGGCTGCTGCAAGCTGCTGTTGTCCAAACTCAAAAAAGGCCTTTGACTCAGATGCAACTGAGGACAGGGTCTGAAAAACCCACCAGAACAGACCCAACCTCTTCATTACCAATTACCACCACCTGCCACATCACCACCTTCATTCAAGTGTTGGCAGCAGGAGAGATTCTACAGAGCAAGGGGTGGGAAGGGGGAGACGGGTGATGCCACCCACACCCCCATGCCAGGGGACACACTGGGCATTGCACAGATCCCCCCCTGCCCCAGACCTGGCCTCATCGATGAATTCCTTTCTTCCTCCCCAGCTCACAGGAGGGACCAGCAGGAGAGGTCTCCAAACCCCCCTGTGAGGAACACGGAGCCACCTCTGTCCCCCTGGGGTAAGGGCCACATGGCCACACGTGAGCCCCTCTGGTCCACCACACTGTGCCCACTGGCACAACCCAGATACTCAGCTCCCTGCACAGACAGCTTGGAGGAACAGATGGGCAGGACTTGATTTAATTAAAAATTGCTGTGGCTGTAACCTGCTGGCCCCTGACAGAACAGGGACCCCAGAGCTGCCAGGGGACCAGGAGATGAGGGGGTGGCAGGATCCCAGGAGCAGTGAGTCCAACCACAGTGGGCTTTAGCCCCTCCTGCTCCCACCACGGGAAGGAAGGCACAACCTGGGGGTCCCCATCCCTCTGCATCATCATCATCATCCCCACAGGCAGGACCCTCCCCACAGGAGGGGACAGCAGCACACTGGGAAGGAAGATGCCCCATGCAATCCATGCTCCCAAATCCAGCAGCTTCAGGTCCAGAACATCCCCCTGGGTCAGATCCTGGGGGATCCCCAGGAAGACAAAGGGCAACGTGAACCACTCTGCTCCCATCACAGTAGCCCTTCAGCAGCACCACGAGGGGTGCCACGAATCACTGGCACCCAGGGGGTCACCAGATTACATTTTGTGGGTGTGGGGGACAGACAGGAGATCTTCACAGCAGCATCCCAGAAGCTTGAAGGCATAGGAAACCAGAGCCAGGATGCTCTGGGAAGCTGGCTGACACAAAAAGCTCTCAGATCTTTCTGGCACACAGGTTAGAAGAGTCCCCATGAGCCCAGGGACAGGTGCTGGACACTCAGGGAAGCATCCGTCCTCACCAGCAAATGCTGCCAGCACAGAGCCACCGCCATCTGACAGTCCCCTCACCCTCCAGACTACAAACAATGGCTACAAACAGCCCCTGGGGCCACCATGGGCTGTGCAGCCCAAGCCCCAGCAATGCCAGCATCGGGGCCACCCAACCTTTGCTGGCCACCTCAGGTCCCTGTCATCATCCTGCAAGAGAGGGGAAAATTATTTTGCAGGTGACAAGCCAGCCGTGGGGTCTCCTGCAGACACCACCACCAACCTCCCCATCTCTCCAGACCCCAGAAGCAGGACTTGCAGGTACTCACAGCCCCTTCCAGCACAGATCCTCCTCAAAATCCTGCAGCTCTGCTGCTTCCAGCCCCGAGACATGATGGACGTAAATCCTCTGCAGACACACATCTCCGGGGCCTTTTTGCAACAAAATGCCATGGCACACCTTCTGCCTCTCCAGGAGCTCTTGGTTTGTTTTCTTTTTCAGCTGGAACATCCTCAGGGGAAGCAGTAGAACAATGCCTGGGAGGAAAACTCCAGCCCAGCAGCCTCCACCGTGCCTCCAGAGGAGACCCTGCTGCCCAGAGCAGGGCAGAGTGCTTGGGAGGCACTTCCAGTGGTAACTGGGGTGGAAGCAGGCAGGAGCTGGAGGTACCAGGACCCTCTCCCAACCTCTGCCCATCTCAGCCTGCCTCCGGGCTGTGAGAGCATTTCTGAAGCATCCCCAGAGGAACAGCCCCACTGCTCAAGTCCCTCAAAGACCCTCAGTCCCCAGCCCAAAATACACCACTTGGAATGTTCTTAATTTTTTTTTTTTTTCTTCTATTTAGTCTCATTTCTTCATCATAAAGATCCCATTTCTCTCTGTTGACATAGACATTTTCCAAGGCAAGTTCTCTCCTCTCCAAGGACTGTATTTTAATAATTCACTCGGCAGCCATGAGCTGCAAAGCTCCATTTCCAGCCTCGGGCATCCTTCCCCTGTGGTGACACCAGAGCAGCTCAGCCCAAGGTGGCACTTTTGAATTTGGTGGATTGCAAACCCAGCCAAGGAGGCTCAGACATCTGCTGTGAAACCTTCCTGATGCACGAAGCCAGGCTGATCCAGGGGAGGACCAAGAAGCAGGGACTCTCCCAACTTCTCCATCCTGAACACACCAAGTTATTTTTCTGAAAGCAGAAACTCAGAGAGTCTTCTCTGGAAAGGGAAAAAAAATAAGAAAGAAAAAAAAGGATCCAGCTTCTCCATCACAACCTGATCCTTTGCTGGAGTTCTCCCAAGGCCAAGACTTTGGTCACAGCCAAGAGCCCAGGGATGCTCTCCATCAGCCCAGAGCCCCTCTGAGCAGCAAGGTCCTGGTCCAAGGGGCACCCACACTCAACCCCCAGCTCTGCTGGCAAACTGGAGAGCAGAATCCTTCTCCCAGGGCGTGGAGATGCAGTCACCTCCCTGACAGAGCTTTCCCGAGGTACAACATGATGGTGACAGATGCCTGTGACACCTGACAGGGGTTAAGCAGATGAGACGTGGCCAGCAATTAGCATCCAATCAGTGGCCAAGAGCAGCACTTGAAGGGATGCTGGTTGCAAGTGCTGCAGAAGGTCTACACATCACAGGATCTGAGGAGCTTCACAGCCCTCCTCCTCCTCCTCCTCCTCCATCCCCTCCTTTGGGTACCTCCTCACCCCACATCAGAGCAGAGCTGGGGAAACAGCCTCTCCTCTAGGGTTTCCCCCACCAGAGCACACAGCTTGGGCTCCCCCAGGTTATCACCTGCTCCTCCAGATGCCCCAACAAACCCCTTCAAAGAGCTGGGATGGGATGGGGTGGGGTGGGGCTGGGATGGGGACGAGAGAACTGGGGAACACCTCAGATGGCAGCAGCTCTTGCCTGCAGCTTTGGCAGCCACACAAACCCAGGCTGCTGCTGGCTCTGCTCAGTTGTGTTTGCACATCCACACCAGTTTGGTGCCCAATCAGCTCAGCAAAAAGCAGCAGCACCGCCGGGGAATCCATCACCTCCTTCCAAGGCCACCGGCAATCCCACGGCTGGGAGGAGATCTGTTGCCACCACAAGCCCAGGGACAACAGAGGCCTCAGACTCTGATCACAGAATTTTTCAGGCTTGGGAAGGGACCTTTAAGATCATCCATCCCTGAAGCCTGCAGGGCAAAGGCAGCTCCTTAGAGGAGGCAAAATGGAGACGAAGGGGGAAAAGCCCCATCCAGGACCAGCACAAATCACCCAAGTGCTGTGGCAGAACTTTCTGGGGACCCTTCAGAAGGTGGCAAACTCCTCTGCAAACCAGCAGCAAGCTCACCTGGAGCCTCAGGTCTCCCTTTGGCACAGGGCAGCGATGGGCAGGCTTACTCCTCCTCCTCCTCCAGCTTGACAGCAAACAGATGACACCTACTTTTTTTAAAGCATGTGTTTTAGCTCCTACCCTAAGGCCAATCTCCAACATGACTGTTGCCAAGGGAACGAGCTCTTTACTTTGACAGTTCTGTTTTAAGGACCTCCCGCCTGCCCAGCAAGGTGTCTGAGGAAGCTTTGGGTGCCCTGGTACATTGCTTATTGCTTTGCAGGCATCTGAATGCTTGCTGCAGGACCTCAGCCCAAGCTGGCATCAGAAACTGTAACTCCAAAGCTGCCCAAGGATTAAATAAACAAGGTTGTGCAAAAGGATGCTTCTAACAGAAAGAAAGAACATGGAAAACCCCCAAACAGCTCTGCTCCCCTCCTAGGGGACAGCACTCCTGCTGCCAGGTACCATGCACCAACACCTCCTCCCAGATAGGAGAGGAGAGGAATTTCAAAGAAAAAAAAAAAATAAAATTAAATCCATCTGATCTTCCAGGTGACTGTGGTGGATGCTGTCATGCCCAGCTGCAGGATCCTCTCATCCCAGTGGATGCTCAGGGAGAGCAGAGTACACTCAGCTTTGGCTGTGGCCCACCAGGTCAGCTTTGCTCTTGCATGGTTTGTCCCTCTTGAAGTTCCCAGCATCATTAAGAGACAAAAAATTAAAATAAAATAATAGTAATTAAAAAAAAAAATATAAATAGGCAGAACCCAAAGCTGGGGAGATGTGGAAAGGGGCAAACCAGAGCCCCCAGGCCAGTGGCATGATGCTGACCTGTTAGTGTTCATCTGCTCAAGGTAAAGATGTCAAAGGACAAGCTCTGCAGCACACAGCCAGGGCAGGAGCACTCTCAGCAGCATGCCACACCACTGGACCCATCTCTCCACAGCTCCCACTGCACCTCAGACTGGGAGGAGAGCAGAGAACAAGGCTGACAGCAACAGAAAGGAGGGTGAGGAACTGCTGGCTCGGGCACAGCATCGGCACAGACACCACCCAAGCACCTCTGGAAAACAGGTCCCCAGGGACATGGGGGCAATGGGGTCCCAAGAAGCCCTGTCTTGAGGCACAGGCAGACCTCCACTTGTCTCCAGACTGAGAAAATAAAATCAGGTCCTGTGTGGGAAGCCAGCCTGCTGCTGGTCCCGGTGCTGCTGGCCACTCAGCAGGGTCAGAACTCCCTTTCCCTGGGAACAGATGGCCTGAAAAGCAGCAGCAAAAGCAGTGGTCTGGAAAAGCTACTGCTCCTACATTGGGATGACCAGTAAATACACCTTTTGAGTCATTGTGAGGTGAGGAAGAACATCTGTAGATCAAGCATTGCCTGGAGCATCACCAGAGGAAGGGGCAGGTCCCCTTGAGCAGCTGCTCACAGCTCTGCAGCTCCACAGCCACAGGCAAACTCTGGGAAGATGGGTACCATGTGGCTGGGCAGCAAGCCTTGCTGCCCCTCCAGGACATCAGGGAAGTCTTCCCAGGCCCCCCGAAGAGCTGCAGCACCCAATGTCTGCCCATGCTCCCTCCCTGTGACCTCCTCCTGCATCACGGCGGAGGCAGAGCGTGACACCAGGCAGGTGACTGGAATGGTTAAGCACCTTCCTGACCAGCCCTCATCACATCTTGGGCTTTTTCTCTGCCTCCTCCCTCCACTCCTGACTGCTCCTTCATCTGGGTTAGAGCTTTCAGCATCCAGCTGCTCAAACACAACCCACAGCAGCATCCCTGCATCCCCACTCCTGCCTGGCTCCTCTCTCTTTCCCCCGACCAGTACGGCCCCTCTGCTCTGCCACAGCACCCACAACAGTGACAAAGGGGCTGAGATGCTGGGTGAAAGCAGGAGCTCTTTCAGAGCAAGATGCAGAGCCTGCTCCCCCCCTCCTCCTGCCCTCGGAGGGAGCACCAGGGAGATCACTTGGACCTCTCCATCCCTGGATGGTGAAAGCTCTGCTGCTGCATCACCTCATGGCTGCGGGTGCCTGGCCAAGAGCTAGGGGAGAGAACTGGACCAGATGGTTCAAGCTGAGCTGACCCAGTAATTCAGAGGAGGAGGATCAGCTATATCTGACTACGTGGGTGTCACAGTGCTGGCATCACCCTCAAGGTCCCATGCAGCCACTGAAAAGCCAAGCACCGAGGAGGCAATTCAATCTGTGCAGACACAGCATCAAATGCCCTGCAGGGCCAGGCCATTGCCTGATCTGGAAAAGGAGCATGGAGAGCATTTCAGATGGGCCAGGCCATTGCCTGATCTGGAAAAGGAGCATGGAGAGCATTTCAGATGGGAGCCAAGGCTGGGCATCAGGGATGTCATGCCACCTGTCAGCACAGGGAACTGAGCACTTCCCAGAAGGGCTCCGCACAAGCAGACCACGCTCTGCAGCTTCTCCAACACAGAACAAACAAGGGGGACCCAGAGCAAACCCAGCAGCACAAACAGAGCCCACCAGACTTTAGGACCACCAGCAAAGACACCAGGGATGGGTGCTTGCATCCTGCACCATCTCCTTGCTCACGTTGCTCAGTCCCACGAGGACCTGAACTGTCACACAACACTCAGGATCGGGGTAAAAGTAGATTAAAAACAACCAAGTGAAAACAAACAGGAATGTTAGCTTCAATGCAGATTCCTCCATCTGCCTGAATGCCTGGCAGTGCCAGCACCAGGGTGACTACCCAGATGCAGACGCCTCCAGTTACTCTGGCAATTCCAACACCCCTGGAGAGGCAAGAACGTCGGGAGAGAGAGAAAGAGGCAACGTCTGGCAAGCAGGAGACCTCACAAGCAGGAAATCCTGGGCAAGTAAGGTGTTTCCAGCTATCTCCTTCCAGAGAAGGACAGGTCCCCAACACCTGGGAGATGCTCAACTGATGCTTCACCAGTCTGCCAGGGATTTCTCCTCTAGCCAGCAGACCAAGCCAAACACCCTGGCCTCAGCATCATGCCAAAATCTGAGGCATTATCAGGAGAGCAGCTAAAATCCTGTCCCACGGCAGCAGTGCCAGCACATCCCATCACTGTCTGGGTATGCGACTGGGCAGCTCTACAGCCCTTGATCCCACGTATTGTCTTAAAATCCAGCACTGCCTGTTGAGCCTCCCCCATTGTGCCAGACAGCTGAGTGGTGGCTTTCCTGCTCCCTGTCCAGCTTGCTCACCCAGCTGCTTGCAGAGGGATGCTCTCTTCTGACACGCTGATCCCAGCTGCATTGCCACTGCAAGAGCAGCTCGTTTTCCCCCCCCAGGCTTTGATCAGAGTCATCCAAAAACCAGGCCATCCAGGTAGCAAGTGATGCAGATAGGTCTCACCTCCTCTTTCTTATGCCTGTGCACCACTGCCTCAGCAGAGATGTCACTGCTTCCTCCAGTGCCAGGGGCTTGTGCTGGCACAGAAAGAGATTGGTGGCATATGGTGAGCCCTAATGACATGTGAGAACAGGGCATTTGCAGACATCAGTTGGGTAAAAGCATTGCCGTGAGCAACAAAGGATTAAATTAGCTTCAGACAACTACCAGGCTTCCACCATCTCGTTCGGCACCCCAGGACTCCCTCACCAGGGTCTCCCCGCTCCACACCTGATGCCACGGGCTGGAGGTCATCCACAGCCTCCCATACCTGGCTCAGGACCAGTGCTGATGCCTCCCAAAGGATCAGGACTACAGGACCTGGCAGCAATCATCAGTTTGGGGTTAGAGATGCTCTGAGCCCTGTGGCAGTACAAACATCTCTCCAAGCCCTCTGCTCCTACCACTTAACTCTGTTCCCACCCTGGCAGGGCAGGTGGGACCAGTTGGAATCACAGGGCATCTTCCCAAGACAGAGGAAGCTTCCCCTGGCACAGTCTGGCTAAGCAGACATCACCATCAGCTTCAGAAAGCTGAAGCCATCATCCAGGAAGGGGACAATGTCCTGAACCTCTTCCTCTGCAAACACCAGGCAGGGAGCTCACCTCTCTAGGCTTCAGACATCTCAAGATGGTCTTCAGGCCCTCAGCCAACAGGAAGGCATGGACACAAGTCACCTACCCAACCTCAACATCTCCAGGAAGAGACAGAGCAGCCCTGACCTCCCTCCTGTGTCATCCACACCTGGTCACGTACACCCAGCTCCAAGACCATCCATGCTGAGGCCTCTCCCAGAAACAGAACCACACAGAATGCATGGAACAGCTCTGGTACAGTGGGAGGCAACTGGATGGGAGACCTGAGCTCCTTGCTGTGCCACAGGAGCTGCCCAGCAGCCCCCCCCTTGCTGCTGTAGTGGGATGAGGGTGCTACCAAGCACGGGGAAAACAGCTCCATGAAGTCTGGTTTTGGCTTCCCCTGGGACAACAGTAAGGCACTGTTCAAACAACAGGGTTACACAACTCCAGAGTGGAATAACTCTGGGGGGGAATAAGCCTCACAGCAAGGACAACCACGCATCCAGCCCAAACACTCAGAAATCTGCTGAGAGCAGCACAACACCAGCCAAGTGCACAAACATGGCCCTGGTATGTAGCACCAGTGTTCCCAGTGCCCAGGCAGCTTCAACGGGTTCTGATGGGCCCTGCCAAAGTTGAAGCCCTGAAATCCAGAGTGGTGCAGGAGCAATTCTTCAATGAGAGGACACAGCTGCTCCATGGCTGCCCCAGGAAGGATGCTGAGGAGGGGCTTTCCTAGACCAAGAGCCAAGCTGGGAGTTGATGGCTGAGAGGTACAAGGGTAAAACACTGATTGTGAAGATATGCCAGCAGCTTCTTTTTAAGCATCTTCCAGCCATCCATCTCCTCTGCTCCCAAAGGCTTTTGGGGGGTCCATTTATCTCGCTACATCAGACAACGGGAAGCCTGACAGATCATGGCCACCAGGACTGGGCCACAGCAGCAGGGCAGCCCTAGAAGAAATCTTGCAGTGTCATCATCCAGGCTGCATCCTGCCCTAGGACTACACACAACTTCAGGCCACAGCCACCCCTCCTCATGTCAGCACTTGCCAGGATGCTCAAGCCACCCCCTCCTGCCCGGCTCCAACCAACGCACTGAGCACCGTCACGCAGAGGATGCCAGGACATCCCTGCACCGTGGGACTCAGCATCACCCACACCCACAAGTGATCCTTTTGGGCTCCTGTGGGAGGATGGTGGCCTTAGCCAAAATCAGTCCTGAGATTTGTGGGTGGGAACACAGCCACCAACGCACAGCAGCCCCCAGAGCAGCTCTGCCTGTGACAGTGACCTCCTCCAGCAATGGGACAGGCCATGGGGGAGGCAGCTGGGGGGGAAGGCAAGGGGCAAGCTTGCTCCTTGACTCCAAGACAAGTCACGGGCAGGAGGCTGCCAAGCTTAGACCTTCTCTACCAATGCTCTCCCCACAACAGCCCCTGGGGCCCCTTGATGATGCCAGAATTACCTCCCTGCTTGCCACGGGCAGGGACTTGGATGGCAACCGGGCCCTCTCGCACCATCAGCCCCAAAAAACACAACCACGCAGACCAGGGCCGTCTTCCCCCGACGCACTCCCCAGCCAAACACACCGCAGTGATTTTATCGCGAACCGGCGACTCCCGAGATGTCAAACCCAGCTGCCAGCAGCCCGACAGGAAGGAGAGGCCGTAAGCAGAGAGGGCTGGCAAGCCAGCCAGGACTCTGCAGTCGAACGGTTATGGAAAACAAGGTGCTGCCACCGAAAATTCATTTGCTTTGCGGCACTTCATCAGCGGCCGCCTCGCCCGCGGCGGCGTACGGCGGTAAACAGCCTTTGTCTCAAGGGCTGATGCTCCAGCCCAGCCCCGCACCTCCCGCATACCGACACCGGGGACCGAGAAGACGCCGAGATGCCACCAGACATCCGGGCAGGAGGGGCAGCAGCTACCCTTCCCGGAGCGGGGGGCTCCTGCCCTGCCGGGGGGAACCGGGGACCCGCCCCGAGGAACGCTTTCCCCACCTTGGGGAAGCCACCGCCGGACCCCCAAAGGATCCATCCCCCGCCCACGGGGGTCAACACCGAACCCTGGCATCCTCCCCGGGGGCGAGGCGGCTCCACCCCACCAGGGATCCGCCATCCGCNGTTGTCCCGGTCATCCCAGTGGCCCGGGTTATCCTAGTGGCCCCGGTTATCCCAGTGGTCCCGGTCGCCTTGGTGGTCTCCGTGGCCCCCAATCCGCCCCCGGTGCTGAGGGGCCCTGGTGTAAATGAAGTCGTTATTTGTCAGGGTGTCACCCCCGGTCCCTATCCTGCCCTGAGGGGATGCCAGGTTGGGGCAGATTCCACCCGCGGCCCCGCTCACCCGCGGGGAGAGAAGCCACCCAGACCGTGTCCCCAGGGTTGTCGTGTCCCCAGTGCGCCTGGCAGGCCGGTGAGTCTTGGCGGCTCTTGGCGGCTCTTGGCGGCTCTGTGCTCTGGTGAGTGAGTGGCAGAGCCCCAGGCTGAGCCATGGAGCCGCGGGATGGAGGCAGCAGCAAGCGGGGGATCCGGCCCCTTGCGTTGCTGCTCGCTGGGGCAGCTGGCCCGGCTGGGGCTTGGATCCTTCTCCTCGGTGCTGTGGGATCTGCACAGGCCGTTTTGCACCTCCTGTTACTGAAGGCCCAGCTTTGGCTTGACCCTCAGTCCTGCAGCCAGCTTGCTGAGCATGGCCGAGCAGAGAGTCTGCAGCTTGGGCAGTGGAAGGTGGTCTCCACGGGGCTTCGTGGGGTCTACGGCTGAAGTGCTGGGCTGTGACCCACCAGCGTGGCTCAGCCTGTCTCTGGTCCTCAGGGCTGAGGGCTGCCCTCTCCATCTCTACAGCAGCACTTGTACTGCTCTGACTCAAAACCTGTCCTCACTCAGATTTGGGGTGAAGTCTGTCTTTGTGCCACTCCTTGGCTGCCAGTCTGTAAACTCAGTGGCCAGTCTTTGCTACACCATGGCATCCCCTAGGGAGCTCCTTTATTCCTTGTTATTCATCCACGTTATCATCCATTAGATGATAACACCTGATTCCTTGCTCATACCAACCCAAGTGTTTCTAGCTCAGACTCCTTCCTGCAGCCCTAGAGGAGAAGTTTTACTTTAGTAGGTCTGAACCGTGGTCATTCACTTTGCACCTCAGCATAAACTCTTCCTCACGTGCTTTTACACGGAGCTTTGCTGCACCCTTAATGCTCTCCTGCACAAATGCTGTGCAAGAAGGATGTCTCTGTTAGTCATCATCTCTGTAGGAAGGGGCTGTGGGAGGAACAGCTTTCTGGTGGTCAGATCTCATTCTTGTGCTCTGCCTCAGTTTTCCTGGGCTGGACATGGCCCTAGAGGTGATGCTGCTCATGTTAGGACCTTGTCCATCTGACCTCAGAGGAACTGCACTTGGCCCCAGATTTGACATCAGTGCTCGGGGTGCAGATCTGGGGACAGTGTGAATCAAGTGATGCCACAGGAGGCTCTCCTCAGGTCTTTAGCAGGAGAAGGGGCTGCCTTTGGCAAATGGCTCTGGCAAGCTGGGGGATGTGAGAGAAGCTCACACGAGGTCTTCCCCCAGAAACTGTGAATAAGTGTGGCTCCTCCTTGAGACATGAGCATAGCCTCGTGCATGAGGGAGGCTCTGGTGGGAGGGTGAGATGGAGCTGGAGAGGGTCTCGTGGGATGGTTTGTGGAAGGGGAGCACACTGGGTCAGGCCTGTGGAGGGTGTGGGTTGGCTCCTGGCACTGCGTGCAGCAGCTGGGGAGCAGTTTCCTCTGGAGAGGAGAGTCTCAGGTGAGAGGGGGGCTGCTTAGGGCCTTTCATGAGCCCCCAGCTTCTTCTCAGAAGCCTTTGCTGGAGGAAGTGGTGCAGAAGCATCGTGTCCCTTGAGCTCTGCTGAGCTGGGGAAGGCACGATCCTTGTGTGTCCAGATGGACCCCTTCACCCCTGTCCCCCAGCCTGTCCCCTCTCCTCTTTGTCACTCCAGCCAGTGCTTTTAACTCTCTGTCTCCTGCAAGACAGCAAGCACCCATGTTCTCCATCACACAGGTGGCTGCTGAGAGGTGCTGACAAGGGAAGGGCAGAGGAAGAGGAGGAGGCATTCAGTGTGCAGCAGGTGCTGAGGCAACACTCGCCACAACAAATCCCTGTGATTCAACCCCAGAGCATCTGCCACTGCCGGGTACTGAGCATTAACAAATGGCTGAGGGGGCTGATGTCATGCAGCCACCTCTGCCGAGGCTTCCCAGAGCCCTCCCAGCACAGATTCACTCTGCCATGCCTGGGAAGGAGATGGTGCTTTGCTGCTCTTAATGTTCTTGAGAGACCCTGCAAGTCCCTGCTGGATCAAATCTTTCTGCTTTTCTGCTGCTGATGCCAATGAAGGGCTGTGGAGGTGGGTGCTCCATTCACTGCAGTGTTGGCCTCCAGGTCTCCTTGCTCTCTGGGAGCATGTGCCTCTTTTGACCTCTCTTTGAGTCCTCCACACCCTCCCACATGTCCCAGCAATGGGCTGGCAGCATCCTTTCACTAAGGGTAAAGGACTGTAGGGGCATACAGGCTGTAGGACTGTTATTTTTTCAGCTGTGTCAATAATGTATAGCACCCTTGGGCAGAAGCATCCAGATCTCGCCTCTAACTGATGACAATTTAAGAGCTGCCATACCTGACCATCTGTGAAAACCTTCCAGGTTTTCCCCACGTCCTGGCTGCAGCTATATATTAATGCTGCAGAGGAAGAATAAAGCACCCCAGTGATAACTTTCCACCCAGGACCAGCTGGAATATAGAGCTAAAACACTTTCCAAAATACCTTAGCTATGCCAGTTATCATTTCTCTCCCTGTCCCCCCAGTTAAAAAAGTCCATTCTGCTTGACCACTCTCTTATCACACCTCTGGAGAGGGTTTTCCTCTCTGATTACCTGAGTTTGACTTTGAGTTGTGTCATGCTGCCTGTCTTCTGACTTTTAGGACCAGAATCCTGACCAGAAGTTCCTTCCTTTCCTTTGTAGTGCCTCCAATGGATACTCTCTCTGGAAGCACTGTTGGAGGATGGAGTGAGAACGAAGCCTTCTAAATGGGCCATCAAATGGGCTCAACCACATCTTTCCCTTCAAATAATCACCTTTCCTAGCCTGTGATTGCTGTTGCCCCAGTGTTATGGTTTCAGTGGGCTAAGCTAATTTTGTGGTACCAAGACAAGGACCTAGAGAGGGTTTCTGAGGGACCTGGGGGGCACCCAGGAGGGGCAGAGCAGGCAAGGGTCAGGATTTCCTCCCACCTCCTGCCAGCCTCTCTCAAAGCCCAGAGGATGGGCAGCCCCTTCCCCTTCCTGCTCCCTTCTTCCTTGCTGCTGAGCATTTTTTGCTTTCCAACCTTTAAGTCTCTCTTCTTTCTTTTCTCTTTTATCTTCCGTGGGGAGGGTGGAGGGAGGGAAAACAGCAGTTCTGTCCTCTGGTTTTTGGTTCACCCTGACCACTAAACCCAGGCACCCAGCCATGGCTACTATCTCCCTGAAGGCTCTGCAAAGGCATAGAAATCTCCAGGGAACGTGTGGAAGACGGGAGGACAAGCCCCATCTGCTATACTTGCTACCTTTAACCTTTTGAAAGCCTGAGAGCCCCTTGATGGCTTTTTGCCATGCTCAGCCCTGTTGTTTGTTTTTATATCTCTCCTGATTCGCTCTTCAAAAGCTCCTTAAACTTTGCTTAATTAGCCTCACACTGATTTTGCTTCTCTTGGGTGTCACTCTGCTGCTTGGTCCTGGCTTCCCCCTGCGGTGCTGAACTGAGCAGCACCAGGGCTGCTGTTGGGCAGCATCTCAGCTGCTTTTTGAGTTGGCTCCCATGTGCCACTTAAAACTAAGCCAAGAACAGCCTCCCCACTCCCTCCTGCTCCTCCCCTTGCTCCAGGTAAGTGGTGGCACAGAGCAGGGTGTTCAGTGTTGGAGATGCTCTGCAGCTGTATGTGAGTGGCTCAAGTCCCCCGGGTACCATCCTCTGTGATGGCACCTTTGCTGGAGTCTCATCCCATTTTTTGATCTCTCTCATCAAAGAAGTCATCTTGCTGCTGCTCTGCAGCTGTCTGGGCAGGGAGATAGACTCTTGCAGGGATGTGATTGCATCTGGGCATCTGACTGCTGCTCTTTGCATCTTGCCTGAGCTGTCCTGCAGAGCTTGCAGCCAGATGCTTTGGTATTTCTTTTGACTTCTAATTCCTTTTCTATCAAGATCAAGGGCCAGGCAATTCACCTGCCTTTGCATACTGCCTGGATATTTGTAATACTTGTTCCAGGCCAGTGCAGGCTTTTATCAACCATGTTAACCTGCAGCCAAACCGAGTTTGCAGAAATATTCTGTACAGAAATATCTTGTCCTTGATTTGCTTCTGTTAAGGCTTTCATAGTTACTTCTGAGTCACATTGCTGTGAATCAGATCACAGCTCTGATACGTGTCAGGAACCAGAACCCAGTGTCTGTGCTGAGGAACTCCTCCCAGAGGTTGGGTTTTGTACATTTAAGGACTATTATTTGAACCAATTTTCATCAGGGCAGGATTTATTCATGGCTGGCTGCAGGGAGCCCAGCACACCTGAGAAGACAGGAGTGGGGAGCGGGTACAAAACCCCAGATTCAGCAGGACCATGTGGTGGGTTCCACCAGCACAGTCTGTTGTGTTGCAGCAAGTCCCTTCATCCAACAAATTCAGCTTTCCCAGCACTTTATTTTCTCTCTGTACCATCTAGACCTTGCACTTTATTTAAAAGCCTTAGGATGACCTGGACTGGGGGCTGGAGACACTCAATGTTTTTAACCAAAAGCCTACCTGAAAAAAAGCAAAAATGTCTTTGGTGCACTGTGCAGATGCCAAAACGATTGGAGGCTGGGGCTGGTGATTTGCTAAGCTGGAACTAAACAGATGCTTTGGGAAGGCTGATTGGAGCATTATCTGTTGAGGAACAAATGATGGATGGTGCTCTTCTGAGACACAGTGACCAGAGAAGACTTTGAGGTCACTGGAGTATCAGATAACCTTTATCTACTTTAACTATTGAATTTCTAAGAGCATTAAGGGCTTACTTAGCTGTGGTACCTAAGTGTCAGCAAAAAATCCTGCTCTGTTAACAGGCCTCCCAGTTTGGACAACAACAGTAACTGGAGCAGGATCCAGTGGCTGGAAACTGGCAGAAGACAGCTGGGATTTGGAATGACATCCTGACCATTGGAGCGACTTCCCGAGGCAGCTTAACCCGCTCAGGTCAGTTTTAAATTACAAATGAAGTTTTTTTCCCCTCGGTTTGGTCACATCCAAGAGGGATTCAGAGAGGTGTCGTGGCTGCACTGCACAGGCTGATGGCCAAAAATCCAAATGGCAGTTTCTAATCTACTCTGTGCGGGTTGGGTGACATTTATTAGTTCCTGGCTTGCAGCACAGCTTGGAGCTGACTCCAAATCCTGGCTGGAAATTTGCTCCTCGTGGGTCCTGCAGACAGCTTGCCCAAGCACGGGTAGGGCAGGTACAACAGAGCTTTGGGTCCTTTCTGAGATCCCCCCATAGTCTCCATTGCAGCTGGAACAATGGGCTTTGGTGTAGAAAATGTTGCAAATAGTGTCGGGATTTATTCTGGAGCATTTTGTTTCTTTGCAAAGAAATTGGCCCCAATTAATGATGGAGTGAATATCAATGCAGGTGATGTCAAAAGAATGCATTTAAATAGCTGCAAACAAAACAATACAAAATGCCAGTCAAAAAAGAAAATGTTCTTTCAGAAGCTGGTGTAAAAATTAGAAGAAAACCCCCCCCAGACAAATGCAACAGAACTTTCTCCTTGGTAACTCTCAAACTTAATAGCAGAATTCAGGAGCTCAGTTCTAAGGAGGTTACACCAGGTGCAGAAACTCCTCTGTTACTGGGAACTAGTTAGTCACCTGGGCATGTAATAAGTGAAATAAATTGTTGGTTAAAATGGTTTCATCTATGAAACATTGACACTTCATAGATCTGCCTTCCTAACCCTCCACTGCTGAAAATGAGATTTTTGTTATGATGGGGAAATGCCTCAAACAACTGGGCAAAATGTGATGCTGGAGAAGCTGCTGCTGTTTGGGGGAGAAAATGACTTTCAGACACCAGAAATGACAATCCATAAAGCAACCAGTGAAAGGCCTTATGAGGGGAGAAGTAACTTTTGATTTACTCCAGAGTAATACACAGAACCCGAATCAATGCATCTCTCTCAAAGATACACTTGGTTTTTGTACTGACTGGGATGCACTGAAACTCCACATCCTTGTGAGGAGAAAGAGCCTAAAAAGTGGAATTGGAGCAGCAGGAATTTGAAGAAGTCTTTAAATGTCATGCAAAGAGGAAAGCAGGGAAAAGGACTTAAAGGGAACAGCTAAGTTCCTTGGCTTTGCCATGGAGAGTCCTTGTTTTCTGCTGTCACAGATCCTCTGTGGTCTCGGGGGCCCAGGGGTGACCTTTGGAGTGGGCAGAGTGTGCTCCATGGTGAGGGAGCAGGAGATGCTGAGGGGATGAGGATGGGGAAGCTGCTGCAGATCCAGGCTTTGATGGCCCAGGCAGAGCCATGGCAGAGCTGCAGGAGGGGCTGGAGTTTCTTAGATACCAGCAAGCCATCCAGAGCTGCTGACTTGAGGATGAAGGGCAAATTCAGTCTGCAGGGAGAGTAGCCTGAATTTCCCCTGTTTCAGAAGACTTTTTACTCTCATTTGTGTTCTGACACTGTAGATATTTAGAGGTTGAAAGTCCTCTTAAGAGGCCAATTTTCAGGAAGGTGTCCAGGCAGCTCAGACCTGAGGTGTGCACATCAGGGCCAGGGAGGATACATGAAGACAAATAGAAGTTGCAGAACCAAATGGGTTCCTTTTGCTACTGCTTGCTGCAGTGGCATCCCAGGAAGGTTCCAAGAGCTTGAAATCCTTATAAGCAACGACACAGAATAATTTTATTGGAGGCTTGAATGGAGGCAGTATGTTGGGGAAGGGTTTTATTTGGCTCTTAGAGAAGAAAGTCAAAGCTCAGCAGTGCATCTGAGCTCTCTGAAGGGGCACCTGAGCTGGTGGGTCAGGGTGAAGTACAGTTAGTACACTTGGACGTGGGGCTTTGGAGGTCCTGAGTGAGTTCCTGCATCAGTGACCTACAAGAACACTTGACTTTTCAAGAGGTGGAGAGGCAGGCTTGTAGATTAATAACTGTTTACAGGAGTATTGAGCTCATTTTTACAGTGGCAGTGGCTGCACACAGAGGTCTGTGCTGGTAGTTGTGCCAATCAGTGCATTCATTGAGGATGCAGAGAAGACTCTGAATAGTGAGCTGGCAAATTTGTAGGGGAAAAAAACAAAATTTATTGAGGGGAGCCAAATCTAGGGCTGAATGCAAGAAGCTGAAGAGGGTCCCATGATGCTCATGCACAAAGTGGCAGATTCCATTCCATTCAAATGTATGTGAAGCCAAATCCAGAGGGGAGTGGTGTGTGCAGGGTGTCAATAATATCTGTTGCAGCTCACTGGAGGAAGTACAGAAATTCCAGCAGGGAGGCCAGAGCTGGCTTCTCTGCAGAGGATGGCTTCCAGGCTAGCACCCAGCTTGGAATGGGGGGAATCAAAGGCAATATAGCAGACATCTGTGGTAGAGAGAGAAGGAATGTTTTGCCATTTCCTGCTTCATGAGAAGTGGGTGGATGTGCTCCACTCACATCTCTTCGTGGGTTCACCTCCCCCTGTTAACCCAGGGTTGGAAAGCAGAGTGGTGTTCAAAGTGGGAGAAGATGAGTTCATCGTGGCAAAAATCATGGCTCAGAAAGTTCAGTCCAGGGTGGAGTTTCCCACATCTCCAGGGACGAGTGAGACAGGACAGTCTCGTGTGCCCTGTCCGTGGGAGAAGGATCAGCAGGAGGTCAGTAGCATAAAATTGTGAGTGTGGTTCAGGCATTGATGTGAGATTGGGAGGGACACAGAAAGGTTCCTTAAACTGGCCATGTGGAAGTCATCTCTGCCACTGCTGCCAGCACAGGTCATCCCCAAAGCTGGATTTTACTGGGATTGGGGGATTATGCTGGTTGCTTTGCTTGGTTTTCCATGTGTCACAACTTCTCTTGTCTCTTTGCAGAGGAGACATTTCTTGGAATAGAAACCCTCTCTCCTCTCCCTCCCCTCTCTCATCCTTTCTCTCTCTTCCTTTCAGTTCACATTTTGCCAAAAATCTGCTCTGGCCACATATAATGTGTGTGAAATTCAAAAGCAAAGAAATTGGGTTTTTTTTGAGGAATATAGGCTGTGAAATTGGGCTTATAAATGAGCACAAGCTACACCCTTAATGTGGAGTCCTTAGCCTGGCTTAGAAGGCTTCTAATCCCCATCTGCCATAGAGGTAAATGTCCTGAGGAAGCTTGGGCTGTGGCTGTTAGAGGAGGGTTTTGTGTTCCCATGTGTGGGAGCACTGGAATAATTTGCTTCTCCTGTAATTAATGACTCTCGTGTCTCTGTCTTATCTGCTCCTTTTCAGGAAAACTCTCCCTTCTCCTTGACCACGGCAGGCTCACCTTGAACCAGACCTAGGTGGTAGCCACCATCCAGGGTGGTAGATTTGAACGTGGGCATTAATGTGTTTTTCTTGTGCCCCTTGGGCTTGTTGGGCCTCGGTTTAGGAAGTCAGAGAGCGGGAGGACAGGGGCTGTGGGAAGGACATGCTCTGTTTTCCAGTGGTGTCACAGCAGGCAAGGACATATCATTTAGTCAGGCACTGGAACAGGCTGCCCAGGGAGGTGTTGGAATCACCTAAAATATTTAAAAACTGTGTCGATGAGGCACTTCAGGACATGCACTCATGGACATATCTATTTATCTTTTTTTTTTTTTTTTTTTTTTTTTTTTTTTTTTTTTTTTTTTTTTNCAAAAAAAAACCCAATTTCTTTGCTTTTGAATTTCACACACATTATATGTGGCCAGAGCAGATTTTTGGCAAAATGTGAACTGAAAGGAAGAGAGAGAAAGGATGAGAGAGGGGAGGGAGAGGAGAGAGGGTTTCTATTCCAAGAAATGTCTCCTCTGCAAAGAGACAAGAGTGGTGTGTTGACACATGGCTGAAGTGACCTTAGAGGTCTTTCCCAACCATGACCATTCTGTGATCTCTCCTCATGCTCCTGTTACAGCAGCTGGGGATGCTGAGGCAGGTCAAGGTGGGCACCTCCAGAGTCACCAAGCTTGTCTGAGAGCATCTCCCTTTGCTTCTGCCAGAGACAGAGCCTGAGGCTTTGTGAACATCTCTGATGCATCTCTGAACATCTCAGCATCCCAAGGCTGGAGCTGGAAGAGCTCCAAGGGATGGCACAGCTGTTTGGTTGCTTTTGCTTTCAGGGTTGAGCTCACCTCAGGATCAGAGCCTGTGATCCATGGGCAGCTTCACAGCTGGCAGCCTGGAAAAAGGGATCTCCCAAAGAACTTGCAAGTATTTCTGTCATGGGTTTGCTCAGCTGCTCTTACAGAGGAAAAGCAAGATTTGTTGGAAATTCTGGGCTTGTAACAAAACACACTGACCCCGAGATGAGGACAAATATTGTTTCCTTGTAGGAGCAGGCAGAGTTGGAAAGCTAGAGACAAAATATTTTATCAGTGACTCAAATTTGGAGTTCTCAGTTTTTGGAAGGTGATTTTCAAACTGCCTTTTTAGATGTTAAACTGCTGCGGGAAAACAAAATAATTAGGGAAAGCAGTGGCAGATTTCCGGAGTGCATTTTGGTATGAGTTGCTCTGTGCTGGAGAGAAAGCCTTGAGGAGCATCCCCACTCCAGTCACTGGGGATCTTACAGCACTGGTGGGGATTTGGCCCTTCTGCAGAGCTGAAATCAGCCAAGTAGGCAGCTGATATGTAAGTGTGCACACTTATTTAAGTGTGCGTGCATGTGCGTGTGAGTGGGATGTTCTTTGACTCCCACATTTGGCTTTTTTCCTTGGCTAAGTTCAGACTGCAACGTTTTCCTCGAGCAGGTTTGCCAGGCATATCCCTGGCTGGCAGACCATTACCTGCAGCCTTACCCTGTGTGTGCAACAGAAGCCAGCATGAAAAAAACCTTTTCACCATGGCTCACGGTGTTCAAGATAGTTCCCTGACTCTGCTGGCAGCAGCTCTCTGCTGTATCTGTAATGGTCTTGTCTGAGGTTTTTGCTGGAAGAACCCATCACTCCTCTGCAGGCACCAGGATGAAGAGAGCCTGAGAGCAAAGAGAGAGGATGGAGGGAGGAGGAAGGACACCAGGAACAGCATTTACTTTGTCGCTTTCACCGCTTTTTGATGTGACCCTGCAAGGAGGAGTCTCTGCCCCTCCTGATCATGGAATCAGACAATTTTCAGGGTTGGAAAGGACCTTTCAGATCATCCAGGTCCAACCCCCTCCCACTAAATCAGGATGCTCAGAGCCCCATCCAGCCTGGCCATGAAACCTTCCAGGGATGGGGCTGCCACCACCTCTCTGGACGAGCTGTGCCGATGTCTCACCACCCTCACCGTGATGAACTTCTTGCTAAATTCCAATCTAAATCCCCCCACCTCTAGTTTGAATCCATTCCCCCATGTCCTATCACTCCCTGACATCCTAAAAAGTCCCTCCCCAGCTTTCCTGTAGCCCCTTCAGACACTGGCAGGGTACAATAGGGTCCTCGTGGAGCCTTCTCCTCTCCAGACTGAAGAACCCCAACTCTCTCAGGGTCTTCACAGCAGAGCTGCTCCAGCCCTCCGATCATCCTCCTGATCCTTCTCTGGACAGACTCCAGCACTTCCATGGCTTTCTTGGAACAGGGGCTCTAGAATTGGACACAGCACTCCAGGTGGGGTCCCAGGAGAGCAGAGTAAAGGGGTAGAATCCTTTCCCTCAACCTGCTGCCCACACTTCTCTTGATGCAGCCCAGGATCTGGTTTCCTGTCCTCAGAAGCTGGCACAAGTGGGTCTGTGGTCATAAGGTAACATGGGCTGAGAAATTACTCTCGACTGCAAAACTTTTTTGTTTTTTTTGTGGGAGTTCCTGGAGATGGATCTTTCTGCCTGAGATCAGACATTCTTGGAGGAATCCAGGTGGGCAGAGGCCTTGGGAGCTACATCTGTAGCTGTGTGTGTTAGGGCACGTTCATCAAAAGGTTTTACTTTGATTCACTGTGCATCTCTGGAGCTTCTGAGCCTTTCAGTGAGTACCCCTTCTCCTCCCTGAAGGATTCCTGGGAACTGCTTTTCTAACCTAAACTCTCATCCAGGCACTGTCCAAAATCCAACCATTGCTGCTGAACACATCAAGGACAAAGGCAGAGTTATGAATCCACTCTAGCACAGAGATAAGACTCAGTATAATTAGAAAGTTTTTATGTGGAGAAATGAATCAAAGCTTATTCTACTCCCAGGACATTTTAACTCTTCACAGCTTCTATTATTAGTTGTAGAACTATTTTTTTTCCCCCTCAGTTTTGGGCTAGGAAAACCTGCAGTAAGAAAGAAATCCATGCTGAACTGACCTTCTGAGCTGCTTCATCCAGTGGATGGATGAGTGAGGATGGATCATGGCATCCATCTAGGGACATCTCTGGGATGTCCCATGGAGCACTGGAAAGCAACTGCAAGACTGCAGAGCAAAGATGTCCTTTGGCTTGTGAGCGGGCAGGGCTTTCAGTCCTGGTAAGCAGCTACAGCAAGTCAAGGATGAAACTGGGAACATTTAGTAATTTCCCAATATTATTCCTAATTATTGGCCAACTTGTGGTAGCTTGAGCTCTGTGAATATGTTCTAAGGAGCTGGTGAACCATTGCTGCGTGGCAAACAAGAGCCTTTTGTGGTTTTGTGAAGCTGGAGGAGGCTACTGGGCAACTTCCAACATTTTGGCTGGGAACCACTGTTAGCAAAACCCCTGAAAATGAACATTAAACATGTGCAAGGCTGAGGAGAAAGAAATCGCTCCCATGAGTGGCAGACTCTTCTTGGCAATGACTTCAGGGTACTGATGTCTTGTCATAACCCTGCTCTGCTTGAGGAAGAGCTGAGCTTGCTTCACTGTGGAGTCACCACTGGCAAGCTGAAGAGGCAGCAGATGAGAGCAGTGGATCTCTTATTGAACACCTTGGCACACTTACAGCAAGAGATGACACATCCCTCTTGTTTTTGAAAGCAACCTCAGCCTTTTATAAGCCCTGTGAGAGAGTTAAGGCCAAAGCTGAGATCTTAGGAAATACCATCAAGAAGAGAACTTCATCTTTGCATGTGGACAAACAAACTGTACTCTTCGTGCTCTCACTTCATGGACAACTTGGTTTTCTTCTGAAAAGAGCTGCGCCACGTGGTGACTGGTGGGCAGGACCACAGGACCACCAAGTTTGGTGCTGCTGGAAATCCGAGGACTGCCTCTGGGAGAGGTGGATCTGGGAGCACATTTCAAAGGGTAGAATATCTCTCCTCATCTCAGAGTGCACTGTGAGGGTTCCTGACCTCCCCGATATGAGTGCAACAGAGAAACACAAGAGGAAGCAAAAGGTTCCCTGTTCAGAGCAGGGTTCAAAGTGTTGTGAAGAGTGGGTGGGATCTTGCCCTGAAAGAAGTTTGGGAGGATGGATGGTCATGCTGTATTCAGACCTAGGAAACTGTGGGAACAAACACAAAGAGCAACATTTAGGTCTCATCTGGCTGCTGTGACAAAGGTTGTACCCAGCTGGGACTCTTCCTTCTCCAGGGACCACGTGAGACTCTGCTGTGGCCTGGGGCTGAGTGGAGAGCACTGATTCTCCTTGAAAAATGCAAATCACTCTCATTGTTTCTCCTTCTTGTCAGGTTACATCGAGTTGCTTCAAGTTTATGCCGAGCCACCACATGGATTGCTCTCTGGATCTGCTCTGCCCTCCCCTCCCCACCGCTGTGCTCCTTCTGCAGCACTGGAGGGTGTCAGACCCACTGAGTTTTGGTAAGACCTGTTAGTACAACTGTGCTGGTTGACATCCATCAGCTGTTCATATTTCCTAGTTCTCCCGTGTCAGCCCTCCCTGGACTTTGGGATGATGGCCTCAGATGGCAGGGATGTGCCTGCACTGCACATCTCCGGGGGCACTCAGGGTGATGCTGAGGGTTTGGACCAGCAGCCAGCCAGGCACAGGTTATTATTTCCATCACCTAAAATGACCCAGTGAGCCAGGCCTGCTTCCTGCTGCACTGCCCAGCAGTCCTGCCCAATTTACCAGTGATCTCTGAAATGGGAATAAGGAGCTCACTGGATGCAAAGCATCGTTGGGCTCTGGCTCTCCTCCTGTCTGCACAGAGCTCTCCCAGGAGGAGTCAGCAGTGGATTTGCTGCTGGAGATTGCACTGACTCTGCCTTTGCCTGCATCCTTCAAAGGGAATGGCTGTGAGGAAGGAATAGCTGTTGGTTTAATCAGAGTGTTTATCCTTTCAAAGTGAGCAGCTGACTTGGACTAAGTCGGGGAGCTCATTTGGCTCAGCAAACAGCAGCTTATCCCACCAGTTTGTGCTTCTGGAGATAGCTTCACCCTTCTGAAAATGCAGGGGAGGTGGGGGGTGAGAAGTGTGCTTGGTTCAAACATACAGAGCAGGGGGTAAAAAAAAAAAAAAAAAAGCAGTTATGGAGGAGCCTCAGGTCATTTGGGTTTTGGGAGCCTCAGGACATTGTCTGTGCCAGGCAGTGAGCATCTTTGGGATTGACAGCAGGGAGGTTTTACAGAGCAGGAGCTGGAGGTCCTCATGGGGAAGGGGCTGAGTGCTGCAAGCTGAGGCTGGTGCCTCTAACCTGCACTTGGGACCTGTGGCTCCATTGTGCCCAAATTCCCCCTCAGACTTTACAAACAAGGGATTGTCTCTGCCTGCTTGGGAACATGGTGCAAGTGGCATTTCTGATGGAGCAAGGAGATTTACTTCCCAGGCTGAGAAAGCAAGCCTCAGCTCAGGTATGCAGTTGGTGGCATAAGAGGGCAGTGGGAGGACATTTGGTCAAACCCATCTCCCTTGCCCTGTGGTGATGGAATCAGGGTGCTGCAGTTAAATTGCTGATGCTGGCAATTGCAGAGGGTCTTGGGTATGAATCTCACTGGTGTTCTGTTCCAGATGTGTGAAAAATTCCCCTGCTGGAACCACACTAATCACAGCACGGAAAGTCTGACCCTTCCAGGTAGGGATATGCTGCAGTTCTCTTCCACTTCTTTATGAGTATTTAGTATTTTCACAGGAGGAACACACTGAGAACCCTTTCTATATTATGCTGGGATTTTATTGTGTTAGGATCTGTACAAAGAAACAAAAATGCAAAAGCAGCTCAGAGGCCAAATGTGGAACTGGGGCTCTGGGCACCCGAAGTCTTCTTCTCTGTATCTCTTTGGATTTCATGCAATTTGCACTCTACAGATCATTAACACAAATGTGTTGATCAAACCTCTGTGACTAACTAGAAATGGAGATTTTTTTATTCCTCCCTTTCCTCCAGTAAGAGACGTTAGACCCCCACGCCTAAAGCTTATTAGGAATCGTATTAGTTTCAGAAAACTTAAAAAAAGAAAAAATTCTCAAACCAGCAAAACAGGCAAATTTGAGGCAAAAAATAAAAGTCAAGAAACGAAACAAGAAGATCCCATTTGGAGACATGAATTTTCCCAAACTGCAATAAATAGACAGGCAGAGCTGAAGTGTGAAGTGTGGAGGTGTATTCCCACTTGTAATTATAGAGAAACAAACACACTTTGTCATCCTTGTGGGAGAAGGCATCCTTATGAAATGCCTGGCATCCACCTTTTTGCTGCAATTAATACACTGGTATTTACATGTTAATGCAACACATCTTTGCTCAGATAATCATAATGCCATTAAAAACAAGTAAATGCATTCAGAGGCTTGTTCAAAGGGAAGCTACTAATAGTGGATGAAAAGAAGCCCTGAAAAAAGATACCCAGGAAGAATGGAGAAGGCAAGAGGTGAGGGACATAAGCTGCATTAAGGGAAGATAGGACTAGAAATAAGAAAAAAAAAATTGCTATATTCTAATCCTGGCTTCTAAATTGATCCACCTGCAGATTTAACAAGAAGATTCTTTATGCCATCATGAGAGTCAGGTATGAAACACTTGGCCAGATTTCCTCCTGCTACATTTTCCTGTTTTGAGATAGTCATCACCCAGATTTTTTTTTTTTTTTAGTACTAGACAATTTTGAGTTTGTTTCAGAGAAGCTTCACTTTGATGTCTTTCCTTTCTCTAGGAATGTCATACAAGATGATGTCAAAGGCTGTGTAGTAATCCCTGTACGTGGCATCTTCTCTGGGATGCTGGGGGGATTCTTGGACAAAACTGCTGAATGCTCTGGAACTCTAGGTCTGGAAACCCTCCCTGGTGAAAGTCATCAAGTTTAGGTAATACAAAAATTAACTTCTTAATCTGCTGTCTCCTTCTCTTGTATCGTAGGAGCTTTCCCACTTCTGCCACAAGAGGAATAAAGCCTTTTGAGTCAAGGCTGGAGCAAAAAGAGGCTCCTTCCTCTAACCATGAGCTCTCTAGCATCTCTGCAGATTTCCCTTCTTTCTCACCAGTTTGATCAATTTATGAAGCAGATGACTTTTTTTTTTTTTTTTAAATTGTTTTTATTCCCTTTTGGCCAGAATCAAATCTAGAAAAAACCTTCAGCTTTAGGGCTTTTCTTTGTCTCTTTTACCTTTTGGATAAGAGCTATTCTGCCAGTGCAGTCTTAAAACTGGCCAAGCAATCAGTGATTTACAGAATCCCTGTCAAGCAAATCTGAGTAGCTGAAATCTGTTGCTACCACCAAATACTGTTTTTTTAGATTATATTGTGAACAAATTAAAACGGCTGGGCTGTTTTCCCTTCAGAGCTGAATTTTTCTATGCTTCCACTTTAGTAGCACCCATTTTTCCTCCTTTAATTCTTATTCAGAGGTTATTTCCTCCTGCAGCCTCCTACTTGGTGAATGTACCTGTGCTCTTGAGTTACTCCTTTTTCTCCTTGTTTGCCCTTCCTGAACAAGCTATACAGTTGGATATTAATATTCCAGACAAGTTATCCCAACAAGCCTTTTACGCCAATCAAATCAGAAATTTGCTTTGTATGAAGAATTTGGGTTCCTCCTGTTTGTTCTATTTCTAATGTTTGTATACACAGATTTTGAAGACATTAAACACACTGTCCACTATTGTCCTTGTCCTCTTATGAACTACAAATGGTTCAGGAGTCATCCCGAAATCCGTGTGGCTTCTTGCTTGTCAAAAGGTTGCTTCAGAACATTACTCCTCTGGTGGTTAGAATCCTATTAATTTTCAGCCTATGTTCATGGCAAATTTATATTTATTTATTCTTGTGCCAATTTGTGCTTTGGATTAAATAGGTCTTCTCCCTCCATGGTGTTTACTTCCCTGTTGTATTTATAGCAAGCTGCTCTCCCTCTCCTTTGCCTTCGCTTTGTTGCACTGAACAAACTCTTCTCTCCTTTCTGGTTGCCCCCCATTTTTTGAGCAGAAATCCTGAGGATAAGCACCTCAGCCTGCAACTCTTCATTTCCTCTGCTAAATTGCACCGGAGTGATGTTACTCCAGACCTCAGGATCAGGCAGCCCTTCTTGTGCAATAACTTTCCTCCACGTTGTATTGATGACGCTTCAACTTTAGGCCAGCTGCAGAACTCACGAGCATTCCTCCTGGAACCACTCCAACCAAATACAAACTCCTGGATGGCTGTTAGTTGGCTGATTCACTGGGAGAAATTAACATCAGGCTAATTTCACATCCTCTGCCTTGGATGGGGAGTATCTGGTCCTGGATCTACCTCCAGAGGTGGTTCTTAGGTGCCCCTGGGTGTGGATGTTTAAACACTGCCCAGAAGTTCTGACCCAGGAGAGGTTGGGTGACAGGGATGGGCATCTCCAGGGGTGCTGAATGGGATGTCCCTGACTTCTTTTAGTTGCTGGAGATCAACATTTCAGCTTGCTCTGAGCACTTCTTGTTTGAGAGCTGAGTTGCTCTGCTTCACGTGAAGGCAGAGAGCTTTGTGCTGACCTCTCTTGATCTCCTCTTCCTTTCTAAATGAACCAGGAAGGTTTTAAATTCAAGACAGCCAGGTTTTATTGTAGTAGGAGCTAAAATACTCAATGGAGAGGTCTCAACAAGACAGACCAGATCAAATAAGACTAATAAAGGGTTTATTTAACCCTCTCCTGGCCAGAGACAGAAAAGGGAATCACCTCCAGGCTTCTCCTCATGCTGAGCTCAGCTCTGGGTCTGAACCATGCTGCCTGGAGAGAGATGATGTCTCCAGGCAGAGCTGAGCAAAGGGATGGGTTTGATCCTGATCCATGGCTTTGCTGGCTTGAGGGCAGCAGCTCTGGTGCTTGGCTGGATCTCTGCAGTGGGCTGAAGCCATGTGTGCTCCTCCCCAGTTCTGGGAAGAGGATGGTGCCTTTGCAGCTGTTTGTTCTTGGGAACTGACAGTCCCAGGAAAGCTGCCAAATCTCTGGCTGATGGATGAGCCCCTCTCAGAGCCTGAAAACCTCTCAGACAAAGAGAATGGAGCTCTTTAGGGAGCTGCATGTGGACATAATTCATAGCGAGGGGGCAGAATGGAAAATGGGAGCACTGTAAAGAGTGATGGCAAAAAAATGGGAGCACTGTAAAGAGCCTTGACTAAAATGCTTCTTCCCATGCATGGGAGTTCCCAAAGCTGTGCTGGAAAGAGAGTCCAGGTAACTGGACCTACCGTCCTGAGACAGGGAGAATATGAAAGGAGTTAATACCCAGTGAAGCTGTGGGCTCCTGGGGTGATGGGGAAGCAATGTGCCTTAGGAACAGGTATCTAAACAAGAACATTCAGAATGAAGAAAATGAATAGTTCTACAGCTAATGACTGATGGGACTATTTATAGGAGCCTAGTTCTCCCTACTAGACCTGTTTGCTGGTCTCTGCGTGCACCCTCCTTTGATATAAACAGAGAACCAAGGAGGCTGTAAAGTTGGAAGACACAGAATGCAATGGGAAATACCAGGGAAGAGGATGAATCCTTCTCACCCCATGGTCCTGCTGTTTTCTGCTTTGTTGCACCCTCTCTTGCAGGCTCAGCCAAGGGTGACCCTTGGAGTCCTGCCAGACCTTCCTGTGCCTTGATCACCCCTGAGGGCTGGTCAGTTTGGAGACCATAGCATGGGCAGGAGAGGGATCTGGACCATTGCAGCAGTGAAACAAGAGCTCCAGGGATGCATGAGAGTCTGTGGTAACAAGACCTGGATGGGGATGCAGGGAAGTCTGGGTGGGTGGGAGAAGGGCAACAGAGTGGCTCTGCTCTGGGCTGTCTAAGGAGAGATGGGAGCTTTGATTTCCCAGGTTTTCCTGGTTTTGCAAACAACCAGAAGGAAATACTTGACTTAGCACAGGGGGTAGTTGAGGACACTGTGGATATTACCAGTCTGGATGGATTCAGAAAGCAGCTGGATAAATTAATAGATGAAAAATGCATCAAGGCCCATTAAACCTGAAGGTACCATCTTGGGCTTGGGAAATCCCTGAGCCACAGGTCACTGGGGAGTTAGAAAACACATCAAGACTGCTTACCCCATTCTTACAGCTTCCCCTTGCTCTCTGCTTTTGGACGTGGTGATAGGCAGACTAGAGTTGACTGGTTTGAAATTCTTAAAATCAGTTCCTAATCCCTATGAGCCACCACTACTTTAATACCAGAATTTTGTCTTTGTGGGAGACATCCTAGAGCAAGGAGAACCCTGGGTGAGGAGAGGCATGGGCTTATGGGAGCCCCTTGAGGGCTGCAGGGCTGGAAGTATCCAGGCCAGTACTGTGGAGGGAAGCAGGGAAGAAGAGGGATGCTGCACCAGGTAGCTGTGAGCTTGCTCCATCCCTTGCCTCTGGCTCCTGCTCAGCCCCTGCTTCTCCATCATCTCTAATTCTCTTGCCTGGCTGCAGGCAATCTGCAGTATTTCTGCTGGATGTGTGGATGAGCAGTGGCTGGGCTCGTGCCAGCAGCCTCACCCTGCTCAGACCAGACAGCATCAAGGCTCTGCACCATCATTTCAGTCAAGGTCTGGTGAGGATGTGACTCAGTTGGCATCAGAGCCGCAGCATCAGGCAGAGCCACAGAGATGAGGGCTCCTGCAGCTCTGCTGCTTCCAAGGTTTGGTTCTGGGGTGGGATTGGAGCCTTTGGAAAGGACTGTGGCTGACACCTCTTGGAGACATCTGCTCTGCAGCTCCTGCAGTGTGGCAGCAGGAAGGAGGAACCAGACACTACCTGTTCATCATCTGCTGCAGATAAACAGATCCCTCAGGCTCCTGCTCTGTGGGCTTGGACGTGGTGGCTGGCCTGGTCTGTGCCACCCACCCTGATGACTTTCACAGGGGTCTGAGCAGTGTTTCTTGGTGGTAAAACCTCTTTTTGGGATAAGGAAGGGTACAATGCCTGGGATGAGCTTTCTCTGCTGCTCCGTTCTCTCACTCTGTAATGTCCCAAGTACTGCCCTTCTTTTCCACAGCTCTCCAAGGGACACCTTGGGGCAGATTTTTGTCTTGGCTCAAGGCACCTGCAGATGCTGTTGTAGTTAGGGAAAGGTTTACTGTGATCTCTTGCACCAGGCAGCAATGCTGGAGAGGGGTTGGTGCTTCTGGAGGTGTCGCCACCTCTGCCCTAAGCCAGAGCATCAGGGGACAGGGTGGGAGAGGAAGATAAATCTGTGAGGACATCCAGGGATGCTCCTCCATCCAGGCAACCCCCTGCTCCTGGGCTCCACTGGAGCCTTGCTCCCCGTGTCAGTCCACCTTGGGCAGGAAATGAAACGGGTTTGCATGATCAACACGACCACATTATCAAATCATCCCAGCCTAAAATTAGCCCTTAATGCAGGAAGGGGAAGGGCTTGGCATTGTGGAGCTGAATCAAGAACAGGTTTTCTCCGTCTCACCATCCGTCCCTGTGGCTGTCCTCAGCAGCAGGAGTGACACCCTGCCGATGTTTCTCTTTGTTTCAGCAATGTCAGTATTTGACTGATTAGGTTGAAGCTGAGATTGATACTTACCAAGCTTTATGGCCATTCCTATGCCAGGGCAAAGAATTCCATTCCTTCTGTCCAGAAATGGACAGGAAGACTTGATGCTGAAGGACAGGAGAGAAAACACAGCTCTGGATTAGGTGATAATAAGAAGTTGCTGTAAGGGAACAAAAAGAGGTGCAGGCTCTGGCTCACTGCTCTGCCCCTCTTGCTTCCTGAGCTCTGCTGTCCCAGCACTTTGAATGATGGGGTAGGATGGGGTTCTGGAAATAATCTTTTGGCAGCCTTGCTTCCTGTTTAACTCTCAGCTGGCTGGGCACTGCTTGGTGTGCTCCTCATCAAAGATTTATGCCCTTCTTGAGAAGTGCTCTCCTGAAGCAGCTCCTATTAGCACAAGAGGGAAGCCCTTCAAGGAGTGTGAGCTTTCTCCTAGAAGCAGGAGAGGGAGGAATTATCGCTGTAGCCTGCAAATAAATGAATCCTGGAATAGGGCTCCCTCTGTTGCAGTCCAGCTCATTTCTGAGGGAGCTTCTCCCACCATTGGTGTGAAGTCTTCAGGGCAGGGGAGACACACCAGAGCCTTGCACTGCAGGAGGGAGAGGAGTGAAATAGTCAATTGGAGAAAGATAAGCAGATGGTGATGATGATGATGGGGGGGGGGAGACCCCAGTCTGAAATCAGCTCAGCCATAGAACAGTTCATTGGGCCAGAGGGTGCAATCCTTTCCCTTCCCAAAACTGAGTCTGGAGCCAGCAAAGCAAATCAATGCTTATGGCTGGAGAAGTGCCAGGCTCTTGTTCATGGTGCCCTCAGCAGCCCTGCAGACATCTTTTGAAGCAGAGAGATTTGCTAGTGGTAACCAGACACACCATGTGCAGGAGGGTTTTCTCACCTTCTTCCTTCTCTGCTTCTTCCCTGCACAGGTTTGTGAGGACCGGGCTTGAGCCAGGATGTCCTAAAGACAATCCCAGTGTTTCTGTGTCCTTTCTCATAGGCAGCAATCACAGTGGGCAGGAGAGGCAGCTAACCCTAAATCACCAGGGCCTGGGGGACTGGAAAGCCCAGCATTGCCACCCAGGTCTTGTCAGCATTCTTGGAAATGTTTGCTGGATATCACACTTTGTCCACCCTCTCCAAACACCTCCAATTTAGTCCCATCCAGTTCCTTCAAGATGGATGTATATTTATTTAAACAGTCTGTGCTGTCTAAATGGTGGGAAGAGGGAAAGTCTCTTTTAATATTTACGTTGGAAATGATGGAATTTAATCACCAATATTAACAAGTGAAGCAACCTGCTGAGATTCCCACTGAATAGAAAGGTTTTGGCAGAGAAAACGAATAACCTGACAGTAGCCCAGAGGCAACCTGGAGTAAAATTGCTTCAAAGGCATTTAGTCCAAAGAGATGTGGCAGAGAGCTCCTGCTTTATGGTGCCTCTAAATGAAAGGCTCCTGGGAGCAGTGGTAGTTGATTACACAGTCCTAACACCCCTGCAGGGAGAGTGCACACGTGGAGGTCCGTGCTGTGCCTCTGCCCTGTGGCTTGGATGCCAGTGGGTTTTGCTGGGTGATGTGATGGTGCCTCTGCTTATCAGCTTGTAGAAAAAAAAAATAAAAAAAATTAGGTAATAACAGGTGTGATGGCTGTACACAGGATTGCAAAGCCCTTCTGAAAGATGCTCAGGATTCTGGGACATAAGAAAAGTGGGGGGTTTAGTGTCAGATCATGCTTATTGGGGCTGCAAGTTCAGCTACCACAGTAGTCCCTTGTCTTTCATGTAGTGTCCATGAGGTGTCATGGACTGTTCCTCCCATCACCTCTTTCTTCTCAGGGTCATGTCCTGCACACTGTAAGGAGGCACAGAATTGGTGAGCATCACAATCAGTGTCATGATTCCATGATTCCCTGGGGTTTCTATCACCGTCCCTTAGCTGATGCCCCAGGCAGTCTGGGATGTGTATAAAAGAGCTGAGGGCTTCCCAGCCTTCCATCTTTTTACAACAAATCTGCTTTTGCCATGGTGAGAGAGTAGATGAGGCATATCTGAGTAACAGAGAGCCTAAAAACCCATGGCACAAACAGCAGGGGGGTCCTGGGGTCTGCCACAGCCAATGTTTCAACAGCAAAGGCACTTCATTCCCTGGGGAAGATGCAGATTTTCAGGTGCAGGTGCCTCACTGCCAGTGCTTGGAGGAACAACACAGCACATTGTCAGGGTTTAACACTGGCCTGGCAATTAAACCCAATAACAGATTTTTCTATTAATCCCCATCTCCTCCCTGATAAGGAAAGGTGAGAGAATAAGGGAAAGAGACTGATGGGTTGGAAACTAAACTACACAACTTTAATGAAACAGGAATGATAAATAGGAAAAATTACTAAATATATAGAAATATACAAATATACAGGAAAAGATTGATCCCACGTTCTTCCCTTCTTTCCCCCAATAACTCTTATATCACCACGGAGGCTGCAGGGCACCCCTGGGAAAGTCCAGGCTGGACCCCTGGGGTCAGGAGCAGTGGGGAGCTGGAGGCAGGAACACACAGATTCAGGCTGGAATGGATCAGGAGCACAGGCAGAGGAAGGGATGGAATCCTCCCAGGATGCTGAAGCACACAGGGAACAGGCGAAGAAAGGGCAGGAAGAAGGGGCAGGAAGGGAGCAGAAAAGGTGTTTGACCCTGGTGATCCCTCAGATTTACACTGAGTATGAGGTGTATGGGATGGAATCCTCTGTTTGGTCAGTTCTGGCATCTCTCTTGTCTGTTCCTCCCCAGAGGAGGGTTCAGCTGGGACCTCTTTACTCCTTCTGCAGGGTAAAATGTTCCTCAGAGCTGAGCAGTGTCCCTGGCTCTGCACACCAGGCTCTGGCAGTGACTATAAACATCCAGTGGGATCAGTCCCAGGTCAGACACTGTCTGAGAAACTTGCTGTTCATTTCAGCAAGTGCAGCTCCTGACAAGAGACTGAGCTGAAAGCAAAAGTACAAACCAGAAAATCACCTTTATCCTGGCCCAAACCAGGACACACATGTATAGGCCATGCCCAGGGGCCTACGCAGAATTCATTTTCCCAGTTTCTTTCCCAGGATAGCCACAGAAAGCCCTTTAAGGGTACAAAGGAGCTGATGCAGGCTGACATGCTGGAGATGCAGACATCTCCAAACTTATCCACGTGGAGGTGCCTCCCCACTAGAAAGTCTCTCTTTGGGCAGTTACCAAGACAGGTGCATAATAGCTTCTGACACCTCAATTTAGTCAGGAAATTGCATCCTCTGAAAGAGACCAAACAGAAATTTTTGTCTCAGGTCTAAGAAGGAACCTGAGCCCAAGGCTTTTGCTGGCTCTGCACAGTAACCACCAGTTAGAGAAGAATCACCCTTCTTCACTGCTGCTCATCCCATTCTCAGCATCTTCATCAAATGTTTCTGCTTCAGCAGAACAGCAGATTTGCTTGAATTTTTGCCATGTTAACACTGCCATGATGATGTTTTTTACCCTTGTGCAGGCTTGCTCTGCATGTCAGGAGCAAGGATCAGCTTGGGAGTTCTCCCAACAATCAGGGAGGGGAGATTTAGACTGGAAGTTAGGAAGAAGTTCTACACCATGAACTCATCATGAGTGGTGAGACACGGGCACAGCTCGTCCAGAGAGGTGGTGGAAGCCCCATCCCAGGAACTTTTTAAGGCCAGGCTGGATGGGGTTCTGACCATCCTGATTTAGTGGGAGGGGGTTGGACCTGGATGATCTTAAAGGTCCCTTCCAACCCCAAAAATTCTCTGATTAACACTGAACTGCTTTAAAGATCTCTCCCAGTCCATCTGCATTCCTGCACACCTCCAGTCCTCCCTTTCCTCGTACTCGTTAGCAATCTCTCTGGTGTACAGAAGTGATTACATTTCTGTAACTAATTTGGCAGTATGTGTTCAAACGCTGTCTGCTGGAGTGCTGAGAGCACCACAGTCCCAGGGTCACATAGCAGCAGATGGCACTGATTCACGGCCACCGTGGTGACACAGGGACCTCCACTCTGATCTCAGCTCCAAGCTGTCTGGGCAGTTTACCTTCTGGATGGTGGCACAGGTTCAGGTATCCAATGAGCAGAGAGGGTTTAAGGTTGGGAGATGTCTTGCCGTTGGCTTTCACCCCATTTCACATGGCCACCAGGGAGAACCTCTAATCTTGTTGCCCAGAGAGATGGTGGAAGCCCCATTCCTGGAACTTTTTAAGGACAGGCTGGATGGGGTTTTGAGTACCCTGATTTAGTGGGAGGGGGTTGGACCTGGATGATCTTAAAGGTCCCTTCCAACCCTGAAAATTCTCTGATTTTTTGTGGGTTTTTTTGTGGTTTTTTTGGTGTTTTTTTTAGTTTTTTGTTTTTTGGTTGTGTGTGTGTTTTTTTTTTTTTTTTTTTTTTTTTTTTTTTGTTTTTTTTTGTGAGTTTTGTTTTGTTTGGTTTTTTTTTTTTTTTAACCTTGTGATTTGAGAAGTACGGAATTTCCCAGCCCCTAAGATGAATTTAAATGCCTTTAGGCTTCACCGTTTCGACCTCTGCCACAATTCGTTGTGGCACATAAATGAAAATGAACAACTGTCCTCACTCCTCCCCGGGCTGCTGTCCCCTTGCCACCTCCACGATGCCGCGTGGCACCAACATCTCGCCCAGGGCACAATCTGTGCTGCCACTGAGGCTTTTCCTCTAGCCCAGGGGGAACAAGCCACAGCTCCTTCTGGCACCTTGTGCCACTGAGGTCAGGTGAAAGATGATTTCCCCTCCCAGCTGGAGGGCAGAAAGGGCTTTGGGTTAAGCTCCTCGAGCTTTAGTACCTGTGGGGGAGCACAAATGGCCCTGTAGGCACCGCGTTGCTGAGTTGTTTATCTCAGGCTTGCATTGACTCGCTGGTTTTCTTGGAGATAAGTGTGGCAGTGCCCAGAGGAAGCTGTCTTTGGAAGACCTGAGATGCTGACAACTAATTATTTGTCTTGCATCAATTGGTATTCTTAGGCTGCTTCCAGAATTAGCCAATTCGGTAATTAATTTACTGTGTTTCGGTGGTGGACATCCCAGCAGAGAGTACAGAGGTGCTTGCAGGACCATTTTTGCCCTCTCTTTGACCAGGACCACAGTGTCCCCATCCGGCCATCAGTAGAGGGAAGGAGACTGTATACAGTAGTGAGATGCTCTGGTGATCCTCTCACCCTGGCACTAGACACAGTTTGACCATTCCTGAGCCTGTGGGTGGCTGTGCTCTGTGACAGCGTTTGCTGGGAGCAAAAAAAAACTCCAGTTGGTCCAGCTTGACCCTGCTTTGAGCAGGGCTGTTGGACTGGGAGGTCTCCAGAATTGCTCTGCCAACCTCAACCTTTCTGGGTTTGTGTGTTACTTGTAGGGGCTAGAGCAGAAAGAGGGGTCAGGGAGAGGAAGGGATGGAAGGAGCAGATGGCAGCTCGAGGGGATGCAGATCCACGGACAGAAGGTGAAGAGCTGCACGCAGCATGGCAGGAGGGAGGTGGTCAGTCATAGCAGGTAAAGCTCCCAGCAGCCCTGCTAGAGCAGAGAAAGCTGCCCAAGTCCAGCCATCAAGGAGAAGGCTTTCAATAGGCCACAGCAGTTTTGGGGTGATGTCTTCCAGGAGTCTGACACCAGCTCTCTGGGCTGAACATTTGCATTTTCAGCACCCAGCCCCTTTCTCTGGCTTGGATGCAATAACAGTGAAATCTGCCAATGGGGGCACATTAATGCAAAACTTCGTGGCCTGTTTGCACCTTTTCCTGGAGCAAATCCAAGGTTGCTGCAAACACAAAAGGCTTCATCACTCTCCAGCTGTCTGCAGACAGCAAACCAAGAAAAATGTTTGACAGCAAGGAATAATTACCTTGCCAGCTTTGCTTAATCCACATTTCAAAATCAGAAGGGAGATAAAGCCACATCACCAATGGCTCAGGCAAGGGGCCCATCAAGAACAGTATCTAGAGCAGCTGGAAGCTCCCTCACTTCAGGAGAGATGTGCCTGTAGCAGCAGGGTGGAGTCCTGAGAGGCACTGCAAATGCCATCCTCCCTCTGCCCCCCCCCCGGGGTGTTCTCTGCATCTGATCACTCCTCTCCAGGGCCTGGTTTTTGTTCCAAATGGCCCTTTGGTGTTTGAGATGCCCAACCAAAGCCTGGCATCATAAATCCTGTCCAGCCTGAGGAGGAGCATCCCGAAGTGAAGTCTGCGCCAATTTATTTTGCTCGTTCTTCCCACCTCTTTAATTAAATTAGTTGGAACAGGAGGGGTTGCCTGACCCTTATTGGGTTAAATGAGCCAGTCTCCATGGCAACTGGCTTCTCAGGAGGTCTGACATCTTGCTGTCTCTCCTCCAAACCCTTCCATGTTCCTCTCATCTCATCCCCCCCTTGCACGTCATTTTTAAAGGCACAAAGTTAGGTTTGCATTTGGGCTGGGCTGCTGTTTCAGTGCTGCAGCTTTTCTCAGACTGGTGAGAAAAGGTCGCTAATCTTGGAGTGATCTCGGGGTCTGCTTCCTCCAAAGAGGTACAGGAGTTTAGGTTCAGATAACTTCTTTTTTATTTTATTTTATTTTTTTTTTTTTTGGGTGTGGATCAAAACTTACAGGAAGTATTGCTCTGTGTTCATCCTTCTGGAGGAAAAAAAGAACCAAAGCCATTTAGAACCTTGAGCAGGGACAGTCCATCTGTTTCCAGGTGTCACAAATGAACAGAATGATTGTTCATTTGAATGCACATTCCATGTGCAGACCAAGCCAAAGGCAGAGACCTTAAAATCTGAAAGTGTCACTAGGCTGGTGTGCATGCAAAGTGCCTGGAGATGCTTTGGTGAGATGGAACAGAAGATTCTGTGCTTGCTTAGAGTGCAGAGCAGTACTGGTGCAAGAAATCCCCTTTATGCCTCTCCTGCTTTATTGTGAAATCCTTTTCTTGCACAAAGAAAGATGTTCTCTGTCCTCCTGCCTCTATGCTGCAAGTTTGGGAACCGAGTTGTTATTTTGGTGACCAATCAATTAAAATCCTAGTGGCTAGCAAAATTTCCAAGTGGTGGAGACCAGAGCTGCTGCTTTTATGTGTCCAGTGCTGGGTTTTCCAAAGCAAATGAATAATAACCTAAAACCCCATCCTATTAGGAGAACAACTTCCAAGCACTGTTGCCTTCTTAGGATTTAGCAGGAAAAGGAAGTTGCATGACTGTGCACTATTTATGTACCTAGCGAAGAATGTGAGTGGAGAAGTATTTAATAAAACAGACAGAGATGGACTAAGACTCAGGGTTGAAAAATTTGAAGCAATTCCAAGCTGAAAATTTGATTCAGACACTTAACAAGGAGGGAATCTATCAGGAGAACACATCCTAAAGGAAGCAATACATTTGCTATCTTTTTGCATCTTTAAATTACATTTGGGAAGGGGGTTCTTTTAAGATTAATTTAAGCTATTTTAGATGCCTATTTTAGGATGACATGACCTGCACCTGTTACCTTCACTGATAGTAAAGGGAGCTTTGGGTGCCTGGATGAAATGCAGGTGGCTGTATTTTAAGCATCTATAAACAGCCAATTGGATCTCTCCCTGGGGTGTCTCTGAAATAACTGCTTTAGATGAACTATGATAAATGTCTGATTTAGGAGTGACTTGGGAAGCTCCTCTAAGCCTGGATTGTGTAGCCAGCCCTGGAACAGAGCAGAAAATTGCCTGGGTTTAAAATTATAAATTTAGGGACAAAATAAAGTGTTTCTGCCCAGCCTGGTTTCATTCCTCTTATACCCAGAGTTGTAGATAGCTGAACATTTTCTCCAGTTTGCACACTGTTTCTAAGGTGAGGTATTCTGTGATTAAATGTTTCAGGAGGTTTAAGCAGATACATCCTGCCTTTCATTGGAGTGAATCCCAGGCAGGGCTTTTGAAATTTGACTGAATGTGAAGTGTTTGAAGAGCTCTGCTTTTACAATACACTGGGAAAAAAAAAAAAAAAAAAAAAAAAGAAAAAAAAAAGAAACATCAGCCACATATAGAAAGGATGTGCATGTTTGCCAGTGCCTCCCTTTGAGCAGCAATTGTCCTTTGGGAAAAAACATGTGTCTGTGCCAGGCCCCTGAAGGCACCCAACAGCATTTAGTGGCCCTGACCAACCTCACCTATGGATGCCCCCAGTGGATGATGGGTTGTTTGGGTTGTTGCAGGTCTTGGGATGGTGGAAGTTGCAGAATGGCATCATCACCCTCTGCACAGCTGCTCTTGCAGCCCTTTGGGGGGTTTCCCAATGCCCTCCTCTTGCTGCCAGTGGCGTGCAAACGATGTTGAGGAATTTAATAATAGCTAAAATATATTTATTTATATATCTTTATATATAAATATAAATAAACATATATTATTTTAGCACTGCTAAAATATGTCCTGCCCATCTGGTCAGTGTCGCTGAATCCCAAGTGAGCAACATCAGTCTGGTTTGCTCCTTCCCCTCTTCCCACTGGTGGATGAACTCCTCCCGTGTTCCTTTTGTGGAGATTCATGGTTGAGTTGGGAGAAGACTTTTCTCCTCTTGTCCCTGTCTACAGCTGGGGAACATGCCCTGGTAAATCCTCCTCAGTACATTCTTTTCATATTGCATCTGGACTTCCTCATTTCAATCAATTATTATAGGCTGGGATAATCAGAAGCCTCTGGTCATTGTCTCTCTTTGCTGGTGTCTTGCAGCAGAGCTGCTTCTTGCATTCCTTAGGGAGATGTCACATTTCTTACATTTTTGTAAGATTTTTGTTAATCTTTGTGGACCAGCTGCACTTCATGTCATAGATCTTAACACAAGAGCAGAGCTGATGCCACTGAACTTACCCTGACAGGTAAACCTTGTTACAAGCATTCAGAACACCATAAAATGTTGTTGCCTTTGGCTGGATCGTGTTCCTTTGGTTTACTTACGAGAACATCACGTGTGGCAGTGACAGAGACCTCACCAAAGCAGAGATTTATCACAGCAGTATCTCCCTCTCTATTTCTTGTCAGAGGATAAATTACACTGGGAGTTTTGGCCCATGTAACCAGAGGGCACAAGAGGCTGTTTAAGGGAGTTACACATGCCAGCAACTGCTCTAAAAGACATTTTTCTCCAAGCATGGACCTGTTTTTAGGTGTTTTATCAGCATGCCTGGTCTTTGGTAAAAGCAGAGATGCCCATGCACTGATTTTGTCTTATGGCAGTGTGAAAAGGTACTTCTTGGCTTCCTGAAGGAAGCAAAATGTTCTCCTTCATTTGGGTCTCTTCTGAGAGGCTTTTGGTAGACACACAAAAAAGAGACATTCTGTCCTCTAGTCAAAGATATGCAATTGCAGAGGTTCTCAGAAAAAAAAAAAAAGGTGCTGTTGATGGAGGGCTAAAGAGGTACCCTGGACCCCAGTCAGAGCCAGGTGTCCCTTGGTCTGCAGGTGTCAGCCCCTGTGTATCTCTTCTATGCTTTTCCTAAGACATAGGCATTGATGCATTGCTGGTTGATGAATGATGCTCCTTCATCTCCATTTCAATGTTTGGGTGTTTATTTGCCTTCTCAAAAAACGTCAACAGAAAACACGGGTCGAAAAAGAGCAAACTCAAGAGGAAAGCTAGAAATTATGCCCTGGATTCCCAGCACATCCTTCACTCCATACCTCAGAGAGCCCCGAGGTTATGTGGATGTGCTGGGTATGTTTTGCTGGTGTCACCTGTGAGAGTGGGAGGGTCCTGTCTATTGGTTTGCAGTGTAAATGGGATAGCAGGAGTCTGGCAGGAGCAGAGAGAACAGTGCAGCTCAGCCCTCCAGCTGCTGCTGTGGTGAAGTTGTCTCGGGTACTCTTAGACATTTGGAATGAGTCTAACTGTTGATTTTTCAGCAACTGCATGTCTAAATGAAGGGTCCCAGGGTCCTGAGACCTGTTGGGCCCGTCACGCTTGGTGGTCAGACCCGTTCATCTGATGGGCTGAACCACAGCTAGAATTATCCAAGCTAAATCCCACTCCCAGCAAGCCTCAGTGATCAGCTGCTCCCCCTGTAGAGTCAAAAAGCAATGTCAGCAGAGTCCAAGGGGGAAAAAAATAGACAGATGTTTGGGTCATCGACAGTTAACTGAAAAGCCTAATCCTCAGCGTTCAAATCCTCCTCCCTCTTCCTCACCCAGTCCTTGTCCCCCTACCCTCCCTGTCCTACACTTCTCTGTGCACCCTTTCAACCCACGTGCACTCTCCTTGTCTGGTTGTATCCCCAGGAGCCTTTGCTCTCCTGGATGCTGTGGATCATATGGCACATCCTGGACAGACCCATCTTTTCTTGAGATTTGTTTGCTCTCAGGGGCTGAGATTGGAAATCTCTGGATTAACCTTTATTGCCTCGAGTGAAGAGGCAGATCTTTTGCTCATCTCAGCTCACAGCTCATCGGGGTACAGAAAAAGCAGCACAGCCCACCACAGCTCCTTGAAGACCAAACCCCAAGCCACGTGCCTGGGGCAGACAGAAATCTCCTCTAAGCAGGTGTCGTGGTTTGAAACCATGAAGCTCAGAGCCTCTGCTTCTCAGAACCCCTCCTGGGGCAGCAGCACAGCAGAGGGCTGAGAGGGACAAGAACAACCAGAGATCTGGTGGGGACCTAAGACCTAGAGACAAAGAACTTGGACCTGTTTTCTAACATGAAGTCACCACCTGACTGCAAAGCCAGAGATCTGGGAGAGCATTTGAATGGCTGCTGCAGTGAAAAATTAGATCACTTTGAGAGCACTTGCAAGCTGGATGGAAATTTCAGTTGCTCTCCTGCCAATTTCATTCTCTAAGTGGAGTTAACTCTTGCCTTAGCTGCAAGCAAGTGTCCCTGTGCACTGTGCCCTTGGTTCCTCAGGCAACTTGGACCTGGGTGTGAGGAGCTGTGTTTGAGATCACCTCTGAGGCTGTAGCTTCTCTGTGTTGGTTTGGTGTTTTTCACTAGGAGGTGGTGAATGACAAGAAGCTTCCTGGGAGGAAGATTTGGAAAGTTGAAGGGGGGCATCAGGCATCGGATGCATCAGTCATGCTCCTTCAGGAGAGAGCTGTGTCCCCTCCCACGATGGGATTTTTAAAGTCCAAGCTGGTGCTTAGTGAAAAAAAACCAAAAAAAACCCAACCCCAAACTAAACCACCCTTCACTGCCTCACTTTCTTCTTCAAGAGGATTTCTATCTGGTGTTTGGTAAAGCTTTTAGGAAGAATCCTGCTTACTTTTAGTAACTGCAACTATGAGCAGCACCCTGGTATCTCAAGGTCAGTAGCATCCAAGTGGAGCATTTACAAAACACAGGCAGGAGCTGCTCCTCTCTGACCACAGCCTCTGATGTTAACTTATGAAGATGTCCCCAGGCAGATGCTAAGACAACGCCAAGCCTGTTCTAGTCTTCTGCTAAAAAACCTCTTCCTCACTTACAGCCTAAAGGTATTAATCAGCTCATTTGGTTTTGCTCAGAAACATTTTTCACTTTTGGTATTTGAAGGATCTTGTGTATAAGGCACCTGCTTAACTTCAGGCAGTGTAAGAAGCACCAATATGTTTCATAATTAAATGTTTGCTGCCACCTAATTGTCCCTTATTGCATGTATTCTTTGAGCCAAAAAGCTTGACTACTGGCACTCTCCCCAGAGTGCTGAGCTTCAAAAAGTGCTGGAGAAGAATTTCTTTTCTTAAAGCACAGGATATAAAATGGAGCCATCTCCAAAACTGTCAGGGAACAGATAAAGAAATTGAGAGAATAGCAAACCCAGCAGACTAATTATAAACAGCTAAATACAGGAGGAAAAAAAAAAAAAAAAAAAAGGCAGATTTCAGCAAGCTGATAAAAAGACAACAGGAATAACACTGAAAGTGCTAACACTTACCTACAGACACCAGAGCACTCAAATGAGCATGGCTTCAGTTCTAATCATAATTTTCAGCCACAGATCTGGAAATATGGCTGCTTTGTGCTGGCAGGATGATTCAGACCTGGATCCGGAGGTCAGGTGCAGTCATCAGCTTTACTTTAGCCTAAATCTAGAAGAGAACTGGTCTCCTGAATGGGTTTCCAACGACCTCTGTGCCTCAGGCTGGCTTTTCTCTGGATTCCAAAGTCCATCTCTGGGCTCTTCTCTGTTGAGCGTTGTCCCCTATGGGGCTGGATGCAACCCCTCCACCTTTCCTGCTGCTCAGCTCTGCATCTTGCTGTCTTGGAGAAATCCCAGGAGGAATGCAGAGGGTTGAATGAACTCTACCTCCTGCAGCCACCTGGTGGGTTAGTGCTTCTCTATCACCAGTACTGAGCAAATGGTTGCATTTACACAGGCTTTCAGCAAGGGAAGCAGTGTTTTCTCAGCTATAAATACAAATACCTCCAAGGCAGTTAAGGCTGTATTAAAGCATGAGCAGACTGTGTGTGCAAGCAGCTCCATTTCCAGCTCCACCAACTAAGAAAGCATTTGTAGTACTTTTTAGTTGAACTTCTGGCTTGTTCTGTGTTCTCCTTCATTTTTAGCCTGCCTTGAGAAAACAAAGGTTATGCATATGGGCTGTCGGACTGGGGAAACCCATAAACCCCACCATTACATTGGGGTTGCTTGGATATCTCTGCCATTAAACTCTGTTTAGAGTAGAACATCCCCAGCCAGAGCCTCATGGAAACAGACCCTCCCCTGTGCCTGGAGATTTTGTGAGAGAGACCTGGTTTGCATGGAATGGTGTGGCCAAAAGAATGCTGGAAAGTGTTCAGATGATGTAGTACTGAGGATGACCGAGTCCCTGTGTTGAGGAGCATCAAATGGTCCTTAATTTAGTAGTGGAGATGGGAGCACAGGGCTGCACTTGTCAATCTGGGAGCCATGGACTCCCTCTGCCACCCAGACACTAAGGTGTAAACCCAAACACACACCTGTAAAAGGCCCAACTTTTGGGAGTATCTGGTGAGAGCAGATTCAAGCTTTGGTGCTCCACTCCAAACGTTTTGGTTGCAATAAGCCCTTCTAAGAGCAACCGAAATTGATTCTGACCTAAATTTCACAGCAAACAGAAAAAAAAAACCAAATACCACAAACAAACCCCAAAACCAACATCCCCAGGTGAAGATTTCGCATTCTTCCCATGTACTGCCCTTCCCTTCAAAAGGAGCCTTTTGCTGCCCTCTCCTGTCCAAAGGCAAGCAGAAACAGCCTCGAAGTGGAGAAGGAAAATTCACAGTGCAATTTCAGGGGGGCTCAATTGGTCCCCACAGCAGCCAGGAGAGTGCTCAAGGCATTTTTCACTTTGTCTCGATGCATTCCCCTTGCAGGCATCCCCAGCCTGCCTGGAACCATGGGAAAGTACAAAGCTGAAACCTGGAAGTGACAGCATGCAGCTGGGACATGACTGCACATACCAAACACACCTTTGGGTGGAAAAAATCCAGCTTCCTCTTGCTGTAGTGAATGATGTGATAAAGCTGTTTCCTAGGTGTCTGTCCCTGCTGAGCTCTGAGAAGGAGACTGAAGCATCATATTGATTTGAGAAATGGCCAGATAAGGGCTTTATCTGGGATGTCGTGGTCTGAGAAGAGAAATTGAAGCATGTTTCTGTCTGGATATCCCACTCTGGTCTTCAGAGTTTGCCTGTCTGGATCCTCAACTAGCTTGCACTCTTATCAGCTCTGCTTTGCTATCATGTTCCTTAGGTGACAATCTCCTCCAGCTGCAAGAGAAGAAGAAAGCAATGGCTTATCAGTGCAAACCTGTCACATCACACCTCTGTTCAAGGGACTTTCCATTGCTTTGGCAGTTCCAGTAGTGAGGGACGAGGCAATCGTGCATACTTGAGGATTTTTAACTGGTATCAAATGCTCCCCCATGAGAGCCGTGCAGTAATACTGCCCAGGTCTCCAGCCCGTGCTGTTCTGTGGCTTTTTTGACATTCTCCCTCTTTCTTTGTGTCTGTTTTTGTCTGAGCTGTTTTATGTGAATGTTTGAGCTTGTTTATCTGTTTCGGCTGAAAAACTCCACAAGCTCCAGCAAAATGTTAATAAGAAGCATTAACTGCAGTTAATTGAACTGCTTCTGTGATCCTCCATAATTATCTCCTGGTACAGCACCTACTCTGAGGAAGGCTGTCTAAGAAAAGCAGAACGGATGCCAGAGATAATCAGATACGAGGTCTGGGAAAAGCATTTCACTTTCTTATCCAAATTAAGATTTTTTTTAATTTTTTTTTTAAAAAAATTGATTATCTCCCTAAATATTTACTGTTGAGAGTGAGGTAAGCTGCTGCTGGTGGGGACTGCAAAGGGAATGACGGGTGCTCAATTATTTACAGACTTGCTTGGCTAGCTGAGTGCGCCAGGAATACAAAGAGGGCCGTCGCCGGGAATCTCACTGGAAATTTTTCATCATGAGTAAAAAGCAGGCAATGACAAGGGGGAATGCTCTCCTGAGTCAAAAATGCTGAAACCTGCCCAGTGATAAATCGAACTGTCACCAGGGCTTGATCAGCACATCCGGAGCATGCCTTCCCTGAGTCTTTCCCCAGACTCCTTGAGTTTAAAGTCAAGGAGCATATTGGGTTAGCAGAGACCTTTGAGGTCAGCAGATGCAATTGCTTGCAGTGCCTTTAGAAATCACCATTAATAAATGTGCTACTTTTGTCCTAACCTGGCATGGAGGTCTTCTGTTGATGCAGCCCATAGTTGGGTTGGATCCCACTCAGCATGGGATGGTGACTCCTTGCTGGATTGTCAACACCTTTCTTTTTCTGATCTTCCTTGGATCACTGTAACTCCCAGGGACAGCTCGTAACAATTAAAACTAGATCTATAAGCTGTGCAGAGGTGATGTGAATTATCATAGCACTTTATGAGTGTGGTCCAGGAGAGCTGCAGTCATAAACCATACAACAGGCTTGAAAGTGAAGCAAAATTCTTGTATACTTCCAAATGGGAGAAAGCAAATTTAGCAGCAATAGCTATTAATAAGCTATGAAATATGAGTTGCTGTTCAGGAAGCTCAAGTATCAATGAAAGGCTGTACAGCCTACCAGAGGTAAGCACTGTAAATATATATATATATAAAAGAAAAGGAATCTATGCAGTGGCATTGCGTATCTCGCCGGTTACAGATGCCAAAACTGTTGCTAAAGAGGTAGAAAATCTCAGTTGTGCTGAAGTTTTGTAGGTAGGAAGAAGCAGGATAATGTCATCTTGTATTCACATTATCCCCAGCTACGCAGCAGTACTATAATTAATTTGCATGTAAGAGATGTGATATGGACAGGCTTGTGACTGCGAATCCTGTGAAATCTCCAGAAATACTGACTGCATATGAACTGTTCTCTTTGCTATTCAGGATCCTTGGGGATTACTGAAACTTGAATCATTATGTTCTGTTGGACAGTTATTTGTTCTCTCTTGGGTGTGGCTGGTCTGAAGGTATTGACAAAAAGCTGTTTGGCCTTAGGAGCACCTTTGGCACCTGATTTGCTTGCACTGTTTGGAAAAAATACTTCATCTTCACCATCCTCTGCTATATGGGCATCATCCAGAGCAGAAATAGCTGCACCTTTCTAGTTCATTTAAAAATGCTCTCTTCCTCATTTCTCTTGGAAATAGAGGCCTCTTCTGTAACTGTCTTGATCTGCCTGGTTAGAGAGGCGTATATAAATTTAATTTGCATGTAGGCCTCTAAAGAAAGGGAACTTTTCCCTGCAGAGGAGGAGGAGGAGTAGCTCTAGGGGCAGAGGAACTGTTCACAGGCAGATTTGAAAGAGATGTAATGCCAAAAGGGATACGGGCTATGAAGATGAGAGGTGGCCGCTCAGTCCTTTCTGTTTAGGTTGGGTTTGGCTATCCCAGGTGTCAGCAGGTGAATTGGATCTGCTGAGGCAGCTTCCTGCTGCTGCCTGGCTGAACCTCCTCAGAGATCTCCCTTCCCTTGGTGTGGGATACCCCTTCTTACTCTTTAACCAAGAGAAAAAAAGGAGAATAATGTGAGAATCATAAATGGAAGCAGAACCCCAGCTCACAGCTAAAGCAGAGGGTGTTGCTTACACATTTATCTTCATGTTGTGCCCCAGCATTTATTCCACGCAGCTTCTACTGGGGGCTCCTCTCCTTCCGTACCTTCTAGCCGCAGCCAAGCCGGGGAGGAGGGCTTCCCATGTTGTATTTTGCTTTTTTTTTCTCTTTTTCCTCCACTGGCATGGAAAAGTAACAAAAAGCCCCAAAGACCAGCAAAGGAAATCGCCTCCGAGGTGGGGTTGCCTGTTTGCCCTGACCCTGGCCGGCTGCCGGGGGCAGGGTTTGCGTTATCCCCGGGCCCTGGGGATGTGCAGCCCTCCTCCTCAGCCTTTTTCCCGACGTCCGCCCCTTCCCTTTGTGCAATTCCCCGCCGCGGAGCCCCGGCCGCCGCCTCCATCCCCATGGAAACTCCGTCCTGGGCGGAAAGGGCAGTCCGAGAGGGGACAAAGGGAGCGGGGAGGGGGGAGGAAAGAAGCCCGGAAAAGAGGCAAGAATCCTCTTTTTCCAGGAAGTGGCACAGGCCGAGGAACCCAGCTGAGGAGCGGGGAGACAAGAGGACGGGGGAAAAAGGACGGGGGGCCGGGGCCGGGTGCGCGGCGGAAGCAAAGAACGGGGCCGGAGGTGCCGGGAAAATTCCCGGAAAATGCCCGTCGGGGCCCGTCCGGGCTGCCCTGGCAGCGGGGAAGCCGCTGCTGAAGCGAGAGGCTTGAACCAGCCTGGTGGGAGAAGCTTGGGATTGATTGAGGAGGCACCTGAGCTGGTCTAAAGTGTCCGGCTGGGTGTGGAGGGGACACGGGGACGATTCCAAGGTGCTGGAAGGAAAAGAGCTGGAAGCGAGACCTGGGAGCAGCAGAGGCAGTTGCAGTTCCTGCAGAGGTGGCACAGAGGCGAAAACGTCTGCCTCGGTGACAAGGGTACGTGGTAGAGAGGATCTGAGGTACCAGATGAATTCTGTGGAAGTTTTTTTTGGTTGGTTGGTTGGTTGCAATACATCAAGTATATACGACTGGGGGAGGAAGGCAAGTTGCAGTCAAATGTTTTGAGGGGTAAAATGCCAATATGTTCTTCGGTTTTCCGTGGGAATTTTTAAAATGTGAAAATAACGTGATGCTTAGTTAGAATTTGGTGGATTGGCATTCTTTGGAAGAGAAGAGATGTGCCAGTCCCTTGACCCTAAAATCTGCCCGGGATAATATCACAGGCTGTAGGGAGACGGTGTGGTCCACAACTTTTAAATCAGAGCAGACAAAATGAGTCTGAGAAAGGCAGTGGAAGGTTTGAAGATGCATGTGACGTGTCAAATCAAGGGCAAGGTAGCAGCCTGCATTTTGGGTACTTCTGACATGGCTGGCAAGAGTGGAAAGCCATAAAGAGGGTTTTGTAAAAACCTTCCCCTTGTGGATATGTGGGTTAATGGGCTTTGTGGCCTGCAAATTTGCAGCTTCCAAAGCTTTGTCCTTAGTTAGGTGGCACTGGCTCTTTGGTGACCTCTGGAGAAGGCTTTTTTAGGTAATAGGGTAGTTGTGTATACTCTAAAACCTTTATCCATGAATACCACAAAGCAGTCCCAGTTCTGGTGTGGATTTTCTCTTGCTGTTTATTTAGGTGTGCAAAGAGATTTTTGAAGCTCTCAACACTGATGCTGCTGCCTTAGAGCAAGTTGAAACGGGGTGGTATCTTACTGTTCAAAACAGACCTGCTTCAGCAGCCATTTTGCTGCTTAAGTCGTTGCTTTTTCCAGCTGTTTATAGGGCAGTAAATCATCTTGGTTCACCCTGGCCCACTGCATCCTTGCTCATGACTCACATTCTTCTGTCTGTAGCAAAGGATTTGATGCTGGAAGGCAACTGAGGATGAGCTGAGTGCTAGTTTGTACCTTGCTTGGACTACCCCCCGCTTCCCTGTAGCTTTTCCCCTCCCATTACACTTTGTGCTGGGGACACTCACATTACAAACACCTCCCTCACTCTATCCAAAGAGGGATACGGCTCATGTCTCAAAACATACTGTCCAGCTTAGTGAATTTTGTTGTCATCCCTTCCTACAGAAACCAGGTGTATTGGCGTCCCCTAGTACTAAAAATAACCTGCCTGAACCAATGCTGCTCACTCCAGTCTCTGCTTCCTGATTATGTCTCATATGGAGAGATCATAGGGACGGGGAACGACTGGCCAAGTTATTGCATGCACAAAAATGCCTGGTGGTTGGCTCGGGGATTTGAAAGTTGCATATTGCTTTCTAGCATTCAGCAGGGGGCATTTGGTATTCTGTGGCCATGTCCTTGTGCCAGCACAGACATATGCTGGGACAAGGAATGGGACGAATGTGAGAGGGCTCTGGCACCCCTAGCAATGCTGCTGAGCAGGGAATGCTCTTGGGGAGTACAGCCTGCAGCCCATCTATTTCCCTGCAGCAGGTGGTTTTCCCTCTCTTTTCTTTGTTGGAAATGTGTAGTTTTCAGTGATATCTGCTCGGACAGCTGGACCTTTCCTGGTTTTGGTGCAATTAAGGCTGGTTGGAGCAGGGTTTCCTCTAGATGTTTAATGCTTGTTGGCTGGTAAAAATTTGGGCATGCGTGCTTCTGAGCTTTGTGTTGCCCAAAGACACACAAGAGTACAGCCAGTCTGTCTATAGTTCTATCCATCTATCTATCTACTATATCTATCTATATAGTTGTTCTGTCATTGGTGTTCTCAGCTGCTAGGAGGTGGCTTAGGTTGGGTCTTCAGGTCACATTGGTCCTGAGGTAAAAGCTCAATCTCAGGCTTTAAGCAAGTAGTGTTGCATTTAGCCTCTTGCCTTTCATGTTTGTCCCTAATTAAGAGCGTGTGTGGGAGTAAACAGTACTCTAAAAAATTAATGCAGTTTAGAAATGCAAAATGTGTTTGTTTACAGCAAGGAATCATGTCAGAGTTCGATCAAATGTTCAATAGCTTAGCAGATATAAAAGGGTATTTCCTGTTATTTTGATGTTTTCTTAATTTCTTCCAGTGGAAGATGTACACAGAGAAACATTAAACCTTTGACTGACAGACTGCTAAAAATAACGACATGGTAGCTGACTTGTATTTCTCTTCTGCATTTTGCATCATGACAGACAGCTTTCTTCATGATTTTCAGTGTTGTAGGCTAAATCCTCTTTCATCATCCCCTTGTTTTCTGCATTGAGGATGCTGTGATGATGCTGAGGGAAATTCAGCAATTAACTCTGCTCCAGGATTTAGCTCTGACCTCGTTCAAGCTAGAGATGCTGTTGGAAAAGCTGCCAGAAATGCAGATACAAGCATCCAGGTTTTCGCTGCCTCCCTGCTGCTGAGTAAGATACAGATCATCCCCAGAATGATTGCCTGCCGCTGTGGAAGAAGGGGATGCCTCGAGATGTTGGTTTGCACGGGGGTTGGATCTGGGCACTGGGTTTCCTTCCTGCCTTAGTGCTCTGCTGTGGGAGTCAGGTTTGGAGACCCTGTCAGTGATGCGGGTGATGTGTGATTTTTCAGTTCTGATGCTTATGCAGCACCCACGGTGAGGTCTCTGTGGCGCAATGGACGAGCGCGCTGGACTTCTAATCCAGAGGTTCCGGGTTCGAGTCCCGGCAGAGATGATCTCCAGGCAGGTGTCTCTTTTCTTTTAACGCACAGGGACCCCTACACGTCCCAGTCGGTTACATTTATAAAATAACCAAGGGATGGGAAGATGATGACGTCTCGTTACACCCTCTCTACAGCTGATGTGCGTAAGTTGCATGCTCCTCTTCTTTCATCATATTGCCGATACCTCATTCATTTTGGCATCTCTTGAATAGCCAGATGTTTTAACACCACTTGTTCCCCCAGTACTGCTCATGGGTCCCATCTTTGACATCTTCTTAAATCCTGTGCTTTCCTGTAGGAGTCAGATAGTGGTTTAGACCCTTCTGTTGATCTTTTTTGTGATAAACATGGCCATTTTTTTTCCAAATGTGTTGTAAAGAAAAGTATGTCTACATTCCGAATTGTCACCTTACAGAAAATCTTTGCAAATGCTTATTTTTCATGTTTTTACCTAGAAGATGCATCTTTGATGGCAACCACCTCCATGTCCTTCCGGGTGTTTATCTTCCCAAGTGGCAAATTGACTCTTTCACAGACGTTCTAAGTTACCAGTATGTAACTTCCTATATGATCTCATTGCCATCGATAGTGAGAAGAGGGGAGCTGCAGATGAGTTGGCCAGTGAATGGCTTTCAGTGGGGGACTGCTGTAGAGCATTTCCAAGCTGTTGCACCAGGCAAGCACTGCAGGTCCGGGGCAAAAATGGTCATCAATGATGTTCAAATGTAGCCGGGATCTTTGCAAGAGAGTCCTGCATCTGGGTTCTGTTGTGAGATGGCTTGTTCGTTGGAGGAGCAAGGTTTATTTGGTGTGGGGAACAGACTGGAGCTTGAAGAAAGAGGTATTTGCTCAGGTTTTGTGTGCTGTGTCATTATTTCCTACACCCAGGGACCAAAAAGCTCAAATAGGCATTTGCTCTGATGTTGTGTGCTGTGTCATTATTTCTTGGAATAATAAAGCTTAAATAAAGAAAATGAAGGTCTCCTATGGTGTCTATTTTTTTATCCCTGGAATGGGTGTTTGACTGTCTGATCCTTTGGTGTATGTGTCTGTGTTTGTCTGTGTTGCTGTCTATTTATCTTGGTCTCTTTTTGTCTTTCTGTTGGTCTAATTTGTTTCTCTGTTTCCTGTTTTTCTCTTCAACTTCTCTGTTCCTTCATGTTCCTGTCTGTCTCTAACTTTGTCACAAATTTCTAGTGACAAAGGTAAAAAAAAATTGGATTAGCTTAAAAAAGCAGCCCTAGCAGCTGCTAGGTCACCACCAGACATAATATTTTAATTGCTTTTTGTATACTAAAATAAATAATTGTGATATTCATCCCCATACCTAGGATACCACCAGAAAATACCACACCCTTAACAGAGTGCCCCCCAATGCTGCTATCTTGAATGTTAATTAAAACATGATAATTAGTCACACTAATCACCTCATTAATAACCAATTAGGGAAAAAAAATGTAAAAGCACTCACCAGTCCATACCACAGCCAATGAAACCACACAACATACATGGTTAAAAGCTGTCCATTAAACTCCAATAAACTGACAAGCACATAATCCAAAACACTTTATAAAATTGACAAATCAACAGTGCGAGAGTGGCTGCCAAAGGGTGGTATATTTCAGGTTTTTGGTTGGCAGCCCCTGGGGACAGAGCTCCCAGCTGTGGCCAGAGCAGGGGATGATGTTCTCTGATGGGCTCCAACTGGGGCTGGGTTAGCCCAGGTGTGGCCAGTCAGGTGGATGATGGGGGCTTTCCCAAAGGACTGTGGGAAGGGCAGTGGGGTGGGGTCCAGGGTATTTAAGTCTCCACCTCTAGTGAGGGGCTCAGTTGGCTTGGGGGTTGTGTTGTGCTTGGAGCTCTACCAGGTAGGAGGAGCAGGGTTGGGGGCTTTTGGCTGGTGTGGTTATGGTTTGCTCTGTCTTGGTAATTTTTGGTTCCTCAAGTGGTAACACCTGCAATGTTCAACTCCGGAATGAGGGGGTAAGTGAAATGCTCAGGGGCTCTTTGGAGGAGTTCAGCGTTCTGAAAGAGGTTAGTGTTTGCTGCTATGGGACTTGCTGGTGGTACTGTTGGTTGGAATTTTTTCATGGCACATGATGAAGAGGAGCCCTGTGACTACAGGTACATCCCAGCCTACTGATGTAGATTTCTTTGTTTACTATGGCTTCAGGTGCCCAGCCCTCTGAAAAATAAGTGGAACCAGTTGTGGGGAAGGGCTGGGCAGGGAGGGGAAAAGTTGAGAATTGCAGGGAGGGGTTTGGAAGTTACTGTAGGTGAGAGGGCTGTCCCTTTGATCAGATGAAGGGACCAGGTTAGATTCAAACATGGGCAGGGCAGCTCTAGCCTCTTTGTGTGGCAGTGTGTAGTTTCTGCTGTTTGTTGTCTAAAAGCTTTCTACGGCCTTAATGTCCTCGTTGTGCTCGCAGAGCAACCTTGATACACCTTGGGCATCATCCTTAGGCTCTGAAACATCTTATCAACATATTCAGTGATGTGTTGTCTTGCATAACAGATTCACAACATGGAACAGTCTTGTGTATTATAGCTTGCTCAAAGGTTGCTTTCTGACATGTTCTTCCTAACTGTGTCAGCATCTCGAATCGTGGATGTTCTTAGACTGGGACTTGTTCCCTGTATTTTTAGTTGTTGAATAAAGGCTTATCATTCAACTGTCAACTAAGCTTAGAAAGTAGCTTCTTGTAAAAGGCGGTGTCCTTCAACACTTTTGGGGACACAATGGAGCCTCCATGTGTCACTGCTGCATCCCTGTAAGTCTTCTAGCCCCGCTGTCTTGGATCCTGGAATCATTCATCTTCCTGAAAGTTTACAATTGAGGTAGAGTTTTGTGGTTTACAGTGTTGTGTACTGGGTTGGCCTCAGAATTGAGAGTTCGGTTTGGAGCTGCTCTGCTCACATTCTAGGGCCAAGGGCCCTGGGAAGAGGCTAAAAAGAATTGTCCATGTGTTGAACAGCAATCCAGCTTTTGAGGAAAATGGGCTGTGGGCGTTGAGGGGTGGTATTGTCCAGGTTTCTGGTCAAATGCAAACCCGTAGCCCGATTGTTGGTGGTGCTGCTTTGGGTAGGGTGGCAGGTGAGGGTTAGGGCCAGCCAAAGTTTTCAGTGGTCACTCTTTGCATCTTTTGTCCAGTCCCAAGCGTTCGGAGTCTGGGAGCCCTATTGAGGAAAATGAGCTGTGGCCATTGAGGAGTCGTATATTCGGGGTTCCTCCTAAAATGCAAACCCGTAGCCCGATTGTTGGTGGTGCTGTGGGTAGGGTGGCATGTGAGGGTTAGGGCCAGCCAAAGTTTTCAGTGGTCAGTCTTTGCATCTTTTGTCCAGTCCCAAGCGTTCGGAGTCTGGGAGCCCTATTGAGGAAAATGGGCTGTGGCCGTCGAGGGGTGGTATATTCGGGGTTCCTCCTAAAATGCAAACCCGTAGCCCGATTGTTGGTGGTGCTGTGGGTAGGGTGGCATGTGAGGGTTAGGGCCAGCCAAAGTTTTCAGTAGTCACTCTTTGCATCTTTTGTCCAGTCCCAAGCGTTCGGAGTCTGGGAGCCCTATTGAGGAAAATGGGCTGTGGCCGTCGAGGGGTGGTATATTCGGGGTTCCTCCTAAAATGCAAACCCGTAGCCCGATTGTTGGTGGTGCTGTGGGTAGGGTGGCATGTGAGGGTTAGGGCCAGCCAGTTTTCAGTGGTCAGTCTTTGCATCTTTTGTCCAGTCCCAAGCGTTCGGAGTCTGGGAGCCCGATTGAGGAAAATGGGCTGTGTCCGTCGAGAGGTGGTATATTCGGGGTTCCCCCTAAAATACAAACCCGTAGCCCGATTGTTGGTGGTGCTGTGGGTAGGGTGGCATGTGAGGGTTATGGCCAGCCAAAGTTTTCAGTGGTCAGTCTTTGCATCTTTTGTCCAGTCCCAAGC
>JAAWXA010000086.1:133847-144648 GCA_038090715.1 Florisuga fusca
TGGGGGGGGTTGGGTGGGGAGTCCAGTTTCAGACACTCCGGTGGAATTTTGGTGCGGTTTTTTAATCCCCGAAGGAAGGAATTGAACCGAACCCCGCCCCCACCCCCCACACACACTCCAGCCGGGACCTCCTGGGGGAGTTCGGGTCCTTCGGTGTCACCTTTCGGGGTTGAGAGGGGAAGTTCTCTGTTTATGTGGTTTTGGAGCTGTGAAAAGTATAAAACTGGAAATGTAAAGTTTTTTTTTTTTTTAACGCAGAAGGAGCACTGACCACTCTGCTGCTGCTTTCAGTCTGTGGATTTATGGCTCTTTGTGGCTGTTCCCAGATTTTAATTAAGAGAGACCTCATTAGAGTGAACCCCTGGGTTCTTAATTCCCAGTTTGGGGGGTGATAACCAGACTTGATGGGATTTTTTTTTTTTTTTTGTTATAATAGCCTTGAATTTTTGCAGCTTTTTGGAGTGGGGAAGAAACTGATGTCAGCCCTTTCCTTCAGATTTTATTTTCAGCTCCAGGAGATTGGGGTTCCCAAAGAGATTAGATAAATTTGATTAAATTAATTAAATATAAGTGGCACGCACCAAGAGAATGTTGAAGGGGAATGTTTTGGGTTTTTTTTTTCTTTGAAAAATAATGAATTTGGGGGTTGCCAGCTGAGCAATGAAGTCTTACTATCTGAAGCAGTTTGGGGCATAATTAAAAGATTAATGAAGAGCCAGAGGGTTGGGGTGGAGGGGGTTGAAAGACAGATTCGGGGTTTTTAGGCCCAAAGCTGGGGGTCTTTATTCCTCCACTGCTTTGTTTTTTATTTTAGAAATAAAGCAGCAGCCACCAGCTCTGAGAGCTTTGGAGAAGAAAACCCCCCTTGAATCCCCAGGTTTTTTTTTTAATTGCTAAATGATTTTTGGTTTTCTTTCCAGGGAGAAGCAGAATTAATTAATTTTTTGAGGTCCTGGCCAAGATGTCCCTTTCCAAGAGGGAACTGGATGAGCTGAAACCATGGATTGAGAAAACAGTGAAGAGAGTTTTGGGCTTCTCTGAGCCCACTGTGGTGACAGCAGCACTCAACTGTGTGGGGAAGGGGATGGATAAAAAGAAAGCAGCTGGTAGGTGCCCCCCAGACCTTTTGGGGGTGAAGTTGGGGGTGATAATCTCCCAAATCACCCTCAAACCAGATTTAAATCCTTCCTGGAGGATTCGAGGTGGGGCTGGGGTTGTGGTTGGCCAGCTGGAGGGGGTGAAGGTGTGAAATGGGCTTGGTGTGGAGGTGGTTTGGTGGAAGGAAATCCAAAAGACCCAAATTTGGAGGGTTTGGGGATGGGTTTTTGAGGGTCTGGGATGGGTTTTGATGCAGCCTCAGGGTGGGTTTGGATGATTCCCAAGCGGCAGGGGAGAAGATTGGAAAACTTGGGATATGAGCTAAAAACCAAGGAGGTAAAATGAATTGAAAGGCTGAGAACAAGGATTTAACTTGGAATTCATAGGATTTTTCTCCAAAATGATGATTTAAATCAGGTGTTAGACCTCATCCAGACCTGGACTGCCTCAAGACTTCCCCTCCTCCCACCAGGAGCTGCCGATCGGGAGCCTTGGGGAGAGTCACCCCCTTCCATCCATCCATCCATCCCCATATTCCAGTTCTCCCACTGATCCCGGGCTGCAAATCCCAACCTGAACCCCTTTGTCCTCCTTCCCAGACCACCTCAAACCTTTCCTGGATGATTCCACCCTTCGTTTTGTGGACAAACTCTTTGAGGCAGTGGAAGAAGGACGGAGTTCCCGCCACTCCAAATCCAACAGTGACCGCAACCGCAAGCGAGAACTGAAGGTGATTATTGATTGATTGATTATCGATTGATTGATTGTTATTGATTGCTTTTTTTGGTTGGTTTTCTCAATGGGTAGTGGCCCTGGAGGCAGCACTGGTGCTCTGCCACACTTTCCTCTTCCAGAGAGGTACATCTTGAATGTTCAAGAGAAAAGACTTTTCTCCAGGATGAAGTGTGGGAGCTTTGAGCTCTTCCAAATCTCCTCAAAAAAGTGGAAATTTGGGGATTCTTTTTGTTTCTTCACAAAATTTGGGGCATGGTATCACCTCAAAGAGTTCTCTTTTTCTTGTTCTTTGTGCTGGTTTTCCATTGGGAGCTTGGGATTCCACTCCCACAACCTCCCAGTTGCTCTTTCATGCCATGCTGGGCTCTTCACTCAGCTCTCCACTCCTTGATTGCTGAGCCACTCAGTTCCCATCCTCTTCTTTTTTCCATTTGGAATCATCCCTGGGAGGTTTCTGGGGATTCTTGCTTCCCAGCACAGGGTTAATTCCATCAGGGATTTAATCACTTGCTGCCATTTCTCCCACTTTGGGATTGGTGGAAAGTCTCCTGCATCCCAACTTGGTTTCATTTCCTTTCTTTTCTTGAAGATTTGACTCAACACCATCTGGAATTGCATTTTTTCCACCCCTCCAAGCAGCTTCTCTCCGTTTTCCTCACACAGTTCCGTTTCCTTGCCCTTTCTCCAAGGTCCCTCTTTTACAAGAGTTGAAGTTTTAACCCCAGGAGAGCTGGAATAATCCCAGTCAGGGATTGAGTCTCTTCTAGCATCTCAGGAACCAGCTACATCCTCTCTGCTTTCTGTCAGAAACTTCTTTTTTCCCCTCACTCTCTGCCTGAGGCTTTTCCAGTGCCAGAAATGTCTCCTCAAGGTGTCTGAAGATGTTCAATGGTCTCTTGAAAGTGTTCCCAGAGAGGTTTGGCTTCAGATGGCCCAGCTCTGTGCTCAGTCTTGGTGCTAACAATCATCTTTAAAGGATTTCCCTGCTGGGATTCCACCTTCTTTTGCTCATTTCCCCAACACAGCTGTTGGAAAGCAAATTTTCAGTTGGGTTGGGGGATCCTCTTGCTGTTGAGAAAATTCTGGAGAGATGTGGACATCATCAGTGGGGATGGGGGACATTGGGTGGGGTCATTCTTCAATTTTCTTCTCCAGTTGACTCCATCTGGTGCCCACTTGGGTGTTTTTTGTCCTCTCTTTTTCCCTCAGGATAAGGGATAAGCTGAGGGGCTCTGGTGGAGAAGAGAATTCCTCTCCAGGGAAGCATCTGCCTGGTGTCACCACAGGTGGCTGATGGTGGCCTTGGCTTCCCCAGAGCCAGGCTGGGAGGTGACACAGCAGAACCCTCCTCTTGGCTCCTCGGGTGGTGACAGCTTTGTCCCACCTGCCAAATCCACAGCTCTTCCCTCCAAAATTCCCTTTCTTGGAGTTCCTCCATCTGTAACTGTCAGATTGACTTTTCCTCACACATACCACATGCCCCCAGGGCAGATTTTTTGAGTTGAATTCCACCCTTTTAGGCTCTTGGAGAGGAGCAGGTCAGGAGCTTGGTTCCTTCTGGTGGGGTTAGGTCATTGGTTTTTTTTGTTTGTTTGGTTGGTTGGTTTTTGGTTTGGTTTTTTTCTTTGTTTTGTTTGGTTTGGGTTTTTTTTGTTTGTTGGTTTGGTTTTTGTTGTTTTTGTTTGCTTTTTGGGTTTTTTCTTTTTGTTTGATTTTTTGGTTTGGGTTTTTGTTCGGTTTTTTCGGTTTGAATTTTGTTTTGGTTTTTGTTTGGTTTTTTCGTTTGGTTTTTCATTTTGTTTTTTGTTTGTTTAGTTGGTTTTTTTGGCTGTTTTTGTTTGATTTTCTGTTTGGTTTCTGCTTGGTTCGTTTTGGTTTTTTTTGTTTGGTTGGTGTTTTTTTTCCTTTTTTTTTTTTTTTTTTTTTTTTTTTTTTTTTTTTTTTTTTTTTTTTTTTTTTTCCTTTCTTTCTTTCTTTCTTTGGGAAGGTTTCAGGAAGTAAAACCATTACCACACTTTATACTATGGGCAAGTCCTTTCTCTTGAACTTGTAGGTTTTCCTGAGAAGTGCCTGTGTCTGGCTGAGGAAGTGGCCTTGTAGGATATGCAGCGTTATAGTGAAGAGGGGATTGCACCTAACGCTTGCCAACCGGTGTGTATCGTTTTCTTTTCAAATAACACCTCCACACAAACAAACAGAACCCAAACCCCTCCACACAAGCCAAGCACTGACAGGATGAAACCCCCACCTTCATCCTCACTCCTTTTTTTTGGCTCGGAGCTGCTCTGTTGGAAGATGTGGAAGCCATTGTCAGTCAGGTTGTGGGCAGTTTTTTTGTTTTTTCCATCCAAGTGACTGAGCGAGGCCTTAAATCTCCTCAGTGCCAATGAAAAAAAAACCACCAAAAAACCAGCAAACCAAAGAACTTTTACACAGGCACATCCTTGGGATGTCTCTTGTCCTTCAGGCTCTTGCATGGATCATCCTTGAAGCTTCTCAGGAGGCTTCACATGGGATTAGCGGGAGATCAGCCGCCCTGGAAGCTCTCAGCCACGAGGCTGTGGTGGTTTTTCATCTTAAAACACCAGCCACGAGGAGAAATCTTGGGGTTTTTAACCAGGGTTTTGTCTTCTTTTACTTTTAGGATGTGTTTGGTGATGACTCAGAGGTCTCCAAGGAATCTTCTGGGATCAAGAAGCGGCGCATCCCACGGTTCGAGGAGGTGGAGGATGAGCCCGAGGTCATTCCAGGCCCCCCATCAGAGAGCCCAGGGATGCTGACCAAGCTGCAGGTCAGTCCAGCTCTGCCACCAAACAGATTTTCCAGCCCAAGGGGGGCTTCAGATTTGTTTTAATTTCCACCCCAAGCTGGGGGAACAAATCCAGTCGCCTCTGATTCTGCTGTTATTATTGCTTCCCTGTGGTTTTTTTGAGGGGTGAGTTTGGGTCTTCCTTTCACATAGAGTGGGGTGAATGGTCTCTGCTTGAGAGCTCTTGTCCCTTCTGTGCACCTGGGGGTGGTAGTTGGAGTAGATGGATGTGATCCTGCCTTCCAGCAGGGCACTGAGGACATCTTTTTCCTTCTGAGGGTGGGAAGGAAACTGCACTGGGCGCTTTTCTCCCCCCCAGATCAAGCAGATGATGGAGGCAGCCACGAGGCAGATTGAAGAGAGGAAGAAGCAGCTGAGTTTCATCAGTCCTCCAACACCACAGGTACAATACCTCCAACCAATCCCTGCCCTCCTTCTTCCACCTGAAATGTGGCTGCAACCCCTCCACTCCTCTTCCTCCACAGCCCAAAATCTCCTCTTCATCCCAATCGGAACGTCTCCCCATTGGCAACACCATCCAGCCCTCCCAGGCTGCCACCTTCATGAATGATGCCATTGAGAAAGCCAGGAAGGCTGCTGAACTCCAGGCCCGAATCCAGGCCCAGCTGGCCCTCAAGCCAGGGCTCATTGGCAACGCCAACATGGTGGGACTGGCCAACCTCCATGCCATGGGCATTGCCCCCCCGTGAGTATCCCCAGCCCACTTCCAGTGCCTGCAATGTGATGTAAAATTTTATCGAGGAGAGGTGAAGTTTTGTATAAGAGAAGTGAAATTTGATACAAAGGATATGAAATTCTCTGTAAGAAGTAAAAATTTACATGAAAGAGGTGAAATTTTTTGTAAAGGAGGTGAGATTCTATATATGAGGTGAGATTTTATATATGAACAGGAAAAATCTTACACAAAACGGGTGAAATTTTGTACAAGAGAGAGAAAATGCTCCAGAAGAGGGGAAGTTCTATGTGAAAGAGGTGAAATTCAATTTTATTTTTTTTCTCTGAAATTTTATGTCTTTTTGATATTAGAGAGGTGACATTTCATATGAAGGAGGTGAAATTTCATATGAAGGAAATGAAATTCCATGTGAAGGGGGTGAAATTTCATGTGAATTGGTGAAATTTCATAGGAAGGAAGGAGGTGAAATTTCATAGGAAGGAGGTGAAATTATCTATAAGAGATACAAGCCTGTAGTAAAGAGGCAAAATTTTATACAAAAGGAGAGAAATTTAAAATCCAAGAGGGGAAATTCTAGAAGAGGTGAGAGCTCGCTCCATCCGTGGGTAAGATCCTCCTCAACTTCTTCATGTGGGATTTGATGCCTTTCCGGAGAGCTCTACCATTCTGGGGAAGTTTTTGATTCAGTTTGGTGCTGCCACTGGAAAAGAACCCGCATTTTTTTTCTTTTGGAATTCCTCAGTTTTTTAACCCGAAGTCCTCTTTTGCCACCAGGAAGGTGGAGCTGAAGGATCAGACCAAGCCAACCCCCCTGATCCTGGATGAGCAAGGCCGAACAGTTGATGCTAGCGGGAAGGAGATTGAGTTGACTCATCGCATGCCAACCCTCAAAGCCAACATCAGAGCTGTGAAGAGGGAACAGTTCAAACAACAGCTGAAAGAAAAACCCTCAGAAGATATGGAATCCAACACCTACTTTGACCCCCGGGTCTCCATCACCCCAGCCCAACGGCAGAAACGCACCTTTAAGTTCCACGAAAAAGGCAAATTTGAGAAAATTGCCCAGAGGTTACGCACGAAGGTACTTGGAGGTTACTCCTTTGTGTTACCCTGGAGTAAGCAGCTTCTCCCCAGTTAAAATCACTCAAATTCACCAGCAACAACCCAGTTGGTAAAACCCAAATTAGCCTGAAAACACATGGAATGACAGAACCTGCTTTATTTTTGATGAAAGATTGAAAATCATTCAAGGGAATAGATGTTTAGGGTGATGGTTTTCCCTCAGCCTGAAAAAGAGGGGAAGGTTTTGAGGGATCTTCATAAAATGCCCAAATTTTGGGGAGGAGAAAAGGGAGGGTTGTGGGTTTTTTTTTTTTTTTTTTTTTAAACCCAGGGATTTGATACCTTTTGGGATGGTTTGTTCCATGCTCCTGGGAAGGTTTGGTCATCAGAGAAGGTTTTTGGGGGGTTTGTGAGCTTGAGACATCATGTGCTGTCTGGATTCCTCTGTTTTGATGCAGATTGTTTAAAAAAAACAACAAACCCCAAATAAATCAGTAGGTGGAGACAGATTGTGCTATTCCCCAAGGCTGGACTGGTTTGGAATGATTTTTGTGCCTTTTTTTCCCCCCCTCTCAGGCTCAACTGGAAAAACTGCAGGCAGAGATCTCGCAGGCTGCCAGGAAGACAGGGATCCACACTTCAACCAAATTGGCTCTTATCACCCCAAAAAAGGAGCTGAAAGAAGGGGAGATCCCAGAGATTGAGTGGTGGGACTCCTACATCATCCCCAACGGCCTTGACTTGTAAGTCATTGAGGTGCCAGGTGCTGATCTTTGGGCACAGGGGACGAAATTTTGGGGGCGAGGAGGAAATAAGGGGCTGGTACAGGGAATTCTGTGTTGAAGGGAATGCAGGAATTCGGGTCATGACTTTGGAGTCACACCCCACTCTTCCCTTTCTAGAAAAGGTGGAACATCCTCAAAGAAAGATGAATATTTTGGGATTACCAACCTCGTGGAGCACCCAGCGCAGCTCAACCCCCCAGGTAGCACCCTGGTTTGGGTTGAAGTATTTCCAAAAATAACTGAAATGGGGAAACTGCCCTGTTTGGGGGGAATCTGGGGAGTTTTCTTTTGTTTTCTTTTGCTTCTCCCAAAGCTAAGGATCTGTTTTTTTTCCCTCCCAGTTGACAGTGACACACCGGTGACCTTGGGGGTTTATTTAACTAAGAAAGAGCAGAAAAAATTACGACGACAGACTCGGAGGGAAGCCCAGAAGGAGCTGCAAGAGAAAGTCAGGCTGGGCCTGATGCCACCTCCAGAGCCCAAAGGTAAAGAGCAGCTCTGGGATGCAACCACCCAGTGGTTGAGATGGCTTCAGGCAGCAGAACCTCCATGGATTTGGGATTTGTTGGTTTCTGGTGGTTGAAGGAGCTCCTCACAGCTCCACTCCTTTTTCTCTTCTAGTAAGAATCTCCAACTTGATGAGAGTGCTGGGGACAGAAGCTGTTCAGGATCCCACCAAAGTGGAAGCTCACGTTAGAGCCCAGATGGCAAAGAGACAGAAGTAGGTGGCATGTTGTACCCTTATTTTTGGTCATCTTTAGATGGAATTGCTGCAGAATGAGAGCCCTGAAGCCAGGCAGCAAAGCAAAAAATGTCGATTTTTGTACCTGTTTTTCTTGCAGCTTAGTTGAGCTTCCTTGAATTGACCCCATGAGGACATGCCCTGCATTTTAAATGATTTTTTGAATAGGTTTTGACTTACATTGGAGTTTATTTACTGCCTTTCCCTTTGCCCTCCCCCCTCCAAGAGCTCACGAAGAAGCCAACGCTGCCAGAAAGCTGACAGCAGAGCAGCGGAAAGCCAAGAAGGTGAAAAAACTGAAGGAAGATGTTTCACAGGGAGTTCACATTGCTGTCTACAGGTGAGAATGGAAATCCAAACCTGGGGAAATTCAACCTCTAACAGCCTCCAAACGTGACATTTTCCCAGCCCATAGCAATGATTTGTCCCATGCTTCATCCCGTTAACATGTCAAAAAAAAAACAGGTTTGGAGCATTTCAGCTGGGATTGAAGTTTGGGAAGAAGCAGAGTGGTTTCCCAGCTGCCCGAGCTCAAGTCTGATGTCCAGAAATCAGGAAATCATATTTCAAGATGGAAATAACAAGAAGGGGAAGGGAGGGTGACGAAATGGGTGCTGTTTCCAGGCACGAGCGGAGCCCCTGAGGAGCTGGAGGAGGAAATGCTCATCACCAGTGGTCATTTTGTTTTGCCACGGAGATTTTTTTTTTTTTTTTTTTTCCTAGGGTCAGAAACTTGAGCAATCCAGCTAAAAAATTCAAAATCGAGGCGAACGCTGGCCAGCTGTACTTAACAGGAGTGGTGGTTTTACACAAAGACGTAAACGTGGTGGTGGTAGAAGGAGGTGAGGACCTTCCAGTCGGGGTTTTAGTCACAGCTTGGCATTCCAAAAACTTGCCTCTAGGAAAAATGAGCATGGAAATTAGGGAATGAAGGAGAGACTCTTTGTAACTCCCTTAATTAGGGCTCTAATGAAGTTAGCTCTAACTGTAATCCAGTTGGAGAACCCACTGCTCTTGGGTTGAATTCTTGGCCTGAGGAGAGGTTCTACTCTCTGTTTGGGATGGTTCCTCACAATTTTGTGCTCTAAAGTCATTTTTGGGAGGTGGGGAGGGGAAATCCAGATCTGAGCACCCTGTTTGAGAGATATGGGAAAGCCTCGGGGCTCCCTTTAGGGGTGTTTGTGGGTGTGGCTTCTGTTGCCAAAAAAATGAAGTTCTAAAGACTCTTTTGTGAGTGTTGTCTCTCTTCTTTCCCCAGGTCCCAAAGCACAGAAGAAATTCAAACGTCTGATGCTTCATCGAATAAAGTGGGATGAGCAAACTTCCAACACGAAGGGGGAGGGTAAGGGTAAGACTTGGGGGGGAAGGGATGGAGGGGTCTCCCTGTCCACCCACTGATTTTGGGGCTAAAATTGGCTTTATTGGTCTGTCTTGATTTCAGATGAAGATGAGTCTGACGAGGAGTCCGTGAAGAAAACAAACAAATGCTCTCTGGTTTGGGAGGTGAGCTCGGGGCTCTAGTTAATTCAGGAAGGGCAGCAAACCTCCTTTTAGGCAGAAACAGCATTCCAAAATTTCGGATCAGCCACCAAACTGCTCCTCGGGCTTTTTCCACCTGGGAAGTTAAAAAAAAATAATTTATCTGTATAGAATGGGTTGGAAAATTGTCCCCTTTTTTCCCCCTCTCCAGGGCACGGCCAAGGACCGGAGCTTCGGGGAGATGAAATTCAAGCAGTGCCCCACGGAGAACATGGCCCGGGAACACTTCAAGAAGCATGGAGCAGAGCACTACTGGGATTTGGCCCTCAGCGAGTCCGTGCTGGAGTCCACAGACTGAGGACTCCACTTCCCCACCCCACCATCTTCTCTCAACCCCTTCCTCCCCTAGCTCTCCTCAGCACACCGATTAAAAACGTATTTTTTAAAGCAAATCCCCATTCTGATGGATTTGGGGGGATAAAACTGGTGGTGAGGGGGTCATAGAATCATAAAATTTGGGGGCTTGGAAGGCACTTCCAGAGATCATCCCCCTGCCACAGCAGGATCACCCAGGAATGCATCCAGGTGGGTTTGGAAGCCACCAGAGGAGGAGATTCCAGAACTTCTCTGGGCAGCCTGGGCCAGGGCTCCCTCACAGCAAAGAAATTTCTCCTCATGTTGAAGTGGAACTCCCTATGTTCACCATATTTTTAAATTTGTGCTATAATCTCTTGATTTCTACCATTTCTTTTTTTCCCCATGACCTCTGATTTCCACTGTCACCTCTTTTTCACTGCAAACTCTTATTTCTACCACAAACTATTTGCTTTTCATTACAGCTTTTTATTTTCTGCCACAGTTTTTGCATTTCCACTGTTGCCTCTTTCCTTTTTGCCATAAACTCATTTTCACCACACCTTCTCTGATTCCCCCTGTGCGCCCGTGAGCTCTTCGATTTCCACATTTTAATTTCCACCACATTTTTATTTCCACATTTTTTTAATTTCCACTTCTTATTTCCACCACAGTTTTCTTTATTTCCACCAGTTTTTTTTATTTCCACTTTGTTTCCACATTTTTTAAATTTCCACATTTTTTTTATTTCCACAGTTTTTTTTTAGTTTCCACATTTTTTTTAATTTCCACACTTTTTTTTAATTTCCACCCTCTTTTTTTATTTATCACCCTCTCTCTCACCCCGTTTCCCTCCTCCCCGCACCTCCCTCCCTCAGGCTCCCCCTGCCCTTCCCCTTTCTCCCCTCCTCGGGGCCGCCGCCATTTTGCCAAGGGGAGGAGGAGGAGGAAGAGGGGGCGTGGGGAGCTTGCGCAGGCGCGGAAGGCGGGGCAGGTGTGCGCGTGCGCCGCCCCCGCGGAGCGCAGGCGCCTGAGGCGGC
>JAAWXA010000086.1:160765-174600 GCA_038090715.1 Florisuga fusca
ATGTCCCCTCACCTATCCCCCAGTGTCCCCCACCCTTATCCCCCATGTCTCTCTCACCCTGTCCCCATGACCTTCACTCTGTCCCTTCCCCCTGTCCCCCTGTCCTCTCACTCTGTCCCTCTGTCCCCTCACCCTGTCCCCATGTCCTTCACTCTGTCCCCTCTGTCCCCACAGCAGCTGGAGCGGAGCCTTTGTGCCTTTGGTCACCCCTGGGAGCTGAGCCCCGGGGACGGTGCCTTCTACGGCCCCAAGGTGACACCCTGGGGACTTGGGGGATGTCCTCAACATCCCTCCAAGTGTCCTCTGGGGGACATTTTGGTGACAAATCCCTCCCCTTCCCGATGCCAGATCGATGTCCACATCCAGGATGCACTGGGCCGTCCCCACCAGTGTGGTACCATCCAACTGGACTTCCAGTTGCCCCAGAGGTTCCAGTTGGAGTACACCAGGTCTGGAGAAGGGTGTGGCTGGTACTTTGCCACCTTTGTCACCTTTGTCACCCTTCCTCTCACCCTTTTTGTCCCCTGCTCAGTACCAGCAGGGGGGTGGAGCGCCCGGTCCTGATCCATCGCGCGGTTCTGGGCTCAGTGGAGAGGATGGTGGCAGTGCTGGCAGAGAGCACGGGAGGACGCTGGTGAGAGGGACCTTGGGAACACCTCCAGAAACCCGGGGACTGTGGGTACACAGCAGGGAGCCCCAGGAACCCGTGGTGACAATAGGAACCCTCTGGGGACAATGGGGGCATTGTTGGAACTCTGGGGAGGGGGAAATGGGGATGCGACACAGAGACACCCTGGGGACACCCTGGGGACACAGCAGGGAGCCTGGGAAACCCTTGAGGACAATGGGGACACCCTGGGAACCCTGGGGAATCCATGGGGACCCTGTGGGGACAATGGGGATGTCACAGGGACCTTGTGGGGACAATGGGGACCCTGTGGCTGTAGATGACACTCTGGTGTCCCCACTGTCTGCAGGCCCTTCTGGCTGTCCCCACTGCAGGTCATGGTCATCCCTCAGTCACCCGATGTAGAGGACTACGCCCGGGAGGTGAGGGGGTCACCTGTGTCATGTCACCTCTGTGTCACCTCCACCCTCAGAGTCCCCTCACAGCCTCTCTCATGTCTCCTGTATCCTCCCTGTGTCCCCTTCTCATGTTCCCCCCCCATGTCCCCTCATGTCCCCATCTCTGTGTCCCCCTATGTCACCTCTGGTGTCCCCTCACATCTCCCCCTGTGTTCCCCCTCATGTCCCCCCCCCTCCCCCATCTTGGTGTCCCTCCATGTCCCCTCTGTCCCCTCTCATGTCCCCTCTGTGTCCTCTCTCTTGTTCCCCTGTGTGTCCTGTGTGTCCCCTCTCATGTCCCCCCATGTCTCTTCATTGTCCCCCATGTCCCCTGTGTCCCCCCCATGTCCTCTCTGTGTCCTCTCTCTTGGACCCCCCATTTCCTGTGTGTTCCCTCTCATGTTCCCCCCATGTCTCTTCATTGTCCCCCCCGTGTCCCCACCATGNAAGCTGTGGCTGCCCCATCCCTGGCAGTGCTGAAGGTTGGATGGGGCTGGGAGCCCCCTGGGCTGGGGGGAGGTGTCCCTGCTCCAAGGTCTCTGTTGCTTTAGGCTTTGAGGATCTCAGGAGACAAACATCTGGGGGGAGAGTTTCAGGAGGAACAAATCCATCCCCCAGGGTGACCTCTCTTTTGCTCTCTGTCTCAGGCTCCAGCCCAGCACTTTTGCTCCTGCTCTTTGGGCAGCTCCAGGCATCAGAAAACCCCTTTCATAATTTTTTAATTTATTGATGATATTTTATTACCCTCAGCAAGCAGCCCCTGGGCATTGCTCCCTGACTCCTGCAGCCCCAGGGAAGGAGACAGAGCCAAGGAATAGGTGCAGAAGGTGCCAGGACAAACACCTCACCCCCACCCTCCAGATATTCATGTCCCTGTTTGCTGCCTTTGGAAAAAGGATGGATGCATCCCATGTTTCCAAAGGCACCCCTATCCCTGTCTCCTTGGCTGTGTGCCATCCCTGGAGATGGGATCCCTGGATGGAGATGGATGCCCAGTCCAGGCCCAGCTACCAACACCTTCAGTTTTCCTTATGCCAGAGTTGGACGTGAGGATCCTAAAGATCTTTTCCAACCAGAATGATCCTTTCCTTCTGTTTCCTTCTCCAGAACCATCAGTCCATCCCCTTCCTGAGCTTCTGTGTTGTTTTGGCCACCCTGGCTCCTCCAGCAGGGAATTTCAGCTTCATTACAAGGAGCATCCCAGACATTTCCTCATCCAAAACACAGCCTTTGGCTTCCTTCAGCTCTGAATCCCAGGGACAGGGAAATCCCAACCCTTCTCTTCATCCCTCCCAAATCCACAGCTCTGGGAGAGACTTGGAATGTGATGGAGCAAAGATGGGGAGCTCAGAGAGAGGGATTTGAGGGGAAAAAACCCAGAGTTTCTATGGTGACTTAGCTCCTGACTCACACTCTCCCTCCACAATGAGTTTTCCTTGGGATCCTTGGGAACATCCCGACTCCCAGTGCTGGGCCTGGGAAGGGAAGCAGGAGGGGTGGCCGGGTGGGAGCTGCTGCTCTGGCAGCACCTTCATTCCTCAGCACCCCAAGGAGGTTTTTGGGTGCTGAACCCCATTGCTGATCACCCCCAGGGGAGGTGCTGCTGGCCAAAGCCCAGATGGGTGCCTGAAAATCCACTTTTCATTAATTTCCCTCCAGGATTTGGGACAGTTTTCCTGCTTTTCATCCCCACCTCACCCAACATTTCTGCAGAAGAAGGTGGGACGGATGGAAGGGGATGTGGGTTGAATGGCTTCACCACACTTGCGTGCTGCAGAAAGAAAAAAAAGAAAAAAAAGAAAAAGAAAAAAAAAATTAAAATTGCACTCAAAATAGCTCACAGAGGAAGTGCTGTGGTTGTCCTGCAGATTAAAAGAGGAAAAAAAAAAAAATGGGTGCAGAGATGAGAGCAAAGAGATTGCCACAGGAAACGGTGGTCAGAGCTGCAGGATTAGAAAGAAAGAAAGAAAAAGAAAAGAAAGGAAAGAAAGGAAAGAAAAAGAAAAGATAAAGAAAAGAAAATAGGAAAAAGAAAGGAAAGAAAGAGAGAGAGAAAGAAAAGAAGGAAAGAAGGAAAGAAAGGAAAGAAAGGAAGAAAGGAAGGAAGAAAGAAAGAAAGGAAGAAAGGAAGAAGAAAGGAAGAAAGGAAGAAAGGTTGAAAAACTCCACCTGGAGAGGAAGCTCCAGGGCAGAGCCAACTCCCCCAAATCATCAAGAATGACTCTGGGAGCAAAGCTGTGGCACCCACCTGGCAGAGGTTGGAGGATCCACGGGTGAAGGAGGAAAGGGAAGTTTCTAAAAAAGCTTTAGGGGTGTAGAAGGCAGAGAATGGTGGAAAGCAAGAGGTTAACCTCAAACGCTGTAAAAACTCTTCCCCTGGGTTTTGGGCTCAGGGAGGAGAGGCCAAGAAGCTGAATGGTTTTTTCCCTCCAGCCCAGGATGGGAAGGGCTCAGCCTGGTGATGGGTTTGTTTGTTTGCCTGTTGCCAAGTGCCCTGGGGCTGTGGGTTGGGGTTTGCAAAGCCTGTGGTTCAACCACTTGGAGGAGGAGGAGGTTTGGGGGAAGTCAAGGAGATCCCTGTCTTTGATCTGTTCCCAGAGCTGGAACCTCGGCTGGGGCTTGGATCTGGGGCTGTGGAAACCTCACTTGGTGCCAAGAGACCCAAGGATGGAGAAACTGGGGGAGAAAGGAGCAGGGCAAGGGGCTGGTTGCCCCCCAAAACCACAGCCCAAAAGGCTGAGCCCACCAGGAATGACTCCTGGAAAAGCAGGAAACACCCTTGGATTTGAAGCCAAAGGCAGAGAGCCCCAAAATCCTCTTCCCCTTCCCACCCTTGAGGGGGAGTTTCCCCTTCCAGTTGTTTCCATATCTACCTTTCCACTTCTCTGGCCCCTCAGCCCAGATTTCAGATCTCCAATTTCTGCTCTGCAGGGCACATTCCCACCCCAAAAAAGATCTCACCCACCTTCCAAGGGAGCTGCTGGCTCCCTGAAGCTCAGCTCCCTACAGTGCAGAGGGCTGTGCCTCAGTTTCCCTAGTTGCCAGACTGGGGTAAGTGCCTTCTTCCAGCTGTTATCCATCTTGAGCTTTCCACCTGGGATTAACTCTGGAATGAGATGGTTTCCTTAAGTGTAGAGAATCAGGGAATCAGGGAATGGTTTGGCTTGGAAGGGACCCACCAAACCCACCCCCCATGCAATGAGAAAAATGAAATCAACTCCATCTGCTTGCTCCAAGCCCCGTCCAACCAGACCTGGAATTTTTCCAGGGATGGGATATCAACCCCCATCTCTGGGCCAGCTTGCCCAAGGTGCAGAGGTTTTGGTGTCCCCACTGCTCAGCCCCACGTCCCCACCCAGCACTCACCAGTGGGCAGGCCCCAGGCTGGCAGCTTNGAGATCCAGGGTTGGCAGGGATGCTGGGGACTCAGGGATGCTGAGCCCTCCTCAGCCGTTTGGTGTCAGAATTTGGGAGGCTGTGATCTCCTCAGCCTGGTAAAAAGGTGGTTGGGCTGTTGGGTTCATGGTCCGGGTCAAAATCTCCACTTGGAGCTGGGCTGTGTCTGCTTGGGAAAGGGAAGAGCTGGAGAAATGGCTCCAGGCTGGATCTGGAGAGAGGAAAAACCTCTGGGAAGGAGATTGGGGGGATCAGGGGGGCTCAAGCTGGGGTTGCTCTGTGCCCACGACAACCTCTGGATAGGCCTTGGGAGTCCTTGGGAAGAGCCCCAAAGAGCTGGAAAGGCAGCTGGGAAGCAGCCCTGAGGGCTCAGCCCTGGGCACTGCTCTCCCCTCCCTGTATCCCCCCAAAGTCTGGAGATCCCTGGAGCTGTTCCTGTCCACCCCCAGAGCTGCTCCACTTCATCCCTGCTCCTGTGGCCACCTAAAAATCATGGAATTTGGCTTGGAAAAGCCCTTTCTGAGCATCCCAAGGCCACCCCTGCCCCATGGCCCTCAGCACCACAGCTCCAGGGCTTGGGAATCCTGCCAGGGCTTGGGATTCCACCTCTGGGAGAGCCCTTTCCAGGGAGGAATTGTTCCCAATTCCCAAGCTCAACCTCCCCTGGCATTCCTCTTGTCCCATCCCTTGTTCCCTGGGAGCAGAGCCCGACCCCCCCTGGCTCCAACCAGGTCTCCCCTCAGCCTCCTCTGCCCCAAATCCGAAATCCCTAGGGCTTGGGAATCCTTCCATGGATTGGGATATCACCTCTTGGAGGTCCTGAGGACCCTTTTCAGGGAGAAATTGTTCCTAATGTCCAACCTAAAAGTGGGATATTGGGAAATAATATCAGGCTGTGCCTGATCCTGCTGTCCCCTTCCTCAGGTGACACCAATCCAGAGCAGAGTTCTGGAGGATCCCAGCTCCCTCCTGGGCCTCCCAGTTTTGGGATGGGCTCTCATCCCATTTTTGGAGGGAAGAAGTCCACTGGACACGCCCGGAAAGCAGCGCAGATCTCCCCGTTGCTATGGAAACGCTTCCTTTGAAAGCCAAGGGATGGTCATAATTAAGAGGAGCGATTAAATGAGAGCAATAATTAAGAGGAATGACTTGTGATGGGTCAAGCCCTCCTCCGACCACCTGTTGGGGTTGGATCCTCGCATCCAAAGGGGATTCCTGGCTTGGGATGAGTGCCCTCTGCCTTCAGCCCAGGCAGGAGCTTAGTGGGATTCCGGGAAGGATCAGACATTTATCTGGATAATGAGGATGTCTAGACTGATAAGAAAAAAAAAAAAAAAAAAAAAAAAAAGGCATTAAAGGAACCACAGAGAGGTTTTATGGTTCCATTCTTGGGGGGTTGCTTCATTTTATTGCCATGATTCACATCCTGGGGCTCCAAAGGTTGCAGGAACCTGGCCAGGCTTGGAGCCAGAGCTCTGCTTGGCCACCAAAACTGGGGACAAATGGCTCTTCCCAGTGGGAACTCTGAGCCACACGGGGACAACTGTGCTGGGAAATCTTTGGGTGTCCCTGAGCACCAGGTGAGGTCTCCTTGGGGCTCCCACCGCTTTGAAGTCCCCCTGTTACATATCCATGTTTAAGGCTTGGAATTTGGGGATTTTTTGGGGGGGTTTACATTACTCAGAGCTGGGATTTCTCATCCCCAAACTCTCCTTGAATAAAATCCCCACAAACTGGCTCCCGGGCAGAGAGATTCCAACTGGAGCTGGAGGGAGAGGGGGACAGGGATGGAGCAGGAGCAAGGGGTTGGAAGTGGTTTTTTTTTTTTCCAAAGGGGCTGTGAGAGCTCTGCTATCAGAAACCCTCTCCTCCAGAGGTGCTTCTGAGCCACTCAGAGCCCCAAGGAAAAAATTCCAAACTTTCAGAAGAGCCCTTGTTGGCTCCATCACCTCTTGGCAAGGGACACGATGCCCAAAGCTGGAATGGTGCAAATCCCAAATTCAGGAGGGTAAAGTCCAGGGGCACACACACCCTCATGGACACACCCCTGGCTGAGGGGGAACTTTGTCCCCTCTGGCTGTCACACCTCCTGGCTCCAAACCTGGGGAGGCAGCAAGAAAAACTCACCCAGTTGGCCCCAGTTTGGGAGGAAAAATCCCAACTGCCTCCTGGGGAAGGGAATGGGTTTGTGATGGATAAATGGGAGATGCTGAGTCAGGAAAAGAGGGATCCTAACCCTGGTTTGGGATCTGTCCAAAGCCCCAGATCCCAGCCTGGAGCTCCTGGAAAAACTGGGATGCAGCAGCAGGAGGACATGGAGGTGTTGGAGCTGATCCAGAGGAGATCCTGGAGATTGGGGGAGGGTTTGGAGCAGCTCTGGAGGCAGCGGGAGAGAGGTGGGGAGGAGGAAGAGGAGGAGGAGGAGGAGGAGGAGAAAAGGAGAAGGAGAAGGAGAAGGAGAAGGAGAAGGAGAAGGAGAAGGAGAAGGAGAAGGAGAAGGAGAAGGAGAAGGAGAAGGAGAAGGAGAAGGAGAAGGAGGGAAATCTGCCTTTTCCAGGGATTCCTGGGATTCCTTCTGGAATGGTGCTGAGTTTCCCCAGCTCCATCCTGACCCAATTTTGAGCAGGCAGAGGTGTTCCAGGAGCATCCTCCTGCACCTCCCCTCTGTCTCCATGCCAAAGTTTGGGGTTTTTTCCCCATTTTCATTCCCTTCATCCCTGTCCTGGAACCTCCCTGGGCAGAGGGGGGGACTTGGGACAAACAAGGTGACTTCAGTGCCAAACCACCCCTGTGTGTGCAAACAAACCTTGGGGCAGTGTCAACACCTCGCCTGCTTTTATCTGGGATAGTCAAGCCCTTTTTTTTTTTTCTTTTTTTTTTTTTTCCCCAGGAAACAATCCCCTTTTGTTTGTTCCTTAAGGAAATTTTGCTGGCTGGAATATTTTTCCCTTCCTTGGAATTAGGGAGAAATGGGGTGAGGGGCTGGTGATGGAAAGGGAAAAGGAGACCTTGGTCTTGTTCCCTTTTTGGGAGCCTTTTGCCTTCCCTTTTTGGGGTCCCCTCCATCTTTTCCCCATTCTGGTTCCCCTCCATCTTTTCCTCTTTTTGTGTCCTCTCCATCTTTTCCCCTTTTCTGGATCCTCTCCATCTTTTCCCTTTTTGGGGTCAGGTGATGAAAATTCTGCAGGAAAGCAGCAAAAGGCAAGGAAAGCATCAAATGGGGCTTTAGCAGTTGAGATGTTCAGGGGTTTGAAGTCTTGGTTATTTCTTCCAGGGAAAAATGTTCTTGCAAGCAAGGAACCTCCCTCTGGAAGCTCCAGGATCCCCCAAAATCCCCTCGGGTTCTGCAGAGATAAAATCCCTGGATTTGGGGTTTGGTTTGGTTTGGTTTTGGTTTTTTTTTCTGGGAACAACCCTGGATCCCTTTGGTTAAATCAGGTTTTAACTGGTGGCACTTTGCACATTATCCCAGCCTGGAGCTTATTCCAAGATTTTGGTTGCAAAGGGAATCCAGAGGGAAATTATCCTGTTCTTTGGGTTTTTTTTTCCCTTGTCCTTGGGATCTTCAGGCACAGGGAGCGAGCTTCCAGCAGCCTTTTGCTTTTTTCCCAGCTCTTTGCATCCATCCTGTACCCTGGAAAAATTTGAGGGTGGCACCCAGAATCCCACAGGGAATTTCTTGGGCGTTGGAGCCAGATTTCAGGAGCTGGTTTAACACCAGACTGGCTGGAGCTGGAGTTCAGGCTTGGATTCCAAGCTCTGCAATGGGTTTTTTTTCCAACCACAACCATTTGATAATTCTTGGATTTATTCCCCAGGCCAAAAAAAAAAAACCAAACCTCAGCACGGGCAGTGGGAAGCCACATCCCACCCATTCCCCCAGCACTTCCCAAACGGGAGGCAGCAAATCCCCATTTTTCCAGCTCTTAAAAACCCCTTTTTTTTCCACGTCTTTAAACCCCCCTTTTTTTTCACAGCTTTTCCAACCCTTCTGCTGATCCCATCCCCCCCGTCCTGTTGCCAGGGAGGACTCAGCCCCAACAACCACGTCACTGGGTGACTTGGGATTTCCAGTTGGAGTTGGGATGAGTCACCCCTGCTGGCGTGACAATAAGGGACAGGGCCACCCCCCCAGCCAGCACAGACTCTTTCTTGGACTTTTTCTTCTCTGAAATGTTGTTTCCAGCTTTTTTTTTTTTTAAATCAGGAGGAGGGGTCCAGGCAGTTGGTCCATTGTGGATTTTGCTCCATCTGACCCAGAGGAAAAATCCCCAAAGGAGTGTTTCTAGGGGATTCCTGTTGGGATCAGGTCCAGTTGCACCCAGAGGTGGGATTTGTGGAAGGAGAGGAATGCCAGGAAGCTTTTGGGAACCCCAGGCTCCGTTTGCATCCCTGTAAAATTCTCCTTTCTGCTTCCCCAAGCCTTTTGCTTTCAGATCCTTTAGGAAAAACCAGCTCCCAGCTCCAAGAGGGGCAAGACCAATCCTTTGGAGCATCTCCAAATGTTCCTTTGGAACCCAGCGTGCCAGGAGCCAACCTGGCACTGGGCAGAGGCTTTGGCACAGCTGATTCCAGAGGGTGGGAACTATTTCCATCCATCCTTGGAAGGCTCCAGCCCTGGCACCCCCCTTCCCCCCCATTCCAGGCTTTCCCTTGGCAGGGGTTGGTGCCTGACAGGATGCTCCGTGCAGATGTTGTCCTTGCCATACATTATCCTGGTTATTTCCAGCTCCTTTGCTAGGAGACAGACTCCTGTTTATCCCGGGATCTGGCACAGGCGGAGTGGGAGGGATGAGTCAGGAGCTGGGAGAAGCTGCTTTGCCACATTCCCATTGCCCCACCGGGGAGTTTTTTCCCAAGATTTCCTTCCCTCCTGGTTTTCCACTGGGGCCCTGCTCCTTGGCATGGGGGGAACAATCCCTGGGATGAGGGATCCTTGGAATGGAGGAATAATCCCTGGAATGGAGAAACAATCCCTGAGATGGGGAAATGATCCCTGGAATGGGGGAACAATCACTGAGATGGGGGGAGTGATGCCTGGGATGGGGGAATAATCCCTGGGATGAGGGATCCTCGGGAGCTGCTGGGTTCCCTAGGGAGAGAGTTTGGAGAAGGGGCTGGAGGGATGGGATGAGAGGGAATGGATTTGAACTGGGAGAGGGAAGATGGAGAGGAGGTTTGAGGGAGAAATTCTTTGGGGTGAGGAGGAGGAGGAGGAGGAGGAGGAGGAGGAGGAGAAGGAGAAGGAGAAGNAGGAGGAGGAGAAGGAGAAGGAGAAGGAGAAGGAGAAGGAGAAGGAGAAGGAGAAGGAGAAGGAGAAGGAGAAGGAGAAGGAGAAGGAGAAGGAGAAGGAGAAGGAGAAGGAGAAGGAGAAGGAGAAGGAGAAGGAGAAGGAGAAGGAGAAGGTCCTGGGGAGACCTTAGTGCACCTTCCAGGTCCTGAAGGGGCTCCAGGAAAGCTGGGGAGGGACTTGGGACAAGGGCCTGGAGGGATGGGATGAGGGGGAATGGCTTGGAACTGGAAGAGGGGAGATGGAGAGGAGAAATTCTTTGGGGTGAGGGTGCTGAGCCCCAGGGTGTCCCCAGAAGCTGTGGCTGCCCCATCCCTGGAACTGTTGGAGGTTGGATGGGGCTGGGAGCCCCCTGGGCTGGGGGGAGGTGTCCCTTGTGGTCCATTCCAACCCAAACCATTCCACAATTCCATGATTTTCTGGATGATGCTTCTCCAGAGGCTTTGGTCAAATACAGAGAAAAAGAAGTGAAGGATCAGGCATGCCATCACCCCCTGAGACTTATAAACTGCCTTGGTTACAAGTAAACACCTAAATTAAAGGAAAAAAAAAACAAACAACGCATTCTCTGTTCCATCCACTCTGTGTGCTGGGAGCCCTTTGGGAAGAATCAGTGATTCCCAGCACTTCCCGTGGGGATGAGGCACTGACCTTCCACTCTGTGGAGATCCAGATCTCCCCATTTTGAGCATTTTGTCAGCCAAAAACCTCTGCAGCCATCCCCATCCCCCATCAAGGCAGTGGGAGTTCCTCAGACTGCAGCCCCTACCTCTATACACCTTCCCTGTTTTTTTCATTTCCCATCCCTTTTAATTGGGAAGACCATTAATCCAGTGGGTGCAGTGAGCATCCCAGGAAAGCTTCCTCCACCAGGAAGATGTTCCTGTGCTTAGAGCTTGCTTGGAACTCAGGAAAATAGTTCTGCCCCTCGGGTGCATTGGTTCCACTCCACAATTTGGATTTTTTGGGGGTCTCAGGAACTGGGAATAAGGCACATCCCCCACTCCCAGGTGACACCAGTGATGTCCCCTTGATGGAGCTGCCATCCATCCATCCATCCATCCATCCCTCCAAGATTTCCTGGCCAGAAATCCCTGCAGATGAGCTGCACAGCTTGACAGGGACACGTGCAGGGAATCCAAGGCATCCTGGATCTCTTGGATTTGCTGGGCACACAGGGACCATCTGGCCAGCACATGGCTTTGGGTTTTGCCATGCCCAGGAAGGAGCTGAATTGGTGTTGGATGCTCCAGGCATCTGCCCCACCAGCATCCCAGCAAAGCCCAGTCCAAGCCCCCCATGTCCCAGCACGACCACACTGGGGTTGCCAGGATGGTGCAGAGTCAGAAAGAGGTGACAAGGGATCAAAATCCCAACATTTCCCCTCAAAAAAAATCCCCAAACGTGTCCAAGGAAAGGTATGGTGATCCTGACCTCCTGCAAACTGCAATCAGGATCTGCTTCCAGGAGGTGGGATTCCAGGGGGAGAAAAAAAAAATTCCTTGGAAAACAAACCACAAACAGCAGGAATAAAGGGAGAGCAGGACCCTGAAACTGAATCCTTCAATTCCACATCTGAAGCTGAAGGAATTTCTTCAGCAACCTCAGGCCAGTTTCACCCCCCACTCCCCCTAAAAAAAAATAAAATAAAATCTCAGAAATCCAAAACCTCCAGACTGACCACCACAACCAACCCTCCCCATGGCTCAGCCCCATCACCCCCCCTGCCAGACTGACCCCAGAGCTTAGGGCTCCATCTGCAGCCAACATGCTGAGCTCTTAAAAAAATTGAAGGGGTTTTAAATTGGGTCTCCTGGACCTGGCCTCACCAAAACCTTCCAGGAGCTTTTAGATCAAAGCTTGGTGGTAATTTACTTATGGAAGAGCTTTAATTAACAAATGTCTGCAGGGATCCTTTGCTGCCAGCCCTATGGAGGAGGCCGAGAGGTTTCAAATCAAGGGGCAGGGACTGGGTTTGTAGCCACAGATGGGGCTGCACTCACCACCCCTGGCATGGATCCCATGTGGAGCTTGGGATGAGCTTCCCAAGGGATGGAGGGACGGGGTTTGGAGCCCTCCTGGAGGTGCTGTCCCAGCTTCAGTCTCACACCCCATGAAAAAAAATCTCAAAAAAGCTTTTTGCCCCTCCCCAAAGCTTCCCCCTTTGTGGGGTGCTCCCCCCAGTATTAAAGCTTTTCCAGCAGCTTCCCTCTTTCCAGTTCCTCTTTCCCTGGGCTCAGCTGCTTTGGGAAGGGCTGGGAAGTGCCCAACTTTGCTTGGCAGCTGAGGATACGAACCCAGAAAGTTTCTTTTCCTCTCTTTGCTCTTTGATGAGGAATGTGAGTTACTGTTTTGCCTGAGGACAGTCTGCTGGCACCACCTCACTCAATGTCAGCTTTATTTTTGCCTTTCTGTTCCAAACTCCAGTGCCCGGATTCCCCTCCCCGATGGCTCCACCACGGGCAGCGCTCGCAGTTTCCAGTTTCTTTTTTTTTTTTTTTTTTTTTTCTGCAACCTATTGCCAAGGCAAGGAGTGAGGCACATGTGATGCTGCTACCCCAACCCTTCTGCTTGACTGAGCCTTCCATCCTCCCTGCTTTTAATTCATTTTTTTTTAAATTATTTTTTTAACTCCCTCGCATTTTCCGACATTTGGAAACACCAACTTCCCAACACTGCCAGACCCTTGGGATGGAGCTGTGCCCAGCTGATACCCACAGCAAACTCCTCAACCCAACAGCACCACCTGGGACTGAAAAAACCCAACTTTTTACTCCCATGTTCCAGGGAGCTGGGAGAACCCAACCCTCCAAAAGCCCCAGGATAGGAGCCCCAGTGCCTATTCCAGCTCATCAGGCTCCCTGGCAGCACTGACTTTAACCTGAATTACTCTGGAAATGCAGCAAAATCATTCCCAAACAGTTGCTATCACAATGAGGAGGATCAAAGTCTTGGTTGGAGCCCACAAAATATTGTATGAACTGGGAAAACGTTTTTATCAGGGACCCACCCGGATTAATCACTGCCTGGATTGCCAATTCCTGGAGTTTTTCTGGGAGCCCAAAATTCCCAGCTCCCTGAGTCATGTGAACAGGCACGAGTAGGAACTTTTTCCTGATTTAAAATGAGTTTCCTCAAGCTTGTGCCTGTGCAGGGACGCGAGGTGATGTAACTCCTGTGAAATCCAAAAACCTCAGGAGAAGGCAAAGGAAAAAAAAAAACCCAACAAACCCCAAAAAACCCACCAACAACCATGCTCATTCTTTTTGCAGAGTCACATGAACTTTTTTAGCCAGTTTTACAATTTTGGGGGCCTGACTTGGGCTGTTGGGAGATCTTGGAGCTGCAGTTCCGGTTTGTTTGGGTTTTTTAATTTTTATTTTTTTTTTCCCCTTTCACTTTATGATATCCTAGGGCACTTTCTTTTCCTGAAAAACAAAACAAAACAAAACAAAACAACAAACAAAAAACCAACCAAACAAAAACCCCCAAAAACCACAAAAACCAAACCAAAACAAAAAGACCCCCACAAAAAAAAAACAACAAAAAACCCCAAAAAACTTTAAAATGGAGGCTGAAAAAACCACCGGGAGACCCCCGGACCTGGAACCTCCATTGGCTTCACAAAAGAATTCCCGAAGGGATGAAAACACCGCTCCACAATTTCCAGGACAAAATCCAACAGCTCCCAAGGGCACCACCGCATCCTGGGTGGTTGTGGATGCCGAGCTGGGTGCATCCCACACTCTGGACACACCTGGACGTGAAAAACTTCACAGAAAAATCACGCGTGGGGTTGCCATTTGGATCTTTTCCCGAGGTTTGGAGCGTGTGAAGGAGCAGGCAGCACTCATGTGCATTATTCCCAGGAATATTCTGTCTCGGGGAAACCTCCACGTGGCCCACGGGACCGAGCGTGTCCCCAGGAAACAACCACGCGAGACAACGCGGGTATCGAGCCGCTTTCCATCACCTCCCAACAGGGATTTCAGCTCTGAAACGATGGATAAAAGCCCAAAGTGCTGGGCTTGCCCCAAGTCCCATCACCACGGAAAGGTTGCATTAAAAAACAAAACAAAACAAA
>JAAWXA010000086.1:186137-197392 GCA_038090715.1 Florisuga fusca
GGGGGAGGGTGTCCAGGAAAGACAACTGATGGTGATAATAATAATAATGATAATGATAATAATAATAATAATAATAATGACATCTGAAGAGCAAACGAGTGAAAGAATAAATTAATTTAAAGAAGAAGAAGAAGAAGAAAAATTATTTTACAAGCAATGTATGTTATTTTTTAAAGAAAAAAAAAGTGAATAATAAAATTAAATTGAATAGCAAAGCCAGAAATTTTGAAGGGTGAACGATGCTCCAGCCTGCAATGTCTTTTTTAAGCAAGTACTCTGAACGCACACTCGGATCTCCCAAGCAAAGTGGTTTAGTTCAGATTTGGTTTTTTTTGGTGGTGAGACTGGGACTTCTCCACATTGACCAAACCAAACCATCTGGATGGGACTGGGGAAGGGAGCAGGGATGTGGGGAGGGCCCTGCCAACCTTCTTTCTCCAACCAAGGTCAAGCTTCGTCTTGGTCTGAGGCCCCTGCTCTCCTCCCCCCCAGGGATGTCAGCCCAACTGGGAGCTCAGAAAGGAACAAATGGAAAGCAAGGAAAATGGATGACGGCGATTTAAAGAAACAAAAAAGAAACCATCAGCCTCTGGGAACCTGTTAGAACGAGGGCACAACTGTATTACCTCAAAGATTTAAACAAACAAACAAACAAACAAACAAAAAACCACAGCAGCTAAAGAATTTTAATCGTTTTCCTTTTATTTTTTTTCTAAAAAAACAACAAAAAAACAACCAAAAAAAAAAAACCAAAACAGCAACGAAAAAAACCACAAAAAACCAACAACAACAAAAAATAACCAGAACAAAACAAAAAACCACACACACACACAAAAAAAAAAGATGAAGAACTGAAAACAACACTGGTGAAACTGAAGAAGGTTTGGAAGAACCTATTGGAATCACACTGGGTGATGAGCATTTTTTTTATTATTCTGAGCCACCGTGGAGTCTGGAACTTTGTTCTTTTTTTCCTTCTCCGAGCAGGGATTTGTTCATCAGATGAAATCAGGAGTCACTAACAGGGTATTTCAAATCAGTCCTGAGTTCCCATCTGTGGGGGGAGTATTCTGACTTCCTTAGTTCACTCTTCATCCTTTTCTCCAAGCGATGCCAGCTGCACCCCACAGGCACTCACACACATACCATTGTGTTTCTTTTCTTAGAAAAAAAAATATAAATATATATATATGGCACCAAAACCTAAGAAAGATGATCATGCAATACAGGCGATGAGCCCATACGAAACCAACGTGCATCCCAACAGAAAGCAAAAAAAAAAACAACCCACAAAAAACCCCCTGAGTTTATATATATTATTTTGTTGTCGTCGTTTGTAAAATGGACCAAAACTTTTCTTACCCAAAACCAAGTGGGGGAAAAACAAACAAACAAAAAACATTGAAAAAAAAAAAAAAAAAAAAAAAAAAAAAGAAGAAATAAAAAAAAATATTTCTTTATGGACCAAAACCTCTTCAGCTGTCCTTTACCTGGATCTTCCTGAGGTTGGCCACTTTTATATATTCTATTTTTTTCAGAATGAAACAAAAGAAACAAACAAACAAAAAATTGCCTTGTCGAACATCCTTTAATCATTTCAAGACTCCTGGTTTTTTTGTTTAATCAGATACTTTGGAAACCATTGGGAAGTGGGAGAGGATGGGCTTCAAATCTGGCTTCTGGGCCAAGGCAGGCAAGATGCAAACATCATCAGGTTTGTTCAGCCAATCTGGATGCCAAAATGCTGTGATGGTCAAGATGTGTGTTGGATTAACCTTTTAAGTACCAGTATACCTAGCTAGAAATATATGTGTGTATATATATATAGGCACTTAACTCATCAAGCACCTATATATATATATATATGTGTATATACAATTATATATATATAATTTTCCCTCCACCACTTCCCCCCCCTTGACTTCTGCACCCCGGATTTTAGAACTGAACCAACAAGTTTCACAACTTGGCAGAGACAGTTCTACAGAAAAAGAAAAAAAAAAATTCCCCCCCTTCCCCTTCAGTTACAGGAGGAAATTACTTTATTTTCATGGTAGTAACTTTTCTTGGGAACATCCCCTCTCTCTTCTGCTCTCTTTGCTGCCTCTTGCTCCTGGTTGCTGCCTCCTCCTGGAGGCTGAATTCATCACTTTTGGAGCAATCTCGAGTCCTTAAAAATCCACTTTTGGTCTTCAGATTTCAGGTGGAAAGGGGTGAAATGATGGGACTCCAGCATTTTGGTGAAATGGGTACCAAGGGGACAGAGGCAGATGGAGCAGCAGGCGTGTTCCCAGGTTCTGTAGCGGATGCTGATGTGTTGGGGAAAAAAAATGTTGGGAAAAAAATAATAATGATGCTGATGCTGTGCTAAAGGGACACTGACAGGTGGAATTTGTACTCGCCTCCTCCCCAAAGCTTTAAGAAATGTTGATTCTCCTGGCCCTGTGGCGTGCAGTGGGAGCAGGTGGGGATGTGGGTGCTGATGGCATTTGNAGGTTCCTACTCAAGTCTCCAAGTTGGCCTTTAATAAAATCTTCAGTTCCAATAACCTTTATATATATATATATATATATACATATACATATATATTAAAAAAAAAAAAGCTTGATGTAGCAGTTCTAGTTTAAAGCGAATAGAAGTATTTCGGCCCCTGTTTTATTTTGATTTTCTCCTTTTTTCTTTCCCCCTCCCTGGACTCCCTCCACCATATTTTGATGTAGCAGCTTGGGAAGAAAGGCAAAGCAGGAGCTGTCAAACCCACCCAGAGCTACCTCTGGCCTGAGAGGGGGTAGCCCAGGGGGAAGTCATACAGTGGGAGAGCTGCAGCCCCCCCGTGGCTCCCCCAGCCCCTTGGGAGCACCCAGAAAAGGGCAGAGTTGGGAGCATCCCTGGGGAGAGCCCAGCTTAAAAAACAATTATTTTTTTTTTTCCATTTTAAATATATGTATATATATTAAAAAAAAAAAAAAATCTTATGAAAAAAAAATAATAATTAAAAAAAAAAAGAAATAAAAACAAAAAACAAGAAAAATGCCCATGACCTTAACTATTTGCTCTGACTTGTATCTTCCTTGATAGGTGACTAAAAATGGCTTGTTGGTCTAATTCACCAGCAATAACTTCAGACAGAGCCCTCCCCCCTGCACCCTACTCCCCAACCACCTCCCAGGGGGGTTCCCTACCCCCTTTCTCCTTCCCTCCTTCCTTTTCCACCTTTGGGGACCCACCTTGCAGTGTAAACCTTCCCCAGCCCTAAAGAGACTCGTTGGGCTATTTTTTTTTTTTTTTTTTTTTTTTTTTTTTGGTGCTAAATTGATTCCAGGCACCCAGGGAAGGTGGGAGATGTTGGGGTGCTGGGACCTGGCACTTTTGGAGCTGGGTCTCCCCAAACCACTCAGCTCTCCCTCCCTCTGCTTTAGGAACAGCAAAACCCTTGGAAGGAAGAACTTGAGGCTCAGGACCCCCCCGCCCCATCACCCCAGGGGTTTATTTGATGGCAAAGCCAAGCAGGGTGCTGGCAGGATGGGACCTCGCGGGCAGGATGGGTCCCAGTGCAAATGGGTGCTGGAGGTTTCCCCTCCCAGCTGTTGGGTTTCATTCCCCAGTTTTTTTTTCCATCTGCTGGTGGGGGGGGGGGATCCAGATGGGATTTGCTTGGGATGGATGCTGGGGATGGTCTCATCCTGCTGCCTCCCAGTGAGTGGTCCCCAAAAACCCTCAAGGTGCTTTGGAAGGTGCTGAGGTGGTGGCAGGAAGATTCCAGGTCCAAGCAGGATTAGACCCAGGGGGGAATGGCCCAGAAATGGGTGCTGGGTGCCCCAGCTCAGCACCTCGTGGTGTCTTGCTGTGCCCAAGGAGCTTTGTGACTCATCCTGCAACTTTTCCTTGTGGATGTGACCAGAGGACTGGGGCTCCCTGGTCCTGGGTGGGTGAGCAGGGAGGTGACAAGTGACAGGAAAAGGGGTTTAGGGTTTGGGGTGCTGCTCTGTTGTGCCCCCCCCCCAAAAAAAAAAAAAAAAAAAAGGGGAAAAAAAAAAAAAAAAAAAAAGGTGCTGGGGTTTGGGAGAGGGGGTCCTGGCAAAGGGATGATGGAGGGGAGAGGACATAACAAAGGGAAAAGGAGGGATAAAGTAATATCATGCTGTGATGTCATCCTCATCGACATAAATTATATAGAAAATAGTGTGTATTATAATGCAGAACAAAAGAGAAAAGCAGGAAAAAAAATAATAAAAAAAAAAAAGAGAAGACAAACCAAAATTGGATTTATATTTAATGTGGAGATCCTATAAAAATATCTTGTCTTAGCTCCCATTTGCAAAAGTATTTTTCAGCTGGAGGGATAACTATTATTTTTTTCTCTTTTCTTTCTTTCTTAAAAAAAAAAAAAAATAATCTCCATGCAGACAAAGGCTCAGACTGTTAATATTGTGAACCTCTGAAATCAAAATGGTCCAACCTGTTTATTTGGTATTTGAAGGGTTTATTTTGATGCATTTACTGGTGTTTTTTAAAGAGAGAGAGGAGGGAAAAAAAATACTAAGATTTTAAAATTAGAACATTTCTTTATAATTTAATATTCTATTTTAATAAATGCATTTATTACATGTAAATGTAGCAAGGAACTGGGCTAATAAAAATACTTTTTATTAGGTAATTTATTATAAGAAAAAAGGATATTTTATTTTATGATAAAGTGATCCTTAAAAGTTTAGAAGGTTTAGAATATATGTAGGTTAAAAAATACATTTGTATCCAGAGTATTGCTTAAAAAGTGTTTTTAATATATGTTTCCCTTTTTTTGTGTGTGTGTGCGTGTGTGTATGTAAAAGGTGATAGTTATGGTGCAGATAGCCCTTTCCAGAAATAAGAAATTAACACAGTTGGATGTATTTAAGGGAAAAAAAAAAAAAAAAAAAAGGTAATTAAAAACCAGAGAAGTAGAAGAGAAAAACCACTATGAATCAAAGCCCCCTCCCTGGGGCTCCTCCGTCCCATTGAGCCCTTTTTGGGGTCAAGGTCTGAGGGTGCTGAAGCCTCTTTGGGGGTCCTGGGGTTGGGAATCCCCCTGTAGCATCACCCCCACCCCCCGACCTCCCCCTCTTTACCCCACATTGAGTCTGGGGGGAAGGCAGGAGCTGGGGGGAAGCTGGAGGCACCTCCCAGCCCCAGGGGACAGGGTTGTTCCATCTGAAACTGCTCCTTCTGGGAGGATGGAGGATTTAGGGTTCCTACGCTGCTCCTTCTTGGGGTCAGAGGTTTTATGGGTCCTAAACTGTTCCTTGTTGGAGGATTTAGGGATCCTACACTGCTCCTTGTTGGAGGATGGAGAACTTTTGGGTCCTAAATTGCTCCTTCTTGGAGGATGGAGGATTTAAGGGCCCTAAACTGCTCCTTCTTGAGGGACAGAGGTTTTATGGGTCCTACCAATGCTCCTTCTTCGAGGGTGGAGGATTTAAGGGCCCTAAACTGCTCCTTCTTGGAGGTTTTATGGATCCTACCAATGCTCCTTCTTGGAGGATGGGGGATTCAGGGTTCCTAAACTGCTCCTTCTTGGGAGGACAGAGGTTTTATAGGTCCGACCAGCTTGGACCTCCTTGGGTCAGGACCTCAGGGCAGACCTGGGGGTGTTCTCTGGTCCCTTTAAGCTTTGGTTCCGTGTCCTGCAGCTGAGTGGGTGTCCAGGCTTTCGTCCCAACCTTCAAAGCCAGACCTGGTCTTTCAAACCTCCACCACTGTCCCTTGGGACCTAAGGGCTTGTGTAGGACCAGGGTTTTGTTGGTTTTTTTTTTTGGTTTTTTTTTTTCCTGCAGCTGCTTGGAGCTTGGACCTGTTTTGAGCTGATCAGAGATCCTGCCCAAATCCTCCCCTCCCAAACAGGTTCCTGGTCCCCTTTCTGCTCCCCTCCCCAAAATGGGCACATCTCCTGCAAGACACTTCAGGAAAAGGTGGCCAAGAGCCAGCCCAGTGTCCCCAGTCCACCGGAGGTCTCCAAGCTTGGGAAGCACGTCCTGGAATCCAGGAAAAAGCACTTAAGCACGTGCTCAGCTCCGGCCTGGAGTGGTTTGTAGAGATTTTTTTTGCCCCCCTTCCCCCAGGAGCTGCTTTGCTGAAGGGCTGAGCAACCTCCAGCTCCTCCTTGAAGCCACCAGCCCTTGTCCTGCTCCCCTTCCCAAAGCAGAGGGGAGGTGGGAGATGCTTCTGCTCTGTTGCCTTTCAAAGAAGCGTTTTGAAAATGAGATTTTTTTTTTTTTTCTGTTCGTTTGTTTTTAACCAAAAAAGGAGTAGAAGAAGAAGAAAAAAGTTTGCGTTGATGGGTATTAAAAAAAAAAAAAAGTTAATAATAATAATAATAATAATAAACACTCAAATTTATTTCATATAATCCTAGAGTAAAGATTAAAAGAAAATTAACTAGTTCAAATAGTAGATGCTATCCATATTGTTTAATCTATAGTAGATCCAAGTGATCCCAGACAGAGCAGAATGTAAAATAAACTTGTAAACAAGGTCAGCTATCATTTGTAACTTCCCAGAAACCCCATCTTTTTTTGGTACTATTTTTCTGAAGCAAACAAATAAGTGAACAAAAGCCTAACATGATAACAGAGCACCGACTGGTACCTTCTGTCAATCAAAGTCCTGAAGTTATTTTTATAGAGGGGAAAAAAAAAAAAAAAAAGGGATCTAATAATATGTATTTTTTTAAAAAGATACGTTTGGGTTTTTATGTTGCTTTTTTAATAAAAATAGAAAGATTTGGCTAGTCAGTGAACAAAATAAGGAAGTTTTAGGCCATTGGTTTTGCCTTATTCTGGCCTCCAGCCTTGTGCTCGGAGCGTGAAATTTCGCAGAAAAAAAAAAAAAAGAAACGTTCAGACTTGCTGTTACTTTTCTTGTGCTCTTCTTGCTTTTTGAACTTCTCCCCAGTGTTGGAAGGTCCCGCTGAGGGATAGGTGGGATTGTTCCCAGGTGGGAAGGCAAAGGAAAGGAAAATTGGATCAAGTCCCCTCTGTAAGGTGACGGACAGAGCTGGAAGGGCCAGGGATGGCGCGGGGCTCCTCCGGCTGCGGGGCTGTCAGTTAGGCTTTCTGCCCTTGGAGCTGGGCAGTAGATATAGGGCATTAAGGTTGCTTTGTTCCCTTGTTTTTTTCCCTGTTTTTTGGGTGTTTTTTTAAAACAGCTTATGGTTTGGTTCTCCCTCCACCCGGGTTTGGTTCTCCCTCCACCCGCCGAGGAAGCATCGCGCCGCGGGGCGGGGAGGATGCGCGCCTTTGGGATCTGGCTCCTTGGGCAGCTTTCAGGATGTCAGATTTGGCTTTCTTGGGGTGGTTTTGCCCTTCCCAGAGTTCTTGCTCGGGCTCAAATCACCAGCTTCAAGTGGGTGAAACATTTACAAAAGGCTCTGCTGGGCCCAGGGGTGGGGGGGGAACCTCCCCCAAGGGCTGTGGCACCCGTGAGCCTGCGGCGTTGCTTGGGTCCTGCTCTCTGGAGGGTGATGGTTGTAGGGAGCATCTGGGATTTGGAGTGAAAACAAAGGAGGAGGAGGGTGCTGTGGGCCAGTGCTGGGCACTGGGGTCTGCAGAGGGGCCCTTGCAGTGCCAGGAGCAGTGGGGTGGCTGTGGCTTCGTCGGGACGGGGAGGAACTGGTCTGTTACTGGTGGGGCTGCTGGGGGGCAGGTTGTGTCCCCACACCCAACTGGTGGCTCCAGCCCTGGTCCTCGGGTTTGTGCCTCGGGGTGACTGCTTTTTGCTGCACCAAAATCCCTCTTTACATCCCGGGTGACTCAAAAAGAACCGACCAAGGGTCAACTCTGTTATTAATTAGAGGAAGCAGAGCGTCACCAAGAAAACACTCTTAAAAGGTCCTTTTACCTCTGGGGTTTGCTTTCCCTCCTTCTCCTCTCTTTGGTGGCTCAGCCACAGTCAACCCACAGGATGTCCTGCAGCTCAGGAGCATCCTCAAGGATCCCCAAACCTTTGGGGCTGCCCCTGGCTCCCTCCTGGCAGGGGGAGGTGGGCGCTCACCAGCATTCCTTCAGCAAAGCCATGCAATAGCTTAGGACAGGGAATGAGGAGCAGTTCTCATTCAATTTATGCATTTAGCACTGTGAATCTGAGGTCACCCCACGGGGACTGTGAAGCTGAGGTCACCCCAGGGGGACTGGGAAGCTGAGGTCAATCCCCCTCTTGGGAAGCGACAGCTCCCGGTGCTTTCCAAGGGCTTTGTCCTTGGTGGGATTCAAAGCTTCTCAGTCCTTCCCTGCAGGGGGGGTGAGGCAGCCTGTTTGCTCTTTCCATTTTTGTTTTACCTCATTTTTTTGTTTGTTTTTTTGTGGTTTTTTGTGTTTTTTTGTTTGTTTGTTTTATACTTGAAGTCGAGTCAGTGGTTGACATTGTCCAAGTGATGCCCTGGACGGGAGAGTGGATGCACTTTATAGTAACTTGTATAGTGGGGCCCCCTCCTGCCTTTGCCTAGCCCAATGTCTTAACACCAGCAGGAGCAGAGCCAAGATGGGCTGGTTCTTCCAAAAAACAAAAAACCAAAAAACTTTTGAGGATGGAACAATATCTGGATTTTAATGGGGGTTTTCCCATGCTGCAGAAACTCCGAGTCACGTTCTGCTTTCAGTGCCTGTGGAAAAATTCAACCAAAACTGAGCCAACTGCAGTTTTGGCCCTGCCAGGGGGTGGTGGAGGCTGGGCAGCTCCTGCTTTGCCTCCTCTCCCTTTCCCTGAGGTTATTCTGCTGGAATCTGAAGTTGCTCCAGCCCTGGAAAACGGTGGCAGCGCCGCTGGATCCGCTCCGGTCACCCCACAGGAAAGTCAAATCCGTGGAGTTTTTCCACCAGTGTCTGTGCAGGAATGAAAAAAAAAATGAAGTCACCTTTTGACAGTGGTTTAGCCGAATGTGCTCTCTGATCTTCCGAGGATGCTTTGGAAATAACTTGCAGAGAAAGGGAGCAGGGAGACAAAGCAGGATTTGGTGACCACCAAAATCTCTCTTGGCTCCTGGGAGCTGGGACAGGAGAAAATGTGGTCACAGGAGGCTGCTTTGGTTTGCTCGTCTCTGAAATGATCAGCACTTTTCCCCCCCCCCTTTTTTTTTCTTTATGAATGACATTCAAGGTAATGGTTAAAAAAAAAAAAAAAAAAAAAAAAAAAAAAAAAAAAAAAAAAAAAAAAAAAAAGGGGGTGAGGGGAAAACTGACTTAGGGGCCAGATCCTGTTTTTGCAATTTGAGGATTTGCTCCTGGATTCAAAGCAGACATGAAAGGCAGGAGCACTGACACATCACAAACCAGCAGGTCTGGAGTTGATCCTGACCCCAGCCCCAGGGAAATCCCCAGGGATGCCCCCAAATCCTCAGGGATGCCCAAGAGGACCCCTCCAGGCATCGGGAGCCTTTGGAGCTGCAGAGGATTTCCTCTGTCTCTGCCAAGAGCTCCGGGCTCCAGCCTGGCAATGCAGCTCTGCTGGGATTCCTGGTGGGATTTCCCATGTCAGCTGGGAGCTAAAAAAAAACCCCCAAACCATTGGGGTCCTGGTGTTGCCCCCAGGGGAGCAGGGACCCCCCCCCCAGCCCTTCATGGCTGTTGTTTGACCAGCACCACTTGGGTTTCTCTCATCCTTGCTCAGAAATGCTGTACAAGTTCCTGTGTATCCGCTTTCCCATGGTCCTGCTCCATGGATCCAGGTGCTATCACCTCATCCTGCTCCATGGATCCAGGTGCTATCACCTGATCCTACTCCTCCATGGTAATCCCAACCTCATGCTGAGCCAGCCAGCCACAGAGTTGCCATCTGGACTTTGTGGCCATTTAAAGTCCATTCCCTATTATGTTGTGTTTGCTTTTTTTTTATTTTATTTTTTTATTATTATTTTTTTTATTTTTCTTTTAACGTCATTGGAAATCTGTAGTTGGGAATTGTTACTCTTGGAAAACAATCACATGGGCCATCCAGGTTCTTGTTGTGTTTTTTTTTTCTTTTTGTCTCTCCAGCATTACGCAAAAAACAAACAAACAAACAAAAACAAAACAAAAAAAACCCTAAAGGGCCTGAGAGAGAAAGATATAACCGAACATAGAAGTAGAGTTAGGCTCGTTGTCTGAGTTTTGAGGCATATAGTATAAGGGGAGAAGGAAAAAAAAACAATTAAAATAAAATAAAAAATTAAAATAATGATGTTGCACAACTTGTAGAAAACAAAGAAGGGAAAGGGTTAATGTATTAAATGTGCTAAATTACATTAAGAACTTAATTTTATTAAAGTATTATTACTTAAGAAACTTGGTGTCTGCTCTTGGTTTCTCCCCCCACTTCAGGAGGGGGGGTCGGGAAGGGGAGCTCTGGGGTCTGGGGCTCCCACCTCCTTTTCCCACCTCTCCCGGGTCTCCCACTTGAGTTTCACACCTCCAGCCAAGTTTTTTTGGGTTTCATTCCAGCAAAAAGACTTGGATTTGCCAAACTCAGGGCTGCTGGTGGAGCAAGGACCCCCATCCAGGCCCCTCTGCCTTGCTTCACCCTTCCCACTGCTTCCTTCCCAAAGAAATGGAACCAGGGAACCATTTGGGTTGGAAACTCAGCCAGTTCCAACCCCCCCATGTGCCATGGGCAGGGACATCTCCCACTAGACCAGGTTGTTGGAAAACCTTGAAGAAAACTGAGCTGCTGCCTCTGGAAATACCTCCAGGCTCTTGGATGATCCCATCCGTGGCAGCTCCAGGCTGGGTGGCACGTCTGGTGGCATCGAGCCCCAAGGTGACACTTGGCTCAGCCCCTGTCCAGCTGCAGAGCCAAGGGCAGGTTCCTTCCACCCCATCCCACCTTTCCCTGGACCCAGGCTGACGTCACCTCTTGGCACCCATCACCCTTTGGAACCCTCCTCAACCTCTTGGCACCATCCTCACTCCCTTGGCACCGTGTTGAGGTGGGGACAGATGGTTGGTGCAGGAGGGGAGGGGTGGCCCCTGGCATCTCTCTGGCTTCTTTGCAGAGGGTGGGGGACAGGGGAAGAGCCTGGCCAGGTGGCATCAACACTGTCACCCAAGGGCTGGATGAGCAGGGACCCTGTGCTGCACCCCCATGGTAGGGGGAAAAAAAAAAAAAAAAAAAAGGGGGTGAGGGGAAAACTGACTTAGGGGCCAGATCCTGTTTTTGCAATTTGAGGATTTGCTCCTGGATTCAAAGCAGACATGAAAGGCAGGAGCACTGACACATCACAAACCAGCAGGTCTGGAGTCTGTCTCTTA
>JAAWXA010000086.1:207250-225813 GCA_038090715.1 Florisuga fusca
CCCCCCCCTGCCACCCTCCAGCTCCCACCGGGTCTCAGAAAGTTTTTCCTCTGCTGCCATCGTGTGAAAACGGAGGAAAAAGGGATGGGAAGGAGCCCCAGCACCCCGAAACCCCAGTGCAGCCAGGCAAGGGGGGGGGTCAGCTCTGTTGTACCCCTTAAAACGAGCCCCCAAACCCCGATTTTCCCCCGGGGTGACAGCCCCTCCTCACAGAGCTCCAGGACACCCCCTCCTCCACCAGGCACCCAGTTCCCACCCAGCTCCTCCTTTTATTCACCAAGTGACCCCAAAGGATGCACCCAGCAGACCCTTTTATTCCCTCCTTGCTTTATTTTGCTTCAATCCCCGGGATGCCCGTGACGGGGGGTTCACGCCCCCCCCAACTCCACGCTGGTGATGGGTGTTGAAGGAAATGGGTGCCATCAGGGTGCTGGCACCTCAGAACCCTTCAGGATGCAGCCACCTGAGTCAGAGGCTCCTCCAGGTACTGGACCAGAGCCTGAGCCTGGAGCAGAGAGCAGCAGGAGTTGTGCCCAGGTCGGATTCTTCAGCCTGTGCCCACCCACCCCACCTCCCCCAGTGTTTCTTTTCCTTTCTTTTTCATTTTACAGCCTTCAAAAGAGGCCCCCAGGATGGCACAAGGGGTCAGAGGAGGATCCCAGGAATGGAATCTTCATCACCACCCCCATCCTCACATCCCATCCTCCTTCCCACCCCCAGTGTTTATTTTTCTTTCTTTTTCTTTTTCATTTTAGAGCCTTCAAAAGGTGTGGTGAGGCCTCCATCCTCATATCCCATCCTCTTTCCCACCCCAGTGTCTCTTTTCCTTTCTTTTTCTTCTCCATTTTAAAACCTTCAAGAGGCCCCCAGCCTGGCACAAGGGGACAGAGGAGCATCCCTTCACCACCACCCCCATCCTCACATCCCATCCTCACATCCCACCCCACAGAGGGGGACACACACCCCCCCAGCCCTGCCCCCCCTTCCCCCCAGCATTACCTTGGCCTTCAGCATCCCAAATCCAACAGTCTCCTTGGCATACATGCAGAGCAGAAGGTTTGCCACCCTGGTGATGGCCACGCGTCCCTCCTGCCCGAGGGACAAACAGCCCCTGTCACACCCCCCGGGCTCAGGGGGACAGAGGGGGACAGACCCCAGCCCCACTTACCATGCAGTCCATGAGGATGAATTTCAGGTTGTCCTCGTTGAAGGCCTGGTGCCCGTTTTTGTCATAGGCCACCCAGATGTTGCTGGCGATGGCAGCGGTGACCCTGGCGTCGGTGTCCCCGTAGCCCGAGTAGGCGAGCAGGGAGCCCTCGTTGTTCAGGAGCCTGGGAAGGAGAGGGGAGGGGGACACCCAGCACCCCACGTGTCCCCAGCACTGTCACATGTCCCCAGCACTGTCACATACACCCAGCACCATCCGTGTCCCTAATGGCGTCACGAGTCCCCAGCACCATGTATGTCCCAGAACCACCCATGTCCCCAGCCCCGTCACATGTCCCCAGTNTTTTTTTTTTTTTTTACTTTTTTTCCTTCTTTTATTATCAATTTGGAATGTTCCCCCGGTGCTGTCCTGCCGAGATCAGTCCCAAGTCCCAGCCTAGGTGGCTGCCACCAGTCCCTTTGTGACAGAAAACAGACCAAGAGGTTTTGGTTTTTTTCTTTGTTTGCTTTTTGTTTTTCCTTAAAAGAGGAAAAAAAAAAAAAAAAAATTGCTTCTAAAACCTGCCAGAGGGATCTGTAGGGCAGGGTCCCTCAGATTTCTTGTGCCTTCTTTTAAAAAAAAATAAAACAACCAACCAAAAACAAAAAAGAGGAGGCTAAAAGAGAGAAGCAAACAGGGATTGAGCCTGCTCTAGCTTAAAAATCAAAAAAAGAGACAACTTCCATGCATGTTTTTAAAAGAGAAAGGGCAGGGTCTGAAGAGGAACAAGAGCAGAGGAGGCAGCCAGGCCTGTGCAGGGGAAAAAAATCCTGCAGGCTCCTGATTCCACTTCAAACCCAAGGTGGTGAAAGGAGGAGGCCACCTCCCTGCACACCCTCACACCCCCCTCACCACGCAGGGCATCTTCTTATGCATCAGGGAGGGAGAAATTCTCCTCCTCTTGGGGTTTTTGGATCCAGCTGCCATAGCCCAGCTCCTCCAGGGCACTGAAGAAGCTCTGCTTGGCTTCTTGGTAGGCTGTGGCTGCCTCCTTGGCATCCGAGTAGACTGAGAGGTTCTGCAGGTCCCCACGGTTGCTCTTGGCACATAATTGCTGGAACAGGGCAAACATTTTCCTCTTGGACACACGAGACACTTCCAGCTTGGGGCTGAGAAGGGAGACAGAGGGAGTGATGAAGGAGGTGGCGTTTAAAAAAGCAACAAGGAGCAGGGGGGACAGAAAAACACCCACGGGGGGGGGTTGCTGGGAGGGCTCTGGGCTCAGTGGGGCTCTCTTGGAGGGGCTGGGTGATAATTTTGTGGTTTCCAGAGCTCTCAGTTATGTCAGTTTGAAATTTCTCCCTCCACCACCTCAACACCAGGTATCCCCGTGACTACCCAGCTCACCCCCCCTTTTTCTGGAGAGGAAAAAAGCAGCAGTGTCAGGAAAAGGCTCTTCTTACCCATCTACTTTCCCTTTTGTGCCATCCAAGACTTCCACTTCGCTCTCATCAGCAAGACACCAGTTCACTGAGGATTCCTTTGTCTTCCCTGTCTGCCTCGCAGAGTCGTAGACACTGACTCTCCCCACCTGCCAGGGAACCCAAAGGCTTTGGAAAACCAGGAGCCTCCTGCCAGGGGGGCTGCACATCACTCCCTCCACCCTCCACTGGCCCCACACAGAGCTTTGTGTTCCTTTCCACCCCCCCTAAGACCTTTGGGGCTTGACACCCCTCCCTGCTGTTCCTGCCAGCCAGACAGGGACTGAGAGACCCAAATTCCTGAGAGAACCCAGCACTGGGGAGGGGGGGGTCTTGCTAAGCTGGAGGCTCCAGGGGTGCCCCTGGTGTTTTTTTCTCCAGACCAAGTCAGTGCCAGCGACCCCCAGGCTCTGGGGGATCAGTCACAGGATTGTTCTGGGTGGAAAAACCCTTTAAAACCCTTTCAGATCACCCAGTCCAACCCTTCCCCCAGCACTGCCAAGGTCACCCCCACCCCATGTCCCTCAGCACCACATCTCCAGGCTCTGAAACCCCTCCAGGGATGATGGGGACTCCAGCCCTGCCCTGGGCAGCCTGACAACCCTTTCCAGGGAGAAATTGTTCCCATTTTCCAACCTAAACCTCCCCTGGCACAACTTGAGGCCCTTCCTCTTGTCCCATCCCTTGTTCCTGGGGAGCAGAGCCCGACCCCCCCTGGCTCCAACCTCCTCTCAGGGGGTTGCAGAGAGCCAGAAGGTCTCCCCTCAGCCTCCTCTGCTCCAGGACACCCCCAGCTGCTCCTCACAATTTTTCCAGACCTTCTCCTTCTTCTCCAGCCCCTTCCTCAGCTCCATTCCCTCCTCTGGACACCATTCCCTCAATGTCCTTCTGGTCCTGACTGCCCCCAGGATTGGAGGTGCAGCCTCCCCAGTGCCCAGCACAAGGGATGATCCTCCTGCCCACACCAGTGCTGCTCCCAGCCTGGATGCTGGTGGCTTTCTTGGCCACCTGGGCACACACTGGCTCATCCCCAAGCAGCTTTGGAGCCTTTTTTGGAGCTCCAGGCTTCCTTGCCCACGGCTGCGCGGTGCTGCTGTGGGATTTGATGAAGCATTTGGGAACCAAAGCAGGTGGGTAGAAGGGCTGGGGAGGGCACTGGAGGGAGTTTGCCACAAAGTCTGGATGTCTCCCCTTCCTTTCAAGTAGTTTCATGTTGCTTCAGCCACCTGAAGAAGGGCTGCTCTGTCATCAGCACCGAGTTCCCTGTTTTTTCATGTGACTTTTTTTTTTATTCCGGTGACTCCAGAGTCCCCAGGATGCATGGATGAGTTTCTGGTGCAGTTGCTGGTGGTTTTTTCTGACTCAACAGACAAGTTTTCTTCTTCTCCTGTGCAGGGGAAGGGACCATTCCCGTGGAGTCAAGTGACATCATGCCCACCTGGGATGGGATCCAGCACGGGGAGCGGCTCCGCACCATGTCCTGCAGTGACAAAATCCTACGTTGGAATGTCCTGGGCTTGCAGGGAGCTTTGCTCTCCCACTTCATGGAACCTGTTTATCTCAGCTCTGTGACACTGGGTAGGAGGCCTCGGGCTGGGGTGAGGGGGACACACAGATATCTGCTGCCCCTCTCCTTCGGGCTGGGCTGCAGTGACAAGTGGAGGCTGCAGGAGTGACAGACAGACTGAAGGGTGACTCCTGGCAGAGCTGTTGGGAAAGGACTTTCTGGGTTTTATGCTGAAGCTGGAGTTGTTTGGGGTTTGTTTTTTTTTTTTTCTAGGTTTCTTCATTTCTAGAAGGCACACATGACCTAGAAGGGTGAGACAAAAATTCCTTGTGTGTGTCTTCAGGGAGAAGCATTTGCAGACATCTCACCCATCCAGGGCACCCAGAGCTGGTGCTGAACCACTTGGCCTTGAACCACTGTCACTCTCAGGGCTTGGCCTGTCCTCCCTCTCTGCTGTCCCTCTCCCCTGATGCCCTCCCCTTTGTTTCCACAGGTTATTTGTACAGCCAGGGCCATTTAACACGAGCCATCTGCTGCCGCGTGGCAAGAGAGAGGAATGTGCTGCAGGCAAAGCTCCAGGCTCCCTATCACATCAACCACCCCGAGGTACTGTGAGCTTGGCACTTCTTGGCCTCTCTGGCCCCACCTTCCACCTTGGCCCTTGGGTTGGGGCCTTCCTGAGGTGCTCTGTGGGGTGGGGTTCACCTGGCAGGAGCTCCACAGCCAAGGTCAGGAGCTTAATGGGCAAAATCCTGCTGAGTTTTGTGCCTGAGGGTCCTGAGGGTGTTGATCCTGGAGCAGAGGAGGCTGAGGGGAGACCTTCTGGCTCTCTGCAACCCCCTGAGAGGAGGCTGGAGCCAGGGGGGGGCGGGCTCTGCTCCCCAGGAACAAGGGATGGGACAAGAGGAAGGGCCTCAAGTTGTGCCAGGGGAGGTTGAGGTTGGAAAATGGGAACAATTTCTCCCTGGAAAGGGTTGTCAGGCTGCCCAGGGCAGGGCTGGAGTCCCCATCATCCCTGGAGGGGTTTCAGAGCCTGGAGCTGTGGTGCTGAGGGACAGGGGGTGGGGGTGACCTTGGCAGTGCTGGGGGAAGGGTTGGACTGGGTGATCTGAAAGGGTTTTTCCAAGCAGGAAAACTGTGGTTTCTCTGACCACAGCCACCCCACAGCTCAGGGACTGCCCCCCACTCACCATTTTCCACCTTGGTCCTCAGCTTGCCTTGTTTGGGGTTCTCAAAGAGAGGCTGATGCTGGGTTTGTCCCACCACGCTGGCCTGATCACTGCAGGATTTATCAAAGAGGGCCCCATCTCCACAAGGTGCTGTGCTAGAAAAGAAAACACTCCCTGGGTCAGCAGGAGCTCTCAGCAATCCAGCCAGGGCTGGGACACTGCTCCCCCCCCCTCCACAAACCTGACGTAGAGGTGAAAGGTGACACTGCTCTTTATTTTCAGTCTGTTCCCTCCTGCTGGCTCAAAAATGCTCTCCTCTGCAGAGGGAGGGTTAGAAGGGTCATACTTCAGGAGCTCACTGTAGAGAAACCTGAAAAAAAAAACCCAAAACAAAACCCACCACCCCCAGGTCAAAAGGCTCTTTTGATCCTCAAACAAGCAGCAACTCATTGAGGGATGGAAGGGGTTGGGCTGGGGGGGACCTCAAAGATTTTCCAGGGACACCTCCCACCTCCCCAGGATGCTCCCAGCTCCATCCAACCTCCAACAGTTCCAGGGATGGGGCAGCCACAGCTTCTGGGGCTCAGCACCCTCACGCCAAAGAATTTCTCCCCAAAATCTCCCCTCTTCCAGTTCCAAGCCATTCCCCCTCATCCCATCCCTCCAGGCCCTTGTCCCAAGTCCCTCCCCAGCTTTCCTGGAGCCCCTTCAGGCACTGGAAGTTGCTCCAAGGGCTCCCTGGAGCTTTCTCTTCTCCCCCCTGATTTCCACTCAGCAGTGGGGGAAGGAGAGGGGAAGGGAGAGGGGAAGGNAACCCTTGAGTGGGTTGGAAGGGGGGGGGGAAGCTTGGCAGGGCCAGGGGAAGGGCTTGGAATTTGGGAGCTTTGGCTGGAACCCTGCCCGGGGTGGCTGTGCCCAGTGGGACAAGGTGTCACCCAGATGGCTCTTGGGTGCTTTGAGCTGGGAGGGGGGGAAGGTGTGAGGTGTAGAGGGACCTGCTGGAGGGCTGGGGGGGTGTGTGGCCCTCCTGCTCCTTCCCAGGGTGTCAGGGAGATGGGAAGTGACAGTTTTGGACAGAGGAAGGCACAAAGTTTTGCCAGCCCAGCTCAGGGCTCTGTTTTTCTGTTGGTTTTGAGTTTTTAACACCTCCCCCCCCCCCTCTTTCCCCTGCAGCCTGGGAGAGGTGTGTGATTTTTGTTTCTTTTTTAATTTTTTTTTCTCCTATTGTTTGTGGCTTCCAAAGCCTGGCAGCTCAACTGGGGGATGCCCCAGCTGGGCTGGCACCCAGGGGCCCCTCAGAGGTGTCTGTGTCAGGAGCCATGGCTTGTTCCTTAGGGAATTCAATCCCAGAAATAGGAATTGGAGAAGACCTAGTTTCTTTCCATTGGCTGCTCAAGGATTGTTCCCTTTTTCCATGGAGCTCTGTCCTGTATTCAGTCAGAGTTGGGCTTTCCTGAGGAAAAAAAAAAAAGGCAAAATGAGGCAAAAACCCCAGTTCAGTCACTCAGAGGTGTGTTTGGATTAGACCTCTTGGGTTTGCTTGGGAAACCTGCAGCTTTTCCTGAGGTAATTCCTCTGTTCCTTCCTGAATTTTCCTCCCCAGTTTGAAGGGCAGAGTTTCTCTTCTTTTTTTGGTTTCTTTCCTTTTTTTTTTTTTTCCCTAACACCCTCAACACCTGAGGTGACTGAATTGGTGCCTTCCTGGGGCTGCTTTTGGGTGAGGTACTGAAGGGCCTCAGCTCTCTGGGCTGCTTTTCCCAGGGGCTGTGATACCTACAGGATTTGGGCTTTTGAGTTTTCTCAGGGTCTTTTGCCTGAAAAACGCTGTGTTTGGGGGTTTTTTGGGGGGTTTTTTTTTTGGTTTGGTTTTTTTTTTTTCAGTTCAAAGAAGAGATTTCCAGGAGGTTTAAAGCCAAACAGGATCAGCTGGTTCTGATCTTTGCTGGGAAGATCCTGAAGGATGGAGACACATTGAATCAACACGGGATCAAAGATGGGCTGACTGTACACTTGGTCATCAAGACTCCACAGAAGTAAGAAATTTTTATTTTTTTTAAATCTTGGAGGGGCTGAGGGGACCTGAGAAGGGAAGGGGGAACATTTCTGTGCTGTCTGCAGGGGTGATCTGACAGGAGAAGCCTCTCAGTGACCCCCCTGTGGAATTCCCTGGGGGGTTCCACTCTTCTTTACCCCAACTCCTGTCTGTGGCTTTGCATCTTTTGAGCCTTTGTGTTGCAGTCACCCTGAAAATAAAACAAAAAAACCCCCCAGAACTCCTGCAAACTTGATATTGGTTCTAGCAATATCTTCCTCACTGAATTTGTGTTTCAAATTGAAACTAAAAGCCAATTTTTCTTTCTTTTTTTCTGTCTAAAAATTTTTCTTTCTTTTTTTTTTCTGTCTGGCAGCCTCAGCTTCTCTTCTGTGAGGCAGAGCCCTTTTCCTCTCTGCTCCCATGGTGGGGGGGATCCAGCCCTGGGTGCCCCCTGCCCCATGTGGCTCAGCCTGAGCAGGTTTGCCTGCAAGATCCTGCAGAGTTGGAATTTTTCCAGAGGGGTGGTGGGCACAGGAAGGTTTTGGGGGGCAGTTCCTCTGCTTTTATTCTTCAGAACCCTTTCACAGCCCTTCCCTGGGCTCCTTTTTTCCTCTGAGCTGTGTCCCATTGTGCAGCTCTGCTTTCCCCCTTCTCACCTTGGTCACGATGAGTGGTTCCCTGTTGTTTATTCCCTTTTTTTTTTTTTTTCCTTTTTTCTTTGGGACAAAGACAAGCACATGCTTTGTCAGCTGCTGCAGGAGGCTCTGGGCTGTTGCTGTCTCCAGACAAACTGCAAAAACACAAACTCTGCTAAACCCATTTGCTGTTTTCTGGTTTCATTTTTTTCCCCCCACTAAAATTCATAGATGTGTGCTTACTGAAGAGCTTACAGCCTCTTCCTGTGCTGAGAGAAACCAAGTGACCTTTCTCCAGCTTCTTCCTTTTTTTTTTCCTTTTTTTTTTTTTCTCTCAATTTCCTGTTTGCTTTCTCTTCCTCCCTCTCCAGGGCTGCTGGTTTGCAGCAGGTGAGTCTGGAAAGGGGAGAGGGACTTTCAGGTTTGGTTTTTAGAGGCTTAGAAAATGAGGGGGAGGAAAAAAAAGAAAAGGGAGTAAGAGAAAAGAGTCATCCTAGGGTTGGAAAAAAAAATCAAGAAATGATAGTTTTTATTTGTGGCATAAATAGCATTTCTTGTTTGAGGTGAGTGAAGTTCATTTTGGGGTGTAGTTTCATGGGAAAGCTTCTCCAGCACTAATCCAGGACTCACTTCTGTGACTGCAGACACCTCACAGAGTCTTTCCATGTCCTCTTTCAAGTTCCTCTTCAAATCCTGAGGAGGAATTGGGGTTGCAGGGAACCAGCTGGGCTTGATTGATTCCCAAGAGCTGCACGTGGGGATGAAATGAGGCTCTGGTCATTCACAGGGGCCCAAAAACTTCTGGAGCTTCACAGGACAGGTGCTGGCTGCCCTGTGCCTCAGTTTCCCTAGTTGTAAAGTAACACTGACCCTTATTTTTGCCCCTGGGAGGATATTTAGGGAATATATTTAAGAGGATGATGGAAGAGGCAAGCAGGGGGCTGGTTCCCCCCCTGCCCCAACCCCCGTGGGGTTTCTGGGGAGGATTTTTCTCTTTGGGGCCAACTTTTTGCTGGAGGATCAAGCTGAAGGAAATAGTTCAGAGTGATTCAAGGAAGAGTGAGGTACAACGGGGGGGGGAGGACCAGTTTGGGGGGGTCAGGATGGGNGGCAGGGCTCAGCCACGGTGCCCCCAGCCAGGGCTGTTTGCAGGGGGTGGGGGGGTAAAACCCTTCCCTGGGTGACCCCCAGCCCGTCCCGAGCACCCCGGGGTCAGCCAGATCTGCTTTGGGGGTGTCCCAAATGAAGAGAAAGCCCCGAGGAAGTGGCCGAGCCAAGAGCTGACGGGGAGGACTTGCCTTGGAGAGGTCAACCAGGGTGTTGGCTTGGTCACTCAGCTTCCTCTGCTCCATCTTCACACTCCTCAACCTGGGGAGAAAGGGAAGAGCCAGGGGGATGCATCCCCTCCCTGTCTTCCCCCCCAAAAAACCCTCCAATTTTCCCCCTCCCCCAGTGCTTCCCAGTCCCTTACTGGTGAATGGCTTGGAGGAACTTCCTCTGGTGCTTCCTGACTTTGGCGTGGTCGATTTTTTTCAGGAGTTTGGTGTGTTTGTAGATCAGCCACGTCTCCCGCAGGACGTTGGCTGCTGCGTTCTTGATCTGTGAAATGGGAAAAGGGGTCAGTGGCCTCAGCACCCCGGGGGAAACCCACCCCGGTTCTACCCCAAAACTGGTGCTGGAGGAGGATCTGACCCGGCCTGGGGTGGGGAGGGAAAGATGTTCCAGGCAGCTGCAAGCAGCAGGTCCTGGATCCACCACTTGATCCTGGTGGAAAAGGAGCCCCCGGGGGGGTTTGGTTGATGGCAGCTGAACGGGAGCTCAGGTCCCTGCCCAGGTGGCCAAAGTGGCCACCAGCATCCTGGCTGGGAGCAGCACTGGTGTGGCCAGCAGGAGCCGGGCAGGGATTGCATCCAAGGATTTCTCCATCTCCATCTCCCTTCTGGCAGCTGGAAAACCTTCCCCCTCATCCCAGGGCTGTCCCTTTGTCGCCCCCACGGCCCTTAAGGACCAACTGGACCGGGACCACCAGGAATTTGAGTTCAACATCACGACCCTTTGATCTCAACCTCAACCCCTGGGAGAGGTGGTCTTGGACATCATGGAGAGGCTGCACCCCCAAATCCTGGGGGGACCAGAAGGACCAGAAGGAGATTGAGGGGATGGAAAGAGTCCAGAGGAGGGAATGGGGCTGGGAAAGGGGCTGGAGGGCAAGGAGAAGGTTTGGAGAACAAGGAGAAGGGTTGGAGAAGAAGGAGAAGGGTTGGAGAAGAAGGAGAAGGGTTGGAGAAGAAGGAGAAGGGTTGGAGAAGAAGGAGAAGGGTTGGAGAAGAAGGAGAAGGGTTGGAGAAGAAGGAGAAGGGTTGGAGAAGAAGGAGAAGGGTTGGAGAAGAAGGAGAAGGGTTGGAGAAGAAGGAGAAGGGTTGGAGAAGATGGAGAAGGTTTGGAGAAGTTGTGAGGAGCATTTTGAGGGCCCTGGGGGTGTTGATCCTGGAGCAGAGGAGGCTGAGGGGAGACCTTCTGGCTCTCTGCAACCCCCCCAGAGGAGGTTGGAGCCAGGGGGGGTCGGGCTCTGNTTCTTTTCCTTTCTTTTCCTTTCTTTTCCTTTCTTTTCCTTTCTTTTCCTTTCTTTTCCTTTCTTTTCCTTTCTTTTCCTTTCTTTTCCTTTTCTTTTTCCTTTCTTTTTTCTTCCTTTTCCTCTTCCTTTTCCTCTTCCTTTTCCTCTTCCTTTTCCTCTTCCTTTTCCTCTTCCTTTTCCTCTTCCTTTTCCTCTTCTTTTTCCTTTCTTTTCCTTTCTTTTCCTTTCTTTTCCTTTCTTTTCCTTTCTTTTCCTTTCTTTTCCTTTCTTTTCCTTTCTTTTCCTTTCTTTTCTTTTTCTTCTTTTCCTTTCTTTTCCTTTCTTTTCCTTTCTTTTCCTTTCTTTTCCTTTCTTTTCCTTTCTTTTCCTTTCTTTTCCTTTCTTTTCCTTTTCTTCCTTTCTCCAGATGAAGCTCCTGGCTCTGGCTCTGGCTCTGCTTTCTGTGGCTCAGGGGGAGGAAGGTGCCAGACTTTTGGCTTCCAAATCCCTGTTGAACAGATATGCAGTGGAGGGCAAGGATCTGACACTGCAGTACAACATCTACAACGTTGGCTCCAGGTAAAGCTTTTCCTTTTCCAGGGAAAACCTTTCCTGCCTGGGAGGGGGGGAATTTCTTTCAATCTGAACATTTCCTCCCCCCCCCCAACTCTGTGCCTGAAGTTTTCCCCCTGCACTTTGTTTTCCCATTCTCCTTTCTTTGTCCCTTCTCCCTCTTTTTTATTTTTTTTATCTTTTCCCACCTATTTCCCTGCTCCCCCTCAGCCATTCCCACCTTTTCTTGGTGCTTTGGGAACATTTCCACCACAGTTTTTCCAGCTCCTGAGCTGGCAGGGAGGGGGTTGCAGCCCCCAGGGAGCTGAACCCCCTCTCCTCCCCCCTCTCTCTCCAGTGCTGCCCTGGATGTGGAACTCTCAGATGATTCCTTCCCCCCAGAAGATTTTGGGATTGTCTCTGGGATGCTCAATGTCAAGTGGGACAGGATTGCTCCGTATCTTTTCCTGGGTTGAAACTCTTCCTCCAGCTCTCCTCTTTCCCTCTGTTACCCCTCAAGATTCCCACTTCCCATCGTTTTCCCTATCAGTTCCTGGCAGGGTTATGGAGCAGCTGATCCTGGGGGCAATCCCACAGCACCTCCAGGATGGAGAAAGGATCAGACCCAGCACGGGGTGAGGAAGCGCAGGTCCTGCCTGACCAACCTGAGCTCCTTTTGTTCTGATCCGCCTGGGGGATGAGGGGAAGGCTGTGGATGTGTCTGCCTGGACTTCAGCAAAGCCTTTGACACCGTTTCCCATGGGATTCTCCTGGAAAAGCTGTCAGAGACAGGAGCAGCCTGTGCTGGGTCAGGAACTGGCTGGAGGGCCCAGAGAGTGGTGCTGAACTGCATCAAAATGGCGGCCGGGGTGTCCCTCAGGGATCAGTGCTGGGCCCAGTCCTGTTTAATATCTTTATTGATGATTTAGACGAGGGGATTGAGTGTCAGGTGGCAAAAGAGCAAAAATGGAGAGGAAGGCTCCAAAGAAACCTGGTGGCATCACTCCAGCTTCCTTGGTGAACGTCACGCCACAAAAAGGGCGGGAAGGAGGAGCCGGGAAACTCCAGAGCCGTCAGCCTGACCTCAGTGCCTGGCAGGGTCATGGAGCTGATCATCCTCAGGGGAATCCCACAGCACCTGCAGGATGGGGAAGGGATCAGAGCCAGCACGGGGTGAGGAAGGGCAGGTCCTGTCTGACCAACCTGAGCTCCTTTTGTCCTGACCCCTCTGGTGGGTGAGGGGAAGGCTGTGGATGTGTCTGCCTACCGCATCAACATGGCGGCCGGGGTGTCCCTCAGGGATCAGTGCTGGGCCCAGTCCTGTTTAATATCTTTATTGATGATTTACATGAGGGGATCGAGTCCATCATCAGCAAATTTGCAGATGACACTAAGCTGGGCGAGGAAGTGTGGACCAGGAGGGCTCTGCAGAGGGACCTGGACAGACTGGAGAGTTGGGCTGATCCCAACGGGATGAGGTTCAACCCAACAACCCCATGGGGAGCTCCAGGCTGGGCACAGAGTGACAGAGAGGGACCTGGGGGTTTGGATCGACAAGAAGCTGAACATGAGCCAGCAGTGTGCCCAGGTGGCCAAGAAGGCCAATGGCATCCTGGCCTGGATCAGGAACAGCGTGGCCAGCAGGTCCAGGGAAGGGATTCTGGCACTGGTGAGGCCACAGCTTGAGTCCCGTGTCCAGTTCTGGGCCCCTCAGGTCAGGAAGGAGATTGAGGTGCTGGAGCAGGTCCAGAGAAGAGCAAGGAGGATGGGAAAGGATCCAGCACAAATCCTGTGAGGAGAGGCTGAGGGAGCTGGGGGTGTTCAGCCTGGAGAAGAGGAGGCTCAGGGGAGACCTCATCACTCTCTACAACTCCCTGAAAGGAGGTTGGAGCCAGGGGGGGGTTGGTCTCTTTTCCCAGGAAATTATCAGGTCTCAAGTTGTGCCAGGGGAGGTTTAGGTTGGATATTAGGAAGAATTTCTTTGGGGAGAGGGTGATCCCATGGGAATGGGCTGCCCAGTGGATTCTCCATCCCTGGAGATATTTAAACAGAGACTGGATGTGGCACTCAGTGCCATGGGCTGGGAACTGCAGTGATAGTGGATCAAGGGTTGGACTTGATGAGCTCTGAGGTCCCTTCCAACTCCCCCAATTCTAGGATTCTATGATTTTTTTTCCCTTAACTTCCACCTCCCAGTGCCAGCAACGTCTCCCACACTGTGGTTCTACGACCCCTCAAAGCTGGATACTTCAACTTCACCTCTGCTACCATCACCTACCTGGCCCAGGAGGGGGGACAGGTCGTGGTGAGTTGCTTAAATGAGGTGATTCTCACCCAAAATCAACCCCAGCCCCAGCCCATCCTGCTTCTTCCAGATCCAGAAAGGAATTGGGAGGAAATTCCCAACAGCAGCAGAGGGACTGAAACAACCCCAGGTTGGGGAGGGAGGGGGGAATCCTGGTGGAAAACAGCTCTGTGGAAAAAAATTTGGGAGTCCAGGCCCTGACAACCTTTTCCAGGGAAAAATTATCCCAAAACTCCATCCTTCGAGCAGGACCCCCCCTCAGTCTGCACTCCAGAGCAGGAATGGGGTTTTCCCGAGGATGTTTGGGGGAAAAGTTCTTCCCAGTGATTTTTTTTTTTTTTTTTTTTTTTTTTTGGGCATGAGAGGAGGTGCAGGAGGAGTTCAGGATTTCTCCAGCCGGGTGAGGTGCTGGGATTTCAATGGAATTTCTCGCGTGCGGCTTCCCTGGGCTCAGTTCTGCCACTGCCCAGCCGGGAGGATTAATGGTATTTATAGAAAAATCTCCATTTCAATTTCCCCTAATGAGGCCAATTCCTGCCTGCAGGGGCAGAGCTGCCGGACCGGTACCGCCATGGGGTCCGATGGGGCTGCTCCCACCTGAAGAGCTGCTTGGGGGTTGTATTTCCTTTTTTTTCCTTTTTTTTTTTTTTTTTTTTTTTCCTTTTTTTTATTTTTTTTCTCCTTTTATTTTCCTTTTTTTTCTTCCTTCCCCCCCTTTTTCCTTTTTTCCTTTTTTTTCCTTTTTTTCCTTTTTTTTCTTTTTTTTCTTTTTCTTTTTTTCTTTTTTTCTTTTTTTTCTTTTTTTTCCCTTTTTTCCCCTTTTTTTTCCTTTTTCCTTTTTTTTCCTTTTTTTTCCTTTTGTTTTCCTTTTTTTTCCTTTTTTCCTTTTTTTTCCTTTTATTTTCCTTTTTTTTCTTCCTTTCCCCCCCTTTTTTTTACTTTTTTTTTTTCTTTTTTCCCCTTCCCTTTTTCCCCTTTTTTCCTTTTTTTTCCCTTTCTTCCTTTTTTTCTCCTTTTATTTTCCTTTTTTTTCTTCCTTCCCCCCCTTTTTTTTTCTTTTTTCTTTTTTCTTTTTTTTTCCCCTTTTTCCCCTTTTTCCCCTTTTTTCCCCTTTTTTCCCCTTTTTTTCCCCTTTTTTTTCCCTTTTTTTTCCCTTTTTTTTCCCTTTTTTTTCCCTTTTTTTTCCCTTTTTTTNGTTCTGGTTGGGATGTGGGGACAGGGATGGGTCTGGGGATGAGGGGGGCAGAGCTGGGGGGCCGGGGCAGATCCCCAAGTCAGGATGTTTCCCATTCCCTGGAGCAGGAATGGTGGGAGGAACCCCCGGGGTGGGGGGGACGACAGTGACCTCAGAGCAGGGGGAAAGGAAACGGTGATGCTGGAGGGAGGTGGAGGGTTCCCAGCTGGTCCCAGCTCCTGGGGAGGAGCCTTTTGGGATCACTCTGGGGGATGGAAAGCAGGAGGTGGCCAAGGGATGCTCGGGGGGCCCCTCCTGCTCCCTGGGGACATCCCTGTCCTCCCCACCATCCAAATCCAACCAAATCCACCCTGAATTTGCCAATTTGGAGGCAGGGGACCGTGTCCCCCACCTGAACCAACCCCCCCACATCCCTGCTCAGGGTAATTGCAATTACAGCCCCAGCAGCTCCCAGGCTGGAAGAAGTCGGGGCTGAAGCTGTTCCACAAAAAAAAAAAAAACAAAAAACCACCTGGGTTCTAAGATCTGGTGGCCCCGGTGGCTCGGTGGGGACAGGCAGAGCCCGTGGGGTGGGCACCCAACTCGATGGGACCCTTACCATGATCCCGGTGAGCAGGCAGACCCCCTTCCCACAGTAGGTGTGAGGGACCATGTCCCCGTAGCCGATGGAGAGGAAGGTGATGGAGATGAGCCACATGGCCCCCAAAAAGTTGCTGGTTACATCCTGCTGGTCATGGTACCTGCCAAGGAGACGTGGGGGGGGCATCAGGAGGACACAGAGAGCTGCAGGGACCAAAAGGGGGACACGCTGGGACCCCTGGCACGAGGCCGTGCTGAGCAACGAGGGGTTGGGAACACGGGACGCCCCCGAAATTGCACAATTTCTGGTGCTGGAAAAAGCCCAAATCGGTGTAAAAACACCTCGGGAAGGGTTTCTGCTTTTGGTCAGACCTGTCAGCAGGGCCTGGACCCCGTGATGTGGTGGTGAGAACCAGGGGAGGGGAGGAGCAGCCGTGGCTCTGGGAAGCCCCCGGTCACACCAGTTCACCCCCAGCACCCCCCTTTGCATCCCCCTTTTCTCTGGGTCCCCCCCCTCCAATCCCAGGGATGGGTGTGGGTCCTGCCAAGCCTCCAGCGTGCTCTTGGCTGGGGGGAACTGAAGGGAGGAAAGAGCTCCAGGCCTGGAGACAAAACCCAGGTGGAGCAGCAGCAGCTTCCTGAGGGATGCTGCAAACTTTCCACGGCCACGTCCCAGTTGGGCTGGGAGGTCACCGACTCTCCTGGCCAGGCCAGGAACTGGCTGAGGCTCTTCCAGCTGCATCCAACCCCCCCCAACCCTGCCCTGGGGGGGGTCTCTTTTCCCTTGGGAATGCAGCAATAGCTCCAGAGGTGGAGCAGGACCCAACCCAAGCCCTGGTGTGGGCAGGGGACAGGCAGCACCTTCCCCACGGAGTGAAACCGGGATGGTCCCTCTCCTGCCCCAACCATCCCTCACCCTGACAGCCTTCTCCCAGTCTCCTCAGGAAACCAGACGAGGGAAAGCAGATGGAACTTTTGGCAAACCCCCCTCCTCCTCCCCCAGCAGTTGGGGTTTGTCTTCTTTGGGAATGTTTTTCCCTCCCCAGTAACTCGGGACACGAACGGGACGAAGAACCCTGAGCCGTGGTGAGAGCTGGAGGGGGGGGCAGAGCCCATCCCCCCCACCACAGGGCTCCCCAAAACCCCCCGAAATGGCACCTCCCACCTTCCCCTGGCGGGATGGGACCCTTTGGGAACGTGCCCAGGAGCATCCAGGGGGTTCCAGCACAGCCAGAGGTTTCCCCATTCCCCAAGGAGCTGATCAACTGGGGACAGGGGGGGGTCCAGCCCATTCCCATCGCCCCTTTGCTCACCAAGGTCACTGCCAAGGTCACCCTGGGGTTGCCACGAGCATCACCCTGCACTGGGACACCCCAGGAGCCCATGGCAGCACCTGTGCCACCTGGGGACTGTGTCTCAGGCATCTGGGTCCAGCAGGTTCTGGCTGGGGGTGGTTCTGAGAGCAGCAAACTGGTTTCTAGTGGTGCTGCAGCAACCAAGTGTCAGGGGGGGGGGAACATGGCCTGGGAAACCTTCGCCAGAGATGTGGAGCATCCCTCAGGACAGGAGCATGGCCCAGGGACCACGCATCCATCCTGCATCCTCCCAGGTTCTGCATCCCCCCGGGTCCTGCATCCTCCTGGGTCAGTGCATCCCCCCAGGTCCTGCCTCCCCCCAGGTCCTGCATCCCCCCAGGTCCTGCCTCCCCCGGGGTTCTCCATCCCCCAGNGCAGCAAGAAGCTCTGGGGTTCCCTGGGGTGGGTTGGGAGCCTCTCAGCTTCCTGGGATCAATTAATCCTGGGATTAATTTATTCTGGGACCAATTAATCCTGGGACCAATTTATTCTGGGACCACTTATCCTGGGCTCAATTCTGGGACCAATTAATCCTGGGATCAAACCTGGGACCAATTAATCCTGGGATCAATTCTGGGATCAGTCCTGGGATCAATTTATTCTGGGATTACTTATCCTGGGATCAATCCTGGGATCAATTCTCGGATCAATCCTATGACCAATTCTGGGAGCAATCCTGGGACCAATTAATTCTGGGACAAATTTATTCTGGGACCAGTTAATCCTGGGATCAATTCTGGGACCAATACTGGGATCAATCCTGGGACCAATTTATTCTGGGACCAATTAATCCTGGGACCAATCCTGGGATCAATTAATTCTGGGACCACTTATCCTGGGATGAATCCTGGGACCAATTTATTCTGGGACCAATTAATTCTTGGACTAGTTTATTCTGGGACCAGTTAATCCTGGGCTCAATTCTGGGACCAATTAATCCTGGGATCAGTCCTGGGACCAATCCTGGGACCAGTTAATCCTGGGATAAATCCTGGGATCAATTAATCCTGGGATTAATTTATTCTGGGACCACTTATCCTGGGATCAATCCTGGGACCAATTTATTCTGGGACCAATTAATCCTGGGACCAGTTTATTCTGGGACCAATTAATCCTGGGATCAATCCTGGGACCAGTTAATCCTGGGATCAATTCTGGGACCAATTAATCCTGGGATCAATTCTGGGACCAGTTTATTCTGGGACCACGTATCCTGGGATCAATCCTGGGACCAATTTATTCTGGGACCAATTAATTCTGGGCTAGTTTATTCTGGGACCAGTTAATCCTGGGCTCAATTCTGGGACCAATTAATCCTGGGCTCAGTTCTGGGACCAGTTTATTCTGGGACCAATTAATCCTGGGATCAGTCCTGGGACCAATCCTGGGACCAGTTAATTCTGGGATAAATCCTGGGACCAATTCTGGGACCAGTTTATTCTGGGACCACGTATCCTGGGATCAATCCTGGGATCAATCCTGGGACCAATTTATTCTGGGACCAATTAATTCTGGGATCAGTCCTGGGAACAATCCTGTGATCAATTCTGGGACCAATCCTGGGATCAATTAATTCTGGGACCAATTAATCCTGGGATCAATCCTCGGACCAGTTAATCCTGGGACCAATCCTGGGATCAATTCTGGGATCAATCCTGGGACCAATTTATTCTGGGACCACTTATCCTGGGATCAATCCTGGGATTAATCCTGGGATCAATTCTGGGACCAATTAATTCTGGGACCAATCCTGGGACCAATTAATTCTGGGACTAATTAATCCTGGGATCAATCCTGGGACCAATCCTGGGGCCAATTTATTCTGGGACCAGTTTATTCTGGGACCAATCCTGGGATCAATTAATTCTGGGACCAGTTAATCCTGGGATCAATTCCTGGGACCAGTTAATCCTGGGATCAATTCTGGGATCAGCCCTGGGACCAAATAATCCTGGGATCAATTCTGGGATCAATCCTGGGACCAATTCTGGGATCAATTCTGGACCTTCAGCTCCATGCAGCTGCTTCCTCCCCCCAGCTGAACCCCCC
>JAAWXA010000086.1:231879-242772 GCA_038090715.1 Florisuga fusca
GGGGGGGGGGGAGGAGGACCCCAAGGAGGGGCAGCAGTGGGGGATTTCATCTCAGGCAGACGCGGCGTCTGCACAACCTTTTCCCAAAAAAACCAACCCCTGGTGAAGCCAGTGAACGCTGGGGCGTGACATGTCTGACCCCAGCTGCACCATCCCCGGGGGTAAATATTATTCTAGCAAACCTCAGAGCGCTCAGATATTGATTTTCAGCAGGATGAGTCCCCGAGCAGGTCCTGGGCAGGTCCCAGGCAGGCAGGGAGGAAATGGGGCTCCTGCATCCAGCCCCCCCCTCAACCAAGGGGACAAGGTGGGACCTTTGGTGCCCTGGGGGCTTTGGCATCCCTTCCCGAGGGGTTTCTTTTTTTCCCCCCCTGGCAATTAATTCCTCTCCTGTCCAAGCCCCGCCGGCATTGTGCCGAGGGCGGATCCTGCTGGGCAGCGCAGCCTTCCTGGAGCAAACTGGGAACCCTTTCCCTGCCCAGCAAAGGGAGGAAGAGAGTGGGCAGCCCTGATGAGGAAAGGTTTTCACAGCTTGCCTTGGCACCTCGGCTGCTCCAAGCCCTTCCTGGCTGCAGCCTCCTCCTCCAGCACCTCCACCACCCTCCCCCTCTCCCCCAGACCCTTTTCCATCCCCCCCCAAGACCCGAGTGAGGGGGAGGTGGCTTCGTGCAGACCAGGAGCTGGGGTTCAGCATCCCACGGGACTGCTGCAAATCCCACCCCCTGGCAGCCCCCCTGGGGACCTACCTGCACCTCCCGCGTGTGGTAGGCGACGATGAGCCCCAGGAGGATGACAGTGGAGAGGCTGATGAGGCATTTCAAGGCCAGGGAAAACATGGAATCCTGCAAGGAGAGCAGGGCAGGCGTCAGGGAAGAGACGGCCAAAGGGCCTTCCAGCCTCAGCCCGATGTTCCGGCCCCCTGATGGATGGTGTTAATTAGAGCCTTCTCCTAATTAGCCTCATGTAAATTAACCCAGCCCTCGATTCACTGGGGAGGGAGGTGGCTGTTCCCTGGGAAGAGCAAGATGCTCCCTCCCTCCATCTCCCCCACACTCCAGACCCCGTTTCAGCCCCAGGGGAGCCGCCGCTGCCACTGGTCACACCCCAGTCCCACCAGTGCCGAGGCACCCGCCGAGCACCTGCAGCCCACAAAACCAACCTGCCCTGTCACTGGAGCATCCAGCACCACCCCAGTACCACCCCAGTACCACCCCAGTACCACCACACCGAGACCCGGCACGCTCGTGACACGCTGACACCCCCTCCACCCCCCCACTATGCTTGTGACGCGCTGAGACCTGACACACTCGTGGCCCCCGGACACCTCCTGGTGTCCCCAGCCCCTCTCCCCCTCCCGGTGTCCCCATCCCAGCAGGTCGGGGGCACGTGGCAGGGCCGGTTGGCGGTGGAGGCGGCGGCGGCGCATTGTTCAGGCTTTGGCTCCGGCTGCCCAATTGTGTGGATATAATGGCTGGTGCTGAGCGAGGCGCCGGCAACCCAACCACGGCTATTAATAGCCAAACTCCAGGGCAGGGCTGCTGCCACACGCCAGACCCTTCCCAAGGGCCACTAATCCTGCCCCATGGCACCGGTGGCTTTGCCACCACCGGGCACCCACCGGCCGAGGCTGCCGCGCACCCGCCACGTTCACCGGCGACTCCAGGCAGCGCCGGGGCTGGAGGGAGATGGTGGGAAGAGCCACCACTGGGTCCCCACTTGAGAAAACACTGTCAGGGACTCAAGAGAACCACAGCGGTGCCTCCGCACCCCTGGCAGCACCGCGCCACGCCGCTTCACCAGGGTGGTGGGTCTGGGAAGCCAGGGTGCTTCACCCCGCAGTCAGGAGAGACCTTCTCCTGCCCACACTTTAGGATAGGTCTGGCAGGGAACAGGGAAAACCCAACCACCACATCCCAGCACAGCCCTGGCACCTTCCAGCTGGTGTTGGCTGTGGGGCAGAGCTGGACCCAGGCCAGGGCCAGCAGGACCAACAGCCCTGACCCCGCGACAGCTGCCGGGCTCTGGGTGCTCCTTCGGGTCCCCACTGGTGGGCTCTGGTTTTCCACCAGGAGCTACTGGGGGGATTAATGGGTGGTCGAGCCCAGGATGCCCCTGCAGCCTGCAGCTGGCACCAGTGTGGTGGTGGGCACCGGGTCAGGGCTACGGTGGCAGCACCGCCTGACGGGGTCTGACCTCCTGACCCAACTGCTCAGCGTGGCAGCTGCACTGCTACCAGCCTGGCGAGGGTGGCACGTGTCCCCTGTCACCAGGCATGCAGACAGGGACCCAGCCAGGGTGGCCAGTGTCACTCCTCACCAAGCAAACAGGGGATCCAGGCAGGGTGGGCAGTATCCCCTGTCACCAGGGACATGGCTACGGGACCTGGAGGGGGTGACCAGTGTCCCCTGTCACCAGGCCCAGGGTGGCCACCCAGGAGGCCACCAGGCTCAACAGGCAGTGGATGCAGGGTGCTCCCAGTGGTTTGGCCTTGCTGCTTCCAAAAAGGAGCAGGACCCCTGGGGGACAAGGCTCTGGCAGCCCAGCCCAGCATCCTTCCCCTCCCAGGGTGCGGGAGCCAGCGGTGCCAACTGGGAGCACTGGGAATTGCTGCCAGCAGCCCCCACACTCCCCACCGACCCCAGCAACCACCAGCAGCTCGGAGCCCCCCACTGTGGGACCAGCACCTCACTGGGATCCCCCACACCCCCAGGCACCCCCAGCCCCCTCTCTNTCAGCAGCTCTGTCTGGGGATGGGGGGGGGCAGAATTCCAGCTGGAATTCTGCCCCCCCCCATCCCCAGACAGAGCTGCTGATCCCTAAGCTGCTCAGCACCAGTGCCCCAAAGAGCAGGAATTTATTTTTTTTTTTTAAGGAGAGCAAAAGAAAAGCAAAAATATAAAGCTGAGACCAGGAATTACTGCCCTGGGGGGGAAGTGGGTTTATTCCAGAGGTGATCCCACTCCCCCCTGGAATTGCAGAGATCCTGGGATAGCAGGAAAATGTCCCTGAGGTCCCAGCAAGTCCCCAAAGCCCAGAAATGTGCAAGAGTCAGGAGCATCCTCCCTGGAGCTCCAGGAGAACCTTGGGAGACACCTCCAGGCACAGCTTGGCTTCAAAATTCACATTTTTGAAAGGAAATCCCCCACATTTTGGGGTTTTTTTTTTGGGGTGGGGGTTCTGCAGTGGTGCTGGGGTCAGGAAGAAGTGGATCCCCCCCAAATTTCCTAAAGGAGGAAGGGGGGAGGTCACCCAGGGGTGTGTGGAGATCAGGAAGATTTCTTGTTGGAATAAATAATTTTTAAAAAATATTAAATACAGAAATAAGAAATAAATAAAGACATAAGAAAAAATTATAAAAAATAATAAAAATATTTTAAAAATTAAAAGGAATGTCCTGGTTTGGGCCAGGATAAAGGGAATTTCTCAGTGTCTGCTCCTGGGGCTGCTGACACTCAATATTTTTAGTTCCAGCAGAGCCAAGGCCACTGCTCAGCCCTGAGGAACATTTTGCCCTCTGGAAGGAGAAAAGGAATAAAAAGGTCCCACCTGGAACCCTCCTTTGGGGAGGAACAGACAAAATAAATGCCCAAACTTGCCCAAACAGAGGATTCCATCCCATACACCTCATACTCAGTGTCAATTTGAGGCATCACCAGGGTCAAACCCTTTTCCTTCCCTTCCTGCTTCCCCTTCTTCCCCTCTCCCTGTTTGCTTCAGCATCCTGGGAGGATTCCATCCATCCCTCTGCTCCTGGATCCTGACTCCAGATCCCACAATTCCAGCCTGGACTTTCCCAGGGCTGCTGACCTGAGAGTTACTGGGAAAAAGGGGAGGAAAATGGGACCATTTCCCTGTCTATTTATATAATTTTTTTTCCCTGTTCCACACCATTTCTCATTCCTGTGGAGTTTCCATCCCATCAATCCCTCTCCTTTATTCCCTCCCTTTTGCCAGGGATGGGGATCAATAGGGAGCATCCCATAAACCCTGACAGATTCCTTGGTGCCCAACGTGGGGCCTGAGCTGATCAGCTCCAACCCAGTTCAACTTGTGACTCCTTTGCCTGAATTGTTGGAATTCCAGCTCCAGTGGGAGAATACCAGGATGGCTTTGGGATGGGAATTAGACCTTTTCCTTGGGAAATTCCTCTGCCTTTGGTGTTCAGGGGGTGTGACCTGGGGTTTTGCAGCTGGAATTCCTGTTAATATTTGGGTTATTGGGGGTCAGGGCTGCTGGAGGGAAGTAGTTCCCTCCTGGGAGCCAGGAATTCCTCTTGGAAGCCAGAACCTCCTCTTGGAAGCCAGGAACTCCTCCTGGAAGCCCAAACCTCCCTCCTGGGAGCCAGAACCATCTCCTGGGAGCCAGAACCTCCTCTTGGAAGCCAGAACCTTCCTCCTGAAGCCCAAACCTCCCTTCTGGAAGCCAGAACTTCCTTCTGGAAGCCCAAACCTCCCTCATGGAAGCCAGAACCTTCTCCTGGAAGCCTGGAACTTCCTCCTGGGAGCCAGAACTTCCTTCTGGAAGCCCAAACTTCCCTTCTGGAAGCCTGGAACTTCCACCTGGAAGCCCAAACGTCCCTTCTGGAAGCCAGAACCTCCTCTTGGAAGCCTGGAACTACCTTCTGGAAGCCCAAACCTCCCTCCTGAGAGACAGAACTTCCTTCTGGAAGCCCAAACGTCCCTTCTGGAAGCCAGAACCTCCTCTTGGAAGCCTGGAGCTCCCTTCTGGAAGCCCAAACTTCCCTTCTGGAAGCCAGAACTTCCTTCTGGAAGCCCAAAACCTCCTCTTGGAAGCCCAGAACCTCCTGGCCAGCTACTCCTGGGCCATCCCAACCAGTCCTGAAGCCTTTCCCAACCTCCCAGGGCAGACGTTCCATCCACCCACTTGGAATTTCATCAGGATGAGCAGGAAAACCCAATTGGACCACCAGAACCACCTCCCCTCAGTGCCACAACCACGGGGACACTGGCACCAGGGCTCAGCCCCTGCTGCACCTTTGGGCCCTGAGGAATTTTTTGGGGGGGTTTTTTGCTCCCCAAAATCCAAGGAAAACCAGAGCAGGAGCTGCCAGGACTTGGCAAAGCTTGAGAATTCCTTCTGGGAATGTTCCCTCCTTTCCCTGTCAGCAAAGAGGAGCCCTGGGAGAGAAGGCAGAGGGAGAGGAGAAGGGGTTTGGGGCCTCTGGAGGGGTTTTGGGGATTTTTTTGTGTCTCTGAAAGGGTTTTGGTATCTCTGGAAGTGGTTTTGGGGCCTCTGGAAGGTTTGGGATTTTTTTTTTTGTGTCTCTGGAAGGGGTTTTGGGGTCTCCAGAGGGGTTTTGGGGTCTCCAGAGGGGTTCTGGGGTTTTTTTTTTTGGTGTCTTTGGAAGAGGTTCTGGGGTCTCTGGAGAGTTTTTTGTCTTTTTGGTGTCTCTGGAAGGGGTTTTGGGGTCTTCAGAGACATTTTGGTGCCTCTGGAAGGGATTTTGGGGTTTTTTTTTGTGTCCCTGGAGGTGTTTTGGTGCCTCTGGAGGGTTTGGGTTTTTTTCTGTGTCTCTGGAAGGGGTTTTTGTTTTGGTTTTTTTGTGTGTGTGTCTCTGGAGGACTTTTTGGGATTTTTTTTTGGTGCCTCCAGAGGGTTTTTGTGTCTCTGGAATGGGTTTTGGTGGCTCCTGAGGGGTTTTGATGTCTCTTGAAAGGATTTTGGTGGCTCTGGAAGGGTTTTTTTTTCTTTTTGGGGTCTCTGGAAGGGATTTTGGTGTCTCTGGAGGGTTCTTTGCATTTTTTTTTGTGTGTCTCTGGACAGGTTTTGGGGTCTCTGGCCGGGGTTTTTGGTTTGGTTTGGTTTTTTGTGTCTCTGGAGGGGCTTTTTTGGGTTTTTTTGGTGCTTCCAGAGGGGCTGTGGTGGTCTCTGGACAGGTTTTGATGTCTCCAGAGGGGTTTTGGTGCCCCTGGAAGGGGTTTTGGTGTCTCTGGAAGGGGTTTTGGTGTCTCAAGAGGGGTTTTGGTGCCCCTGGAAGGGGTTTTGGTGCCTCTGGAAGGGGTTTTGGTGTCCCTGGAAGGGGTTTTGGTGTCCCTGGAAGGGGTTTTGGTGCCCCTGGAAGGGGGTTTGGTGCCCCTGGAAGGGGGTTTGCTGTCCCTGAAGGGTTCCTTGTATTTTTTTTTTTGGTGACCCTGTCCCCTCCTGCCTGCTGCTGCCATGGGGGTGGCAGTGCCAGAGGTGCCACCAACCTGAGGGAACCAGGGGAGGTGTCCCAGCTCCTCAGCAACCTGCTCAGCCTGGGCAGCTCTTCGGGCCCTGTGCCAGATGGAAACCAACCCAGAAAGCAAAAAAAAAAAAAGATTTCAAGAAAAAAAACATCCCCAGGAAGCAGCAACCAGAGGGAGGAGCCGAGTGCTGATGAGAGCAGTGACCAAGGTGGGTGCTGGCAGTGCCACCCCCCCAGCACCCTGACCCCCACCCACTCCTGCCCCTGGGAGCACCCAGGGGGGGTTTCCCCCCCTCTTTGTCCTCAGCCAAGCTCAGGTCCTGCTCAGTGTGCCAGTGAGACAGCCAAAAAATTAAAAAAAAAATTAAAAAAAAATGAAACTAAGGCAGGAGGTTAGTGGGGTTTGTGTGTTCCACACAGGGTGGTGGCTCCACAAAATTATTTTCAAGGCAAGTGGTGACCAGTAACCCAAACTGGGTGCCAGTGGTGGGAGAGTTTTCCTTAAAAAAATATAAAAATAAATAAAAAGTGACATCATGCTCAAGCAAGAGGAAGACAAAAGGAGCTTTATGGCTCTCCAGAGACAGAAATGAGGAGAACAAAGTCCCAGCTCCCCCCAGCCCTGGAGCAGGAGGCACCCAGGGAGCTCCCCAGGGCTGCTCCGTGCCGGGAAGGTGCAGGAAAAGCAGGAAAAATCCCAAGTGGATCTGGGGATGGGAGAGTTTATCTGTGTGAGACAGAAGGAGAGACTCAGGTTCCAGGGGAAGGGGAAAGGGGGCAGAGAAAAGGTGCTGGGGGGCAGGGGGGACTGGGAGCAGCTGAGGCTCTGCCCAGGGCAGGNCCATAACCCCCAGCCCCATGGCCCCAGCCCCCTGTCCCCCTCCCAGGGGAAGGATGATGGGCGCAGGGTGGCAGCAGTTCTCTGTGTCAGAGCTTTTATGTGCAGGATAGAGAGGGCTGGCACGAGGCAGGAGGGGCCAGGGCAGAGGGCTGGGCAGAGTCCAGAGTCCCCAAGCCCTGACCGAGGGTCACTGAGCTACAGGCGGCCCCGGAGTGACTGCAGCAGCGTCTCCAGCTGCTCACCCAGGGACAGTTCGTCCCCGTCGTTGGTGATCACCCAGTCAAAGGCCACTCCTTGGTCCAGGCCACACTCGGACTCGGCATCATCCACCCCTAGGGAGCAGCAGAGCGTGGTGAGGATCCATCCATCCATCCATCCATCCATCCGTTTGTCCATCCATCCATCCATCCATCCATCCATCCATCCATCTGTTTGTCCATCCATCCATCCATCCATCCATCCATCCATCCATCCATCCATCCATCTGTTTGTCCATCCATCCATCTATCCATCTGTTTGTCCATCCATCCATCTATCCATCCATCCATTTGTCCATCAATCCATCCGTTTGTCCATCCATCCGTTTGTCCATCCATCCATCCATCCGTTTGTCCATCCATCCGTCCATCCATCAATCCATCCATCCATCCGTTTGTCCATCAATCCATCCGTTTGTCCATCCATCCATCCATCCATCCATCCATCCATCCGTTTGTCCATCCATCCATCCATTTGTGCATCCATCCATCAATCCATCCATCCGTCCATCCATCCATCCATTCCCCTGCAGCCTCCATCCATCCATCCATCAATCCATCCGTCCGTCCATCCATCCATCCATCCATTTGTCCATCAATCCATCTGTTTGTCCATCAATCCATCCATTTGTCCATCCATCCATCCATCCATCCATCCATCCGTTTGTCCATCAATCCATCCATTTGTGCATCCATCCATCAATCCATCCATCCGTCCATCCATCCATCCATTCCCCTGCAGCCTCCATCNAGGATAAAGGTGATTTTCTGGTTTGTACTTTTGCTTTCAGCTCAGTTTCTTGTCAGCAGCTGCACTTGCTGAAATGAACAGCAAGTTTCTCAGACAGTGTCTGCTTCTGGGACTGATCACACTGGATGTTTATAGTCACTGCCAGACACTGGTGTGCAGAGCCAAGGACACTGCTCAGCTCTGAGGAAAACATTTTACCCTGCAGAAGGAGCAAAGAGGTCCCTCCTGAACCCTCCTTTGGGGAGGCCCGAGACAAGAGAGACGCCAGAACTGACCAAACAGAGTATTCCATCCCATCCACCTCATACTCAGGATAAATTTGAGGGATCACGAGGGTCAACACCTTTTCTTTTCCTTTTCCCCCCTTCTTCCTGCCCTTCCTTCACCTGTTCCCTGTTTGCTTCAGCATCCTGGGAGGATTCCATCCCTTCCTCTGCCTGTGCTCCTGATCCATCCCAGCCTGAATCTGTGTGTTCCTGCCTCCAGCTCCCCACTGCTCCCAGAATTCCAACCTGGACTTTCCCAGGGCTGCCCTGCAGCCTCCGTGGTGACGTGAGAGTTATTGGGGGAAAGGGGGGAGGAACGTGGGATCAATCTTTCCTTGTCTATTTGTATATATTTAGTAATCTTTCCTATTCATCATTCCTGTTTCATTAAAGTTGTGCAGTTTAGTTTCCAACCCGTGAGTTTCTTTTCTTTATTCTCTCTCCTTTCCTTATCAGGGAGGAGAGGGGGATCAATATAAAAATCTCTTATTCGGTTTAATTGCCGGGCCAGTGTTAAACCCTGACAACCCCCCCAACTCACCCACACCGGCTGCGTCGCCCCCTCCACCGCCGCCCGGCAGAAGCAGCCGGGGTCAGCGCGGCGCTTCTCCTCGCCCCAGCGGATCATATCCTGCCGGAATTTCTCCTTGTAGGCGCTGGCATCCAGGAGCCGCTGGAAATCCAGGCTGTGCTCCTGAGGGGAGAGGGGTCAGTGGGCACAGCCGGGGCCGGGGGGCGCGGTGTGTGGCTCAGCACCACGATGGGAGCGGCTCAGCACTGCTCAGGGTGCAGGGTGGCGTGGCAAAGCGTGGCAAAGCGTGGCACGGCGTGGCACGGCACGGAGAGGGGATGGCACAGCGCCCTGCAGCCTGGCACGGTGTGGCACACCGGTGTCCCGGTGGGGTTGGCGGCAGAAATGGGGGGGTACCTTGGCGTATTGCTCCTTGAGGGGCCCGGAGAGGCGCAGGACGGTGCAAACATCAGGACCCAACCTGCGGGTCAGCAGAACCGGGCCCGCTCTCACCTCCAATCCCATATTAGCCCCACCCTCCGGTACCTCCCGGCCCCTCTCGATGCCACCTCCCGGCCCCTCTCGGTGCCACCTCCCGGCCCCTCCCGGTGCCACCTCCCGGTCCCTCTCGGTGCCACCTCCCGGCCCCTCTCGGTGCCACCTCCCGGTCCCTCTCGGTGCCATCTCCCGGCCCCTCTCGGTGCCACCTCGGGCCCCTCTCGGTGCCACCTCCCGGNCTGGCGTTGAGCCCCGGCTGCTGCCACCTCCCCCTGGCTCCTCTGCAGCAGGGCCTGCAGCTCATCTTTGTGGGCCTGGGGAAGGGATAAAGGGGGGCCATGAGCCAAGCTGGGTGGTGCTGGTGCTGGTACTGGTGGGTACTGGTGCTGGTGCACACACCTGCAGCTCAGCCTGCATCAGCCGGATCTCCTGGTTCTCCTTGGCCAGTTTGTCCAGGAGCAGGTTGAGGGACTGGAGGTTCTGGGGGTCCCCAGTGTCAACCACTGGGGGCTTCTGCTGCGAGTCCTGGGAGGGAGAAAGGGTGAGAAGAACTTGGCCAGCTCAGAAGACCTTGGCTCAGCCCCCCGCCCGCTGCAGACCCCCTCCCTCCTTACGTTGCTGTCAGGGGGCAGTGGCCACTCCTGCTCCCCGTCCGCCACGTCCCGGCTCACCACGTTCTCCACAGGGCCTGAGGGGGGGAACAGATGGGAACTGTGGCTGCTTGGGGGGGGGATGCACCCCCCCAGGAAGGATGGTCCCTGCTACTCACCATCCACCGGGTCGTAGATGCCACCTGAGGAGAGGAGGGGACAATGAGGGGGTTGCCAGAACCATACACCCTGCCCTTGGAACACCCACTCTGCCCCCAGGACCTCCACCCTGCCCAAGACTGTGGCCCGGAGACCCCCTGCCCTGCCCCCCAAAACCCCCCATTCTGCTCCTGGGACCCCTCTCACCGGTGACAATCAGCAGCCCCACGGCCACCAGTGCCAAGGCACCCAGCAGGAACTTGCTCACGTTGAGCCCATCCTCAACACCAGTATCCAGTGTCCCCTGGTGGGGGACAGTCCCGGGATGGGGGGGTCCGGGCCGGGGCTTTTGGCTCTGCCGCCGCTGCAGCCCCTCGGTGTCATCGTCACTGCTGGTGCAGCTCCCTTCCTCCGTTGGCGCCCCTGGGGAGGGACTTCCAGGGGGGGTCTGCACCCTGGCACTGCCAGCACGGGACCCCCCGAGCCCTGTGAGGGTCTGACCTGTTTTAGGGGTGCCAGCGGAGGGTCCCAGCTCAGCCTTGGACTCCTCCTGCTCCTGGACATCTGGCACACCGGGTTCCGAGGGGCCATCTGGAGTGGGCACAGCCCCATCCTGGGGGTCCCGATCCTCCTCCAGGTCCTGCAGACACAGACCCTGGGGTCTGAGGTGTCTGTGGGGTGAGGGGAGCAGGACCCCAGACCCCTGGTCCCCACCTTACCCCCAGCCCAGAGCCCTCAGGGACGGGAGCTGCATCCTTGGTGGTCACGGCTGGGGAGAGGCAGAGCCACAGTCACACGGTGACACCGGGGGGGGCAGACCCGGTGTCCCCCCC
>JAAWXA010000086.1:242792-291177 GCA_038090715.1 Florisuga fusca
GGGGGGGGGGAAGGAAGCACCGGGACCATCCCGAGAACGAGGAAGGGGCACCGGAGCCACTTCACAGCCCCGGGGAGAGTCATGGATGGTGGTGAGGAACGGATCACACCCCCCCCGGGGAGGAGCATCGACCCCCCCGGTGCTCCCCGGGTTGGTGCAGCGGGACCGGAGCCTTCCCCATAGCACGGGCCATCCCGGAGCTCCCGGTGTGTGCCAGCGGCAGCCGGTGCCGGCTGAGGGAGCAGAGCCAGAGCCCGGGGCTGTGTCTGGTTTGCAAGGGAAACGGTTACAAAAAAAAAACCAAAAAAACCACAAAAAAAGGGCGTTTTGGTCCTAAATCGGCGGCAGGTTGGGGGGCGGCTCAGCCGTCGTTGGCTGCCACCAGCTGTCCCATGCCCTCCCGCACGTAGACCGATTGGATCTCCTTGGTTTTGAGGCAGAAGTCGCAGGCCCAGACGGCGGAGGCCTCGGTGGTCAGCAGCCCGTAGGCGTTCTCCGTCATCCCGGTGCATTCCCGGTGGAACCACTTCTGGCAGGAAGCCTCGCAGAGGATGGCGTCCTGGTCGTCGTTCACCTCGTTCCGACAAGCCCCGCAGGGATACACCAGCCCGGGGGGGGGTTGGTGACCCGACCCCCCGCTTGTTTTACCGGGAGGAGCCGGGGGGAGGTTGTTGGTTTCGGGGGTGCCGGGGGCGCGGGCGGCGCTGTTGGGGGCGAAACCGGGTTGCGCCCCATTAACGGCGGCCGGGGATCCCGAGTGCTGCTCCTGGGTGAAGGTGCTGGGCGGGGGGTTGAGGGGTTTCCCCCCCTCCTCACCGCCAGCGGGGAAGCTGCTGGGGTCAGCCCCGGGGAAGGGGCTGGCGGTGGGGGGCAACGGGGGGATGTTCTGCCCGGGACGTTGCATGGGCGACTGTCCAAAGAGGTTACCGGGTTGGCTGAAGCGTTGAGCCACCCCCGGACCCCCGGGGGGAGCGTTGAGGCCCGACCCAGGGCCCATGTCCCCCCCCCGAGGGGGTTGCCCCATGGTGGGGGAGATCATGGGCCCGAAGCCCCCCACCGGCCCCTGCATGAGCTGCCCCGTGGGGGGGCTGAAGTTCTGTCCGAAGGGCTGTGCCGGGAAGCTCATGGCCCCGGGTTGGCCGTAACCGGGGGTCTGGGGGGGCATGCTGAAAGCCGGACCCATTTGCCCGGGGGCGAAGGGGGGAGGCTGCCGCCGCAGGNCTGGGCAAAGCACCTGATTGAGAGTCCGAGGTCTCTCCCTGGGCAAGGAGGGGGGGGGAAACCATGAGGTGGGACCCCCCCCAAGGAGGGGGGAGGCTCAGAGTCTCCTCTCCACCGGCTGCTGCAGGCACATCTCACTGCCAGCAGAGATGATGGGCAGGTGATTGTCCATGTGGTAGCTGATGAGGTGACTGACGCTCTCAAATCGATGATCTTTGGTCCTCACCTGGGGGTTAGGGTTAGGGTGGCCACTTGGGGGGCTGCCCCTCCCCGGGGGAGGACCACAGGAGGGACAGGAATAGAGTCCAAGCACCACCCAGCCCTCTCTGTCCCCTGCAGAGCCTTGGGGAAGCCCCCAAAAATTCTTGGAATCTCCACCCCAGCCCCCTCAAACTCTGTCCCCAGGACTCACCACTCCCTCGGGATCGACAAGCAGGAGGTGTTTGGGCTGTCCCCCCTGGAGGCCGGTCAGCACGTACTGCCCGGGGGTGGTGGTGCTTTCCCTCACCAGGAAATCTCCGTTCACCTTCAGGAGCTTCTCAGCCTCCTTACGGTTCATCTTCCCGTGGTACCAGGGCTCCCGTCTCAGCTGCTCCTCCATGGATGCCACCACCTGGGCAGGGGGCAGCCCCAGGGGCAGGGATGGGGGGACCCGCAGGGCATCTTCAAAGGGCTCTGTGGGGAATGGGGAGGAGAGAAAGGAGCTGGGGGTCCATCCCTGAGCTCATCCCCACCCTCCACCCCCCGGGCCAGCCCGCTCACTCATGTCAAAAAGGTCCCTCTGGGCGCTGCCGTTGGCCGTGGAGGGGGTGGCAGGAGCTGAGCCTTGCCGTGTTTTCTCCACGTTCTGCACGTTGACGTAGGAAGGGTCATCAAAAAGGTCCGTGCGGCCGGAGGCAGAGGCTGGAGTTGGGTATTTTTCTCTCCCTGCTGTCAAGAGCAGCAGTGCTGAGGCACCTCACCCCCAGGGGACCTGCTGCTGAGCTCCAGGAAAGCCACAACGGGGAGTGCCCACATTTTGACACCTTACCTTGGGCAGGAGGATGCTGCTTCCGAGGGTCGTACTCCCCCCCAGATGCCTGACCAACGGGCTGCAAGGAGAGGGAAGGTCAGCCCAGACACCCCCTCCCCATCCTCTCCCACTCCCCCATCCTCCCGAGGCTGCTGGGGGGGCACAAGCCACAGCACTCGTGGTGGAGTAACCCTGGTGGGGGGATCCTCACTCCTCCCTTGGGGTGTGGAGGGTGTCCCCAGAGCCTTACCAGCGTGGCCCCCAAGTGATTGGGGGTCTGAGCAGCCCCCTCCCGCAGCCTCATGTCCACCACCCCCCCAAGGGGAGGCTCCTTGCCAGGGAAGTCGTTGTAGTATTGGTGATCGGGGGTTGGTTCCTCCTCCTCTTCATCCCAGGCAGAGCCATCAAACCCTGCCATCCTGGGGGGGGGAGACACAAGCAGAGATGAGCAGTTCCAAAGCCAAACCATCTGGAACCTCTTCCTCCCAGCTGCACGGCCCCTTTTCCCTTTACCTGTCGTGGGGTGTCACCAGTTTTGGGGGGTTTTTCAGGTACTGTTTGAAACGCAGCTCGAAGGCTTGTCCGATGGTGCTGATCACATCCTGTGCCAGCCCCTCGGGGCACTCCAGGATATGGCAGGCTGGGGAGGGACAGGATGCCAGGAACTCCCCCTCCCTCCCTCCCAGAACCTCCTGATGGGGCAACCCAGTCCCTTCCTGCACCCCCAGACCCAGGGAAAAGGTCTCTTGGGGTGGGGGGTGGCAGCCTCACCTCTCTGGTTAACGGGATCTTTGGCAACGTAGGCAACGTACTCAGCTGTGTCCTGCAGGCAAAACACCAGGGGTGAGATGGGGAGGGGGCAGGAGAGGCCCCCCCTGCCCTTGCAGAGGGCAGGGACCCTGCAATACTCACCGGGTCTCCCCCCGAGGCGAAGGAGATGGACTGCATGTGGTGGTTGGCGATGATCTGCAAGGCAAGGGGATGCTCAGAGGCAGCTGGGAGCTCCTCAGGGCCCAGCTGGAGGTGACATCTCTCTGCTTTTCCCCAGGGGTGACCTGGCACAGGGGCTTAGAAGCCTCCAGAGGCAGAACCCAGCAGGAAAAGGGCTGAGACAACCAAGAGTGGGAGCAAAACCAAGAGACCTGCTCTGCTGAGACCTCACTTGGGTCTCAGAGCCACCAGGACAGATCCTGACAAGCACACAGGGTATTGCTCCAACCTCCACACCCCAGGGGACTGCTGAGGAGGTGGACACTCACTCAGCAGGTCACACAACCCACCCAGACATCCTTTAGGGAGGCTGAGGACATCCCCTGCCCTGGCAGAGCCCGGGGTGGGGGGGATGTAAGAATTCCTCCTCCTCCTCCAAAGCCCCGGGCAGGGGATTCCTGGAAGGAACTCAGCCCTGCCCTGCTCTTACCTGCTTGCAGTCAGAAGCCATGAGGTTGAGGCTGCTGGTGGAGATGGTCAGGGTGATGGGCATGCCAGCAAACTTCAAGTTGCTCTTGCCCAGGATGGAGTTGAGGGAACGGCCGCAGGGCTGGGGGCAGAGGGCAGCGTGGGGAAGGGGCTCCCTCTCCATCCCACCACCCACACCACTGCTCCTGCCGGGCTCTGCCAGCCCCAGGAGTGATGGGATGGGAGCCAGGGGCTCCCCCCATCCTCCCCCCCAAGCCCAATCTCACCTTCCTCCTCCGCACAGCACCCTTGGCACCGGGCACGGCCTCGCACACCAGCCCGATGGCCTCCCTGTGGGGACACACCAGGATGTCACTGTCCCCCAGCACCTGCCCTCCCCCCCATTCCCCCCCTNGTCCCCTGAGAGCCAGAGGAGCCAGGCAGAGGTCTTGGGGGGCGACAGCCCCAAGGAGACCCCTGGGGTCCTCTGTACCCGCCTCTCCCCCCCACGACCCTTCTGGGTCCCCAATACTCACCCGGACATGGTAAGAGACCCCAGGGCCCATGACCTTGTCATCGGGGTGCAGCCAACCACGGGTGGGTTTATTGACGAAGCTGCCGTGGCGGGTCCATTCGTCCCCCCCCAGCTGTCCCCCTTCCACCCGGGTCTTCTTCCCGCAGCTCAGCTTGTTCATATCCTGGGAACAGACAGTGACAGATCCCCCTGAGTCCCAGCCGGTGGCCGTTCCCGGTGTCCCGGTGAAGCTGCCGGTGTCCCCCGGGGTGCTGCCGGCCAAGGAGCCCCTCAAGCTGAGCAGGTTGCTGGGGTTTGAGAGCTTCAAGTTGGCCATTTTGGGGAAGAAAGAGCAAAGGGTGGTGGGGCTGTCCTCTGACTCGGGTGACACCTCCCCGAGAGGGGTGATGAGGCCGAGGGAGGAGGAAGAGGACAGAGAATTGGGCAGAGATGGTGGAGCTGTGGGGGACTCTGCTGGGGGGGCCAGGGGTCCCCCCACCACCACCTCCTCCAGAGAGGAGACNCCTCTTCCTCCTCCTCCTCCTCCTCCGGAGCGTTGTGCTGGGTGCCCCCCCGCCAGCCCCCACCCTCAGCTGCCGCGGGCGGTGGTCCCAGGGGTGCTGAGACCGTCCCAGGGACTTCTGGCTGGTCCCTGCCGGGGGCCCCTCGGTGCTGTGACCTTCCCGTGGCCGGCAGCACCGCAGCTCTAAAGAAAGGCAGGAAGCCCAGGGCCAGGGAGCCAGGAAGCCGCCGGCCCAGCCAGGGGCCAGTCACAACCCCCTGTTGGCTGCCTGCCTGGGGGGGGAGCCCAGCTGGGTGGTAGCCAAAAGGCAGCAGGCAGTGGCCTTTGCCCCCCAGAGCCTGGCAGTTGGCCAGCGTGGGGCTGGGGTCCCCCTGAACAGGCTCCATGAGGTGGTTCCCCAGGGTCCTGCTGGGTTAAAGCAGGAGGGTACTGACCAGGGGAGGCATTTTCAGCTCCTTCTCACTAAACCCCACATCCTGGCTGTGGCCCAGGAGGGTGGCAGAGCCCAGAGACACCCCCCCCCCAACTTACATAGGAGGGGTTGGAGCACCCCAGGGGTTGTGACTGGCCCCTGCTGGGCCAGATCTCTGCTTCTGGAGATGGAATAATTCCTGATTTTATCAGCACCTCCTGCCGCCAGCCAGCCCACATCACCCCACCAGCTGGTGACAGAGCCTATTGCTGCTGCTCCTGGCTCTCTGTGACCCGAGGTGCCACCACTTGCACCCCCAGAGCCCACCCTTGGGTGCTGGAGACCCTTCCCCATCAGGCTGGATCACAAGAGGCAAAGGGAGAGGGCAGCTGGATGGGCAGGACCAGACCCCAACCAACTGCCTTGCCCCTTTGCCAGACAGGCCAGCAGCAAGCTCCTGTCCCTACAGCCACAACAAGTGTCCCCAAAAAGTCCCCCAGGACACATCCTCATGCCCTGGCAGCAAGGAGAGGCACCGGATCCTCCCCAGGCACGGGAGAGGCAGAAGGATTCAGGTCACTTTTTGGGTGCCCGGGGTTGGCACTTCAAACACAGCCCCGGGGGACAAGGAAGAGGAGAGGGGACCCTCCAGGCCCCGCTCCCGGGCCAGCGCCCAACATCCTCCCAGGAAACACAAACTGGGAGCTGAGTCAGAGACCTGGAACACACCAGTGGGTTTGGCAAGAACTCGAAGCCGGGAGAAGGCGGCAGCCGGCGCACGTAGACAACTGGCCCAGGCAGGAAGCCCCTTTTGCTCCAACAGTGGCCACAGCAAAGCCACCTCGGAGTTTCTGGGGAAAGGGGGGAAGCAAACTAAAAATTTAAGGTCCAACTAACAGCTGCTTGGGGTTTTTTTTTTAAAAAAAAAAAAAGATCAGAACCAGCACGGCATCTCCGTGTTCCTCTCTCTGCTCCTCAGAAAAGGGGCCGGGAGGCGGCAGTGAAGACCTGGGGAGGGGGCTGTGGCCCTGCCAGAGGGGAGAAGGGGGAGGCAGGATCCACCACCGAAGCCACCAGCCCTCCACCCAAGTCCTTACCACGTACTCCATCGCCGGCGGAGGGCAGGGAAGGCCCCGGGACAGGGAAGAGAAAAGACACAACCCCCTCTGGTCTGGCACTCCCCGAGCTGCTGTTCGGGGAACAAACAGGGAGTTAGCCAGTCCCGGGGCTGGAGCAAGAGGCAAATCCTGCTCCTCCTCACCGAGCACACGGAGGGAACACACGGAGAGAACCCGGGAAGCCTCCTGCTTCCCATGGGAGGGAGGATTCCTCCCTCCCATGGGAAGGAGGATGGAGCTTGGGATGCGGCGGGACGGGAGGATGAGGCTCTGCTGACACCTCCACATCACCCCAGATGAGCCTCATCCTCCACATCACCCCAGATGAGCCTTGGAGACCACCCCGGCCCCAAAACCAGCACCCAGAGGCGAGGGGGGAACAGAGGGAATGTTGGAAATGTTTCCCACCTCCTGCTAAAGGAGGAGAAGAGCCCCCCCCGGGGGCTGAGGATTCCCCCNGGCCCTGCGGGCGGGGGGGGCCCTGCGCTCCGCCGCCCGCCCCATGGCGGCTTCCAGCCCCACCGAGGGACGGGGCTCCGCGGCCACCGCCGGGATCATCATCATCGGGGACGAGATCCTTAAGGTGAGGCGGGGGCAGCACCCGCAGCAGCACCCGCAGCCTCCTCGGAGGGCCGGAGGTTCCTCCGGGAGCCCGCGGTCTCCTCCCGGATCCTGCTCCGCTCTCACGGGTGTCCCCGTTCCCGCAGGGCCACACGCAGGACACCAACTCCTACTTCATGTGCCGGCGGCTGCGTGACCTCGGCGTGCGGGTGTCCCGGGTCTCGGTGGTTCCCGACGAGGTGGAAGCGATCGCCAGCGAGGTGGCCGCTTTCTCCTCCCGTTTCACCTACGTTCTGACCTCGGGAGGCATCGGCCCCACTCATGACGACGTGACTTTCGAGGCGGTGGCTAAAGCCTTTGGGGAGAAGGTTGCCCCGCACCCCGAGTTGGTGGCCCTGGTGCACAAATTCCTTGGCAAGCCGGAGCCTCAATGCCCCGAGATGAAGCTGGCTTGTGTCCCCGAGTCCTCCCGCCTCAACTACGGCATCGACACCCGCACGGGTGGCACCTTCAAGTACCCCTTGGTCAGTGTCCACAACGTCTACATCTTCCCGGGCATCCCGGCCCTGATGGAACGTGCCCTGGACTCCCTCACCCACCTTTTCCGTAGCCACCGCACCCGTTTCCATTCCCGCACCATCTACGTCGCCGCCGACGAGATCCTCATCGCTCCAGCCCTGGATCAGGTCAACGCTGCCTTCCAGGGTCGGGTCAGTTTGGGTTCTTATCCGGATTGGGTCAATAATTATTACCGTGTGAAGCTGACCTTGGACTCGGAATCGGAGCAGGAGCTGGAGGAAGCGTTTCACTTCGTGCTGGAGAAGCTGCCGCCGGGAGTCGTCGTGCCCTTGGTCACCGACTGCGTCTCCCCGGCAGCCTCCCAGGTCTATGGCCTGGCTGAGACAGGTACTGCTGGGAGCAGGGATGGAGCTGGCTTTGCTGCTTCTGTGCTGCTCCTGCTCGGACCCTCAGGCCCATCCTGGCAGAGGAGTTGGGCTACTGGGGGGTCCTGAGAAGGTTTGAGGGGCTCGGAGGCTTTTTTGGCACTGCAGTAACAAATTCATCCCCCCCAGACACCTGTAACCCTGGATAGTGCCAGGTTCTGAGTGTTTGGGGCAGGATCCCTGTGGCACAGCCTGATCTGTGATGTGTCTGGAGACAAGAGGTGCCTGGAGACCCCGGGGTGCCCATCCTGGCAGAGGAGTTGAACTATTGGAGGCTCCTGGGAGGGTTTTGAGGTGTTCTGAGGCTTTTCTTGGCACTGCAGTTACAAATTCATCCCACCCAGACACCTGTAACCCTGGTTAGGGATGGATAGAACCAGGTTCTGAGTGTCTGGGGCAGGATCTCTTGGCAAGCTGTGATGTGTCTGGAGACAAGAGGTGCCTGGAGACCCCGGGGTGCCCATCCTGGCAGAGGAGTTGGGCTACTGGGGGGTCCTGAGAAGGTTTGAGGGGCTCTGAGGCTTTTCTGGCACTGCAGTAACAAATTCATCCCCCCCAGACACCTGTAACCCTGGATAGTGCCAGGTTCTGAGTGTTTTGGGGCAGGATCCCTTGAGCTGTGATGTGCCTGGAGGCCCTCGGGGCAGCACCCAGGCAGCGTGGCCCCAGGGTACACACCAACCATCCCCTCCCACAGGCTCAGCCCTGGGGCAGAAGGTGGCAGCAGCTCTCCGGACCATCGAGGAGGCTCTGGACCGGTACAGCTTGACCCAGCTCTGCGTGGGCTTCAACGGGGGCAAAGACTGCACAGCTCTGCTGCACCTCGTCCACGCTGCTGTGGAGAGGTACCCGGCCCTGCATCCCCATCTGCCCTTCCCAGGGCAGGGATGAGGGGGAAGCTGCAGGTGCTCTACATCCGCCTTGTCTCCCCTTTTCCTGAGATGGAGCAGTTTATCCAGGCCACAGTCCAAAGGTNGCTTTCCCAGCTGCAGGAAAAAGAAAAAAAATTAAAAAATCCAAGCCCAAAATATTCCCTCTTGTGTCTTCTCAGCTGGAGCTTTGTTCCTCTTGTTTGAATCTCCTTCTCCCTCAGGGTCTGAGGACCATGGGGCAGTGGTTGTCCACCCCTCATGGCCTTTCTCCTCTCCCCAGGTGTTTGAGTACAGTCAGACACAAAGCCTGGAAGAGCTTTTCTACCCCACCTATGACCTTTCTGGCTTTTCCTGGGAAAACATCAATCACACCCTGAACCACACGGCCCTGACAGCCGAGTTCACGGGGGTCCCAACCACAGATCCTGGTGGCAGCTTCTCCAATGGCAGCCTGACCTTCCGGGTGAGTCCCTGAGGGCTGGGAGGGATGCACCACACTGCAGGGAGACCCCATGGTGTGCCACATCCCCAAAAACCTTCTGGAAAGCTGAAAGTTTTCCCAAACTGCTGGTGGATCCGTCCCTCCGCCCCGTGTCCCCTTGCAGGTGACAGCCTATGAGGCTGGTGGCCGTGACGGGCTCCTCCCCAGCCTCCTGCACACAGCAAACAGCTCCAAGGTGGAATTTGTCCTGGCTGGGGTGACTCCCCAAGGGAACAGCTCCAGGTTTTCCCTGGAAGTGGCCACGGTGGAAGAGGTGGGGGCGGTGCGGGTGCTGCGCTCGGCGCGTTCCATCGATGATGAGTACACCCCCACCATCTTTGAGGTGAGGCTGGGGGGGGAGAAAGGGGGGAAGGAAGAAGCCCTGGGCCCTGCTGCAGGACCCTGGGGGAGGAGCACCCATGCCCCAGCTCACCCCAGCCTGGAGAGCAGAGGAGTCCCCAGTTAACAAACTGGAAGAGGACAGCGAGCTGGGGGGGAGCAGCTGGGAGGCAGGAAGGCTCTGGAGAGGGAGCTGGAGGGTTGGGATGATTCCAATGGGATGAGATGCAGCACAACAATCCCCTGGGGAGCTCCAGGCTGGGCACAGAGTGGCAGAAAGTGGGAGTCTGGATTGCCAGGAAGCTGGGCAGGAGCCAGCAGTGTGCCCAGGGCATCCTGGGCTGGCTCAGGAACAGTGTGGCCAAGAGAACAGGGAAGGGATTCTTCCCCTGTGCTCAGCTTGAGTCCTGGGTCCAGTTCTGGGTTCAGGAAGGAGATTGAGGTGCTGGAGCAGGTCCAGAGAAGAGCCAGGAGGATGAGGAAGGGATTGGAGCACAAATCCTGTGAGGAAGGGCTGAGGGTGTTCAGCCTGGAGAAGAGGAGGCTCAGGGGAGGCCTCATCACTCTCTACAACTCCCTGGAAGGAGGTTGGAGCCAGGGGGGGGTCGGGTTCTGTCAGTCAGACAAGAGGCCTTGGGCTCTGCCAGGGGAGGGTTAGGTTGGGAATTAGGAAGGAATTCTTTCCAGGGAGGGTGATCAGCCATTGGGATGGGCTGCCCATGGAAAGGGTGGATTCTCCATCCCTGGAGGATTTTAGGATGAGCTTGGATGGGGCACTGAGTGGGAACCACGGGGGGAGTGGATCCTGGGTTGGAGCTGCTGATCCCAGAGCTCCTTCCCAACCCAAATGATTCTGGGATTTTGGGATCTCCTGCCCTCATTTCACCACTTGTTCTCCTTCCCCCAGATGCTCTCCCTGGCAGCTGAATCCCAAAATGACAGCTCCACACTCAGCTTCCTGCAGTGGAAAGCCACAGCCTACGGCTCCCGGAGCCCCCGGCGGGAGGATGGAATTCAGTGCAGGTCCCAGGGCCTGCAGGCAGCCAACTGGACCCTGCCTGGCTCCAGCCTGGTCCTGGCCTATTTTGGGGAGGGTGTAGGCAGCACCTACACTGTCAGTGCCATCAATATCTCATTTGGGGGAGAGGATGGAAAAGTTTACCAGGAGAAACGTTACCTCAGCTGGTGAGTGGGCTCTGCTCTGCCCAAACCAATGTTTTCCTGCTCATGAATAACTTGGTTGCCAAGTTAGGGGGGGGTTTCTCTTGAATAATTCTCTACTTTCATAGAATCTTCTGAAGGGCTTGGGTTGGAAGGGACCTTAAAGCTCAGATTCCACAGACAGGGACACCTCCCACCTCCCCAGAGTGCTCCCAGCCCCATCCAACCTTCAGCACTGCCAGGGATGGGGCAGCCACAGCTTCTGGGGACAACCTGGGGCTCAGCACCCTCACCCCAAAGAATTTCTCCCCAAGATCTCCTCTCCATCTCCCCTCTTGGAGGATGGAACCATCACCTCTCATCCCATCCCTCCAGCCCCTTCTCCAAAGTCCCTGCCCAGCTTTCCTGGGGGAGGAAGCACTGGAAGGTGCTCCTACTGCTCCCTAGAACCTTCTTCTCCTTCTCCTTCTCCTTCTCCTTCTCCTTCTCCTTCTCCTTCTCCTTCTCCTTCTCCTTCTCCTTCTCCTTCTCCTTCTCCTTCTCCTTCTCCTCCTTTTCCTTCTCTTCTCCAGGCTGAACATTCCCAACTCTCTCCCGCTGCCTCCAGAGCAGCTCCAAACCCTCCCAGCACTTCCAGGATCTCCTCTGGATCAGCTCCAACACCTCCCGGGTCCTTCTGGGACCCCCTCCCGGGTCCTTCTGGGACCCCCAGAACCGGCCCGAGGCCTCACGAGAGGGAAGCAGAAGGGAAATCCCGGGAACTGCTTTTCCCCGCTCCCCCCTCGGAGCCTCTCCCCCCCCTTCCCACATTTTTCCCCTCAGGATTCCCCCTCCTGCTGCTCCCAGAGATCCCGAACCTCGGAATTCCCGCCCAAAGCACAAAAACTTCGGGATTTTCACCCATTTACAGCGTCCCGGAGGCCGCGGAGCCCAACGCACAGGACCCCCCCCTTCCGGAGCCTCCGAACCGAACCGAACCGAATCGATCCGAACCGATCCGAACCGAACCGAATCGATCCGATCCGAACCGAATCGATCCGATCCGATCCGATCCGATCCGATCCGAACCGAACCGAACCGAACCGATCCGATGCGATCGATCCAATCCGATCAGGTCCGGACCGGTCCGATCCGATCCGAATGATCCGATCCGATCTGAACGATGCGATCCGGTCCGATCCGAACCGAACCGATCCGCTGCGATCCGGTCCGAAGCAACCGAATCGGTCCGATCCGCTCCGCTGCGAACCTGTCCGGTCAACTCCGGACCGGTCGTATCCGATCCGATCCGGTCCGAACGGATCCGACCCAAACAGAACCGAACCGATCCCTCCCCCCCCCTCACCGTCTCGGCCCCGCTGCACCCCAGGCCCGTCCGAGTCAGCGCCGCGGCAGCGGAACTACGTCACACACCGGAAATGCGTCCCGGGGCATGCTGGGAACTGTAGTTCCAACCGCCCCGCTGAGGACTCGGCGCATGCGCAGAGCGCGGTCCCCAGGCCGGGCACAGGGAACGCGCTGGGGAGGGAAAAATGGGAAAAAATGGGGCTGGGAAAACACAGAGTGCTGGGCACAACCCCCCGCACGGCCCCGGCCCAGGCAGAACCGACCCGACCCGGTTTAAGCTGCAGAGAGGGAGCGGCCTCGGTGTTCCCACTGGGAGAACGGGAGGAGGAATGGATCAGAACCGGGAGAAAAATCAGGGAATGGGGTTGGGATGGGAAGAGCTCTGAGGTCATTGGGTCCAAACCTGCCCCAAAGCCACCACTGCCCTCAGCACCACAGCTCCAGGGCTGGGGAATCCTGCCAGGGATGGGGATCCCACCTCTGGGAGAACCTTTTCCAGGGAGAAATTGTTCCCAATTCCAACCTCAACCTCCCCTGGCATTCCTCTTGTTCCTGGGGAGCAGAGCCCGACCCCCCCTGGCTCCAACCTCCTCTCAGGGGGTTGCAGAGAGCCAGAAGGTCTCCCCTCAGCCTCCTCTGCTCCAGATCCCAGATCCCAAATCCCAGATCCCAGATCCCAAGTCCCTCAGCTGCTCCTCACAACTTCACCAGACCCTTCTCCATGCTCTCCCAACCTTTTCCTTGTTCTCCAACCCTTCTCCTTGTTCTCCAACCCTTCTCCTTGTTCTCCAACCCTTCTCCTTGTTCTCCAAACCTTCTCCTTGCCCTCCAGCCCCTTTCCCAGCTCCATTCCCTTCTCTGGACACTTTCCATCCCCTCAATCTCCTTCTGCTCCCGAGGGGCCCAGACCCCATCCCAGGATTGGAGCTGTGACCCCCCCAGTGCCCAGCCCAGGGGACAATCCCTGCCCTGCTCCTGGGCCAGGGGCACCCATGGGGGTGAGGGGGATCCCAGAAGAAGAATCCTCCAGGTTTGGAGCTCCATTCCCCTTTTCCAGCCCCTGATTCCTCGGGGCAGGAATGTCCTCCTGCCCCTCAGCCCATCCCTGCTTTGGGAGTTGCTGGAGTTGGGGAATTGGGTGAGGAAAAGGCAGGAATGAAGTCCATACCTCCCCTTTTCCTTGGCCTGCTCCTTATCCTCCTTCTCCATCTGCTCCCCGAGATTCCTGGGATTCTCCTTTTATCTCCTTGGAAGCTGGCAACACCCTCCCCACCTCCCCTTCAGCTGGTGAGCAGGACATAGAGCAGGAGCCCCAGGAGCAGCAGGACCCGGAGGAGAACCTGGAGAAAGAGGAGGAGGAGGAAAAAGAGGAAGATGAAGAGGGGCAGGAGCTCTGCCCAGCTCCCCAGAGCTTCCAGCTGCATGGAAAGGGAGGAGAGAGGAGAAGGGGAGAGCAGGGAGCAGGAGGATCTGGGGGGGAATGACCCCACCCTGGGGAGGTTCCTCCCTTCTGCTGCCCTCAGATTAGGGCAGGGCAGGAGCCTCCCTGCTGCAAAACACCCAAACCACTGGGTTACACCAAAAAAAGAAGCTTTCAGGGGTCCCCTCTCTTCCCACTCTCCCTCTGGATGTTGCCTGCCCTGAGGAGATCCACAAATTCCTCCTCTCTCCACTAATAATCCCATGGAACCACCTCTCCAGGGTGTTCCCTCAGCCCTTTCCCTGCTCCCAGCACCTCTCCAGACTCCAGGCAAAGCTTTTCTGAAGGGCAAACTATACAAAAAACCAAAAACATCAAATAAAAACACCACAGAGTTCAAACCAGCCCCCCCCCAGCCCCCACTCTCACTGCCCCACACCTCAGGAGGGGCTTGCAGCAGGGTCAGGGGAGATGAGGATCCCATCCAGAACCTCATCCAAACCTCCAACAATTCCAGGGATGGGGCAGCCACAGCTTCTGGGACTCAGCACCCTCACCCCAAGGAATTTCTCCCCCAAAATCTCCCCTCTTCCAGTTCCAAGCCATTCCCCCCCATCCCATCCCTCCAGCCCCTTGTCCCAAGTCCCTCCCCAGCTTTCCTGGAGCCCCTTCAGGACCTGGAAGTTGCTCCAAGGTTTCCCTTCTCCAGGCTGAACACCCCCAACCCTTCAGCCTTCACGGGGGGAGCTCCAACCCTCGGAGCATTTGGGTGTCTCTGCTCTGGCCACGTCCCAGGAGCTCCGGGTCCTTCTGGTGTTGGGGACTTCTCAGGGGAAAGGTCCCCTCAGGCTCCTCTGCTCCAGGACCAACACCCTCAGCTGCTCCTCACAACCTCTCCAAACCTTCTCCATCTTCTCCAGACCTTTTCCTTGCTCTCCAGACCTTCTCCTTGTTCTCCAAACCTTTTCCTTTTTCTCCAAACCTTCTCCTTGTTCTCCAAACCTTTTCCTTTTTCTCCAACCCTTCTCCTTCTTCTCCAACCCTTCTCCTTCTTCTCCAACCCTTCTCCTTCTTCTCCAACCCTTCTCCTTCTTCTCCAACCNGGGCTGCGGGGAGGCGGCTGTGCTCTGCTGCAACCCCCACCACTTCAGCCGCCTGGCTGCACCCGGTGAGTGCCACCAGACCCCCCAGCTCTGCACCCTGGGGCTGCCTCAGGGCTCTGGGGGGGGGTTGGGACACACATCCCAGCCCCTCACCCCTTTTTCTCCCCTTCTCCCCTTCCCAGAGACCCCCCACCCCCCCAGCTCTGCACCCTGGGGCTGCCTCAGGGCTCCAGGAGGTCTCTGGGGGGGGGGCTCTGGGGGTTGGGACACACATCCCAGCCCCTCACCCCTTTTTCTCCCTTTCCCAGAGACCCCACCACCCCCTTACTCAAAGACAACCTGGAATCCCTCCTGGCTGGATGAGCCCCAGCACCCCAACACCCAACTCCTGGAGTTCAGCTACAACGGTGGGGACTGGCGTGGTAAGGGGGTGCCCTGGGCAAGGGGGTGCCCCGGGCAAGGGGGTTCCCCGGGCAAGGGGGTATCAGGAAGGGCTGGTCCCCCCCCAGCTGCTGGCTGGGGGTACAGAGCCCAAAAATTGGGGGAGCAGAGCTGGCAGCCACCTCCAGTGGGACGAGGGGTTCCTGCTGGGGGACTGACCCCCCCTCCGCCGTGGCCCCACTGTTATTTTTGGCGGCGCCGGGCTCCCCGCCGGAGGAAGCACTGCCCACGGGGACACTCACAATGTGCCTTGACGCAGACGGCGTGGCTCCAGCCTGGCTGCTGGCCACCGGGCCACTCCCCACCTTCCTCTGGAGTGGGGAGCCCCTCGCCACCATCCCGAGGGACAGTTGGCAGGGGATGGCCTGGCCCTAAATACCTCCAGTGACTCACACCCCACGCTGGATCCCGTGCCGGGATCTGTCCTGCGTGAACCACAGGGGGGGTGTCACAGCCCCCTGTGCCCACCCATCTCCCCCCCCACGCCGCGTGGCTGCCGTGGTGACAGCTCTGCTCTTCCTCCCCCCCCTCCCCAGACACCAGCATCTCACGGAGTACCATTAAGGATGGCTACTGGTGCAAACTGGCTTACTGGGAGCACCGGACACGAGTGGGTCGCCTCTACGCCGTGCACGAGGCGTCGGTGAACGTCTTCTGCGAGCTGCCACGGGGCAGTGGCTTCTGCCTGGGCCAGCTCCCCTCTGCCCACCGTAGCCGTGCCGTCCGGCGAGCGCGTGGCAAGATTGGGAGGGGGTTTCTCCTGAGCCGGGAGCCGGGGGGCATCTGGGCCTACAATCGCAGCGAGCACCCCATCTTCGTCAGCTCCCCCACCCTGGGTACCCCCAGCACCCGCGGGCTCACCGTCCTCAAGGTGCTGCCGGGCTACTCAGCCAAGGTGTTTGACTACGAGCGGGTTGGGGGTGCGGGGGGAGGGTGGCTCCCTGGAGAGGGTCCCTGTGACCCCCACAGCATCCGCATCAGCTTCGCCAAGGGCTGGGGGCCCTGCTACTCCCGGCAGTTCATCACCTCCTGCCCCTGCTGGCTCGAAGTGCTGCTCAACCGGCCACGCTGAGGCTTTGGGGGTGACCCCTGAGGGTGGGTCACAAGTCTGGGGGGGGGATCGTTTGTTCCACTGCTCCTCCAGGCTTCCAAGGATGCATTGCACCCTTGACCCTTGCTGGGACACCCCCACCCCAGCCCCAGGGAGGGCCAGTGGCCCCCGTGCCTGGCTCACCACNATACACATCTAAATAAAATAAATAAAATAAATAAAAAAAATAAATAAAATAAATAAAATAAATAAAATAAATAAAATAAATAAAATAAATAAAATAAATTCTAAAATAATTTAAAAACCCAAAACAAAATAGAAACCCAAAAGAACTGAAACCCCCAGGCACACCCGATGAAGCCCAGCAGCAGCAGTGGCAGGAGCAGCTCAGCTACTTCCACAGATCAGTTCGTGGTCCAGCCTGACCCAAAGCAATTCCTAAGGAAACCACTGGAGCTGCATCCAGAGGGAATCCCCAGACCACGACCCAGCGGCTCCCAGCAGGCACCTCAGGAAGCTTTTCCCGGTGGGAATTTCACTCCCGGGAGCAGCAGAGCCCGGAAGGGGCTGGGAAAGGCCCTGGAAGTGGGACTGGGCCTCCCGCAGGAGCATCCCCGAGGCTCCAGGCCCAGATCTGTAGAAGTAACCTCAAGGAACAGAGTGACAGGGATTCTCCAGCTGAGGAAATCCCAGGAAACCAAGCAAAGCTCTGGGAATTTTTTTTTTTCCTGCTGAAGCAAGAGGCAGGCCCCGGGAGGTGATATTTACATGGAAGTCATGTCATTCAGGGCGTGGTCCAGCTCCTCACTAATTGCTTTGTACTTCAGTTTCTGGGCATAGAGCTCATCTAGAAGAGGTTTAGGGAGGAGAAGAAAAAGGGAAACCATGAGGGAAGACTTCTTCCAACAGCCTGGAAAAGCAGGATGGGGATTCTCAGAGAGGAAAAGTTAAAAAAAAAAGAGATGGAACCCCCAGGAATCTGGAGGAATTCCTGGGATGATGGGATGGGAAGGTTCTGATGGTCCCAGTTTGACCACCAAGTGTTGTTTTTTTTTTCAGAGCCAAGAATTCCGAGCACATCAGCTCCTGAGGAGAAGCTGCCCAGCAAGAATCCATCAGGAAAAACAGGGAAAAACAACTCCAACCCCTTAGGAAGGAGCTTCCTGCACCTACGGGAGGCACAGAGCCCTTGAGGTGCTTTCTTCTCACCTTCAGTCTGCTGAGGAGGAAATAAAAAGTCCTGAGCACTGGATGGAATTCCCATTCTGGACTGCTAGAAGGAGCTGAGACCTGGGATGTCCATGGGATAGCACCCACTTTTGGGGAGAAATCCTCAAATTTGGGCTGATGCCCTCCTGGAGGCGCCGGCAGAGACTTCTCCCAGCTCAGCAGCAGCTTCCCAGAGAACTTTGTCATCAAGTGGCTCAGCCCAGCAGGCAAAGTTGGAGCCAAAACTCCAAGGGAAGCACGCAGGGATTTGGAGGAATTTTTTCCTTTTTTTTTTTTTTTTTTTTTTTCCAGTTTCCCATAAAAACCTTTCCCTGGCTCATGGAGGTGGCTCAGCTTGCTGCTTGGCTGCAGTTCTGGAACAGCTCAGCTGACACTATTGCTGTTTCTACCTAAAACCAAAGCACCTTCCTAAGTGACTCCAGATGCTTGGGATGTGGCTTGGGAATCTCCAAGACCTGGAACTAAAAGCTGGGGGCAAGGCAGGAGGTTTGGGAGAATTCTGCTTTCTCCTCTCCACAGAGGAATCCACCCAGAGCCTGGGATTTAAGGGAAGCAGCTGGAACCTCCTCCTCCTCCCATGGGATGGGGAAAAAGTGGGATTCTGCAAGGCTTGGCCTCAGGACTGCTCCTGAAGTTACTCTGGAATCCGAGAGAGGAGGGAAGGGATCCATCCTTGGCACAGAGTGACCCCTGCACTGCATGGAAGGGGGTTCTGGGGGTTCCATCTGGAACCAGAACCAGCACTGGGGAGAATCCTGAATCTTCAGGGGGGGCTGTTCCAAGCCTGACTTCCAAGCAGCAGGAGATCCTGCACACCAGGTTTTTATTGGAACCAATTCCTCTTGAGTTCAGGCCCCTTTTTAGGGTTTTTTTGGTTGGTTTTGGGTTGTTGGTTTTTGTTTTTTTTTTCTTTTGCCACTCCTTCAGCTGAAGCTGGAGCCCTGGAATCCAGTTACATTCCTGAGGACATCCCAGCTGCACTGTCCCTGTCACCCAGATCCCCCAAGGTGTTTGGACCAGGAGCCTGAGGCTCCCAATAAAACCAGGGAATGATTTTCAGAGCAGATCCAGAGCCCCCAAACCTCCCCTGGGCTCATGCTCCGAATAACCAAGGAGCAGCTCAGTGCCCCCAGACTCCAGCTCTGGGAAAACACCTCCCTCAGCTCCCCCAACACATTTTTTGGGGGGTTTCCCAGATTTTACCTTCCAAATCATCAATGGTCTTCTCCAGTTTGGCCACGGAACGTTCAGCAAACTCAGCCCGGGTCTCAGCCTGCCAGGCAGAAACAAAGCTTTAAATCCCCAGGGAAAAGGGCATCTCCCACCCTCTCCCTGGGTCCCCACCCTCTCCCTGGGTGTCCCCCCCACTCAGACAGAGGTCAGCAGACTCTGGGGGGGCTTCACCCCAAGGTGGGCACCCACCTCTTTGAGTTTATCCGTCAGGATCTTGATCTCCTCTTCGTATTTATCCTCTTTTTGGGAGTACTGTGGAAAAGCAGAGGAGGGATCAGCCCCAGGGATCTCCCAACTCCAGGGAAAAAAAGATTTCCAGCTCCTCACTGCACTGCACACACCCTCAGGAAGCTCCAACTGGGATATTTCCTAACCCCACTCCAAGAGATCCGGGACGGGCAGCAAATCCCACATGGAATTGGCCACAGAAAAAAAATTCTCCTGCCAGGACCACAGAGGTTTTTGGCACAGCCCCAACATGCCCCAGGGAAGGGCAGGGCAGCCAAACCTCCCCCACTCGTGGCTTTTTCCAGCCACCATCAGCTGAAATCCATTTGCTCTTCCCTCTTTGCCTCCGGGTTGCATCCGTGTCCTCTGTGCCATCCCAGTGGGTGCTCTGCTGTCACCTCCCCCTCTCCAAGCCACACAGAAATATGGGGGTTTGGCCCTGGGCCAGGCAGCCCCTACCTTCTCAGCCTGAGCCTCAAGAGACTTGAGATTGTTGGTGACATTCTTCAGCTCTTCTTCCAGCTCGGAACATTTACTGTGGGATTCGGTCAGGAAAAGGAGAAAAAGGAAAAGAAGAAGTGGGAGGGAAAGACAGGAGAGACAAGGAGTGAATCCATGTGCAGGGAAGACCAGGAAGGGGTCGGTCTGGTTTGGTTTTTTGGGGTTTTTTTTTGTGTTTTTATTTTTTTGTTTTAGGAGATGATCTGCAGTCAGCCTGGCTGGGATCCTGCTTTCAGGCACTTGTGCGGAAAACAAGCTCCCTTCCCAGCTCCAAATTCCCTGTTTTCAGGCATTCTGCCAGCACATGCACAGGGGCACTGAGCTGAGCAGTCGAGAGCTGTGGACACAGATTTTTCTGGAGTCTTCAAGTTTGCTGCCAGGAGGGGACATTTATGGGCAGAGAGGAGAGAACATTCCAGGAGGGAAAGAAAGAAAGAAAGGAAGAAAAGATGCAGTTAAAGCTGGAGGGAAGAAGCACAAGCCAGAAGGCCACCAGGAGTTTTGGTTTAATGGTTGGAGAAGGGAAAGGTTAGTACCTTTTCTTCAGCAACAGAAAGACACTTCAAGTTCTGGTCCAGCACCCTGATCTGCTCCTGCAGGTCCCGGCAGCGCCTGTTAGTGAGGGTCACCCAGTGCCACCAGCCAGGATGGGGACAAGGGTCAAAAGGAGCACCAAACCCACACACAGCACAGAGCCAGGAAGGTCGGGGGAAAGGGAAAAAACACAAAAAAACACACACAAAAAAAAAGTCATGGTCACCACATGCACGTCTGGGCAGGAAGCAGAGGGGCGGCTGCTGAGGACAAAGCGACGTTGTTAGACAAGACCCAGAGCACAGCCAGGACCTGAGCAGCCCCCCCAGGATCCCCCCGAAACATCCAGGACCCCCCTGGAACATCCAGGAGTCCAGACATCCCCATTTGGGTGCTGCCAGCAGAGGAGGTCCAGCTTGGTGTGGATATTTTTTAGGAGGTCAGTGAGCAACTCCAGGCACAGCTCTGCCCTGGGATGTCCCCTGTGCCACTCCAGCTCCTGTCCCAGCCCCTGGCACTCAGCTCTGTGAGGACTCAGTGACCACAGAGGCAAAGCAGTGAGTGAATCCAAGGCAGGGAATAATCCCTGGATAACCCAGGGGGACCCTCCATGCACAGAGAGAGTCACAACCAAACAAATCAGCTCCAGCTCCGAGCGGGAAAGCCCCTTCCAGCTCTTCCACCTGAGGATCCCCTAAAACCTTTCCCTGTGCTTCAGGCCTTGTGTAACAAGGTTGGGGATGCTGGGTTAGTTCCCATGCAGGGGCAGCCATGCCAGTGCCAAGGCAGCAGATTTACTCACGACTCTGCCAGCTCAGCTCTCTCCTCAGTCCTCTCCAGGTCCCCTTCGATGATCACCAGTTTCCGAGCAACCTGGGAGGCAGAAGTTAAAAAAAAAATAATAAAAAAAAGCTTCAATTCTGCTTGCAGGACTCACTGGAGCTGCCCAAGTTTCTGGCTGAGGTGCTGAGAGCCCAGGGGTCCTCCCCTTGGGTTTGTTCTGAGGAGCTGCTGCTCCTGGAGCATCCAAGGGTCTCACCTCCTCATACTTCCTATCTGCCTCCTCTGCAATGTGCTTGGCTTCCTTCAGCTGGATCTCCTGCAGTTCCATCTTCTCCTCATCCTTCAGAGCTCGGTTTTCAATGACTTTCATGCCTCTGCACCCCCCAAAAAAAAAAAAAAAAAATTAAAAAAAAAAATGCACAGGGAGGGAAGATGCATAAAGGAATCCTGTGCAACTGTGCTGAGCTCTCCCTTGGTGCTTCCTAAGGAGCCACAACCCCCCCCCAGATGCAGAGGGGCAGAATTTGTGATGCAGAATGCTCAGAATTAACTGTTCCTTGAGCCAAGGGCTTTCCAGGCTGGAATGCAGGAAGAGCCAAGTCAGACTTTATGGCAAAACATCAGCTGGAAGGGGACTGCTCCCCCCTGGATCACCCCAGAGACAGTGCCAGGAGGGAGGATGCTGGCAGAGGCAGCAGGAAATGAGGTTTTCCCCTCAGCAGCCACTTGGAGTGTCCCAGAAGCCCCTGATTTCTCCTCCCTTGGAGGTGGGGGGTGCCTGGTACCACCCAGCACCTCCTCACCCCTTGGTCTCAGCTCCCAAGCTCCTCAAGCCCTGCTCAGGTGGGTCCCAACTCCCACATCCAACCTCGCTCTGGGATCCACTTCCCAGCCTCTGGGAAGCCCGGGAGGGGGATGGCACCAGGCCCTGGGGGTCAGGGAGATGGAAAACAGGAACTTCTGCTCACCTTTCACTCTCATCTGCAGCTTTCTCTGCCTCTTCCAGCTTCTGCAGAGCTGTTGCAAGGCGCTCCTGGGCCCGGTCCAATTCCTCCTCCACCAGCTGGATCCGGCGATTCAAAGATGCCACCTCTGCCTCAGCCTGGGGGAAAGGGAGGAAGGGAGCTCAGCCCCTGGGACAGATCCTGAGGCTCAGCTCAGCACCACCTGAGAAACCACGACAGAGCTCCTGCTCCATCCTCCTGCACCCACACGCACCCTCCTGCAGGTTCCCTGCCTCCCAGCTTCAGCTTCTGGGGATCATTTCAAGCCAGAAACACTTCAGGAAGATGATTTACACTCGTGGCTCTTCCCTGCAGCTGCTGCAGCACTGCCAGACCATCAATCACTGCCCCATTTCTCCCCCACACCAGCAGCCCTGCAGCACAAAGTCCTTTCCTTTCCTTTCCTTTTCCTTTCCCTTCTTCCCTCCCGTGGTCAGGACAGGAGCATTTTGCTCAAAGCAAACTGGGAGGAAGAGGAGCAGCTCCAGGCTGAGCAGCATCCTGAGCTCTCTTTATCCCAGCACAGCCCCAGCCTGGGGCAGCTCCTCCAGTGCCCCAGCTCCAGGTTTGTTTCCTTCCCTTCTCCTCTTCCCTTCCCTTCTCCTCTTCCCTTCCCCTGCCTTCCCTTGCCTTGCCTTGCCTTGCCTTGCCTTGCCTTCCCTTGCCTTGCCTTGCCTTGCNCCCCCCCCCCCAGCACCCTCCCTAGGCTCCCTCCAGGGACCCCTTCCCCGCTCATCTCCGCTTCTCTCCCTTCCCCCGTCCCCATCGTTGTCCCTTTCTGAACCCTTGGGCGGTTTGTGATTCATTCACCGTCATTTCAAGCTAAGATTTCCCTGGGGGGGGTTTCTTTCTGCCTCTCTGTCCATTCCCTGCCGCTGTTCTGCTTCCTGTGAACCCCTGAGGCAGCCCTGGGCCTTTGGCTTCCCTCGTTTTTTAGAGTTCCCAAATGGTTTGGGTTGGAAGGGACCTCGAAGCTCTCACCCAGTGCCACCCCCATGCCATGGGACACCTCCCACCAGCCCCATCCAAGGGTCTCCCCACCCTCACCCCAAAGAATTTCTCCCTTAGATCTCACCTCATTCTGCTCTCTCTCAGCTCAGATCAGTTCCTCATCAGCGATCACCTCAGGAGAGCAAAGGGGCCCAATCCCCATCCCTCTCCCTGCTTGGGATGCAGCCCAGGCCACTCTTGGCTTTCAGGGCTGCCAGGACACATTTCTGGCTCCTGTTTTCCTTCCAGCAACAAATTCTTTGTGCAGCTTTCACTGTCCCTTTCTTTTTTTTCTGTCTCATAAATCTTTTGGCACAAACTTCCACCCCTGAAGTAAATCTCTGCTCATCCAGCCTCAAATTCTTGTCGTGAAAGAAAAGCAGCACTGAGCCTGGAGATGCTTTAGGGCAGAGCCTCTGGACCCTTGGAAGGGATTTTTTTTTTTTTTCACTGAGAAGTGCTGTGCAGCAGCTCCAGGGCTCTGCTGGATCTGGCACTTCCTAGAGTTCCACCACTCTGCCCCTCTCCAGGGGGAATGGGTTCTCTTCCAGGGTTGCAAAGGTTGGGAATTGGGTGTGAAACAGGAATTCTGGTTTAATAAGAGAAGGGTTTTTCACTGGAACTCTTCTGTGTGTCAGTGTGTGCTTCTGTCTTCTTTTGGCTTTGTGGGGGTTTTTTTCTTCTTTGTGGTCTTCTTCTTCATCTTCTTTGTCTTCATCTTTGTCTTCATCTTCTTTGTGGTGTTCTTCTTTTTTGTCCTCTCCTTTCTCCTCTTCTTCTTCTTTCTCTTCTTCTTCTTTCTCTTCTTCTTCTTTCTCTTCTTCTTCTTCTCTTCTTCTTCTTTCTCTTCTTCTTCTTTCTCTTCTTCTTCTTTCTCTTCTTCTTCTTTCTCTTCTTCTTCTTTCTCTTCTTCTTCTTTCTCTTCTTCTTTCTCTTCTTCTTTCTCTTCTTCTTCTTCTTCTTCTTCTTTCTCTTCTTCTTCTTTTCTTCTTCTCTCTTCTCTCTTCTTCTCTCTTCTTTCTCTTCTTTCTCTTCTTCTCCTTCCTCTCCTCCTCCTTCCTCTCCTCCTCCTTCCTCTCCTCCTCCTTCCTCTCCTCCTCCTTCCTCTCCTCCTCCCTTCTGTTCTTCTTCCTCCTCCTGTGACATTTCTGTCTTTAGCTGTTAATTCAGAACTGGTGATAGCTCCAAGTGTGTGTGGCTGAGCTGGTGAACTGCCAGGCTCACACTCTCAGCCTTGGATTTCTTAGTAAAATCAGATTAAAACTCTATTTCTTCTTTAATATTTTTGTTTTCCTACCCTCTTCAGGTCAGAACATGAAACGTGAATCTGGAAGAAAAGTCCAGACTGGGAATATCACTGCTGCCAAGGTACCAGTTTCTCTCCTCAGGTTATTTTGTTGGGTTTTTTCAGTGTGTGTGAAACAGGTCCAGGAATCTCTGTATGAAAGAGAGCAAGCTGCATCTCAGTCATCTTCCCTATATATAGATGTATCCAGAGGAGCAGCAGCACAGATGGATTTGCAGTCTTGGAACAATATTTGGGGATGTTGAGACCCCCCAAACTTTTCTCAGCAAAATGGGGAAGTGCTGACAGAGAAACAATTCTGGGTGGGAGCTCTGCTCTTACCCCTGGCCTCATTCCCACTCAGCCTCTAAATCATTGGGTCACTTACATTTTGCAGCATTGCTCATTTCACCCGTGGGTTTATTTATTTTTGTTTTTTAAGCCTTTTTGATCCTCTCAATTCTCTTTTTTTTCTTTGTTCCTCCCAGACAATCGCTGACATTATCCGAACGTGTTTGGGACCAAGAGCTATGATGAAGGTGAGGACTCCTGCTTAAAAACCCACCCCACCAACCAAACCCACAGAGAATTTTTGAGGTTTTTTTTTAATTTCCTTCTTAGAACCTTAATTTTCTTCCTTCTCTTGTGGCTGCAGATGCTTTTAGACCCCATGGGGGGGATTGTGATGACCAACGACGGGAACGCAATTCTCCGAGAAGTAAGTTGCTCCTTCAGTTGTCTTGCTTAAACTGGGAGTCACAACCCTCCAGGTACAGCCCCAGACAGTTGAACATCTCACCAGTGGCACCACGAGGCTCCCACTGGGGAGGAATTAACCTTTTTTCCAGCACTTTTTTCCTCCTTGGAAAAACAACTTCCGTCCCGCTGGGTTCCCGTGGGGGTTTTTACAACGTGGAATTTTTACACAGTAAATCCTGTGCTGCAATCCCCTGCATCAAAACCTGGGGAGGAGGTGGTGGCTTTTAGGGTGCCAAATAATTCACCCAAAGAATTCCTGGTTGGCTTTCTGGTGGGAATTAAAGTGATTTCTTAAAAAATAATAGTGTCTGGAAAACAGGGAGAGACAAAACTGAAGCACAAGGGTTTGTTTTCAGTCTCCAGAAGGAAGAAGAATCTTTGCTCTGGTTGGGCAGGATGCTTTTGGTTGTTTCAGTGTTTTCAGTGATTTGTGAAGTTTCAGCTTTAGTGTTTGGGAAGAAAACCACTCCCTTTGCTCCTGGACAGATTCAAGTCCAACATCCAGCTGCAAAATCCATGATCGAGATCAGCCGGACCCAGGATGAGGAGGTTGGAGATGGGACCACATCTGTGATCATCCTGGGTGAGGAGCCTGAAAAAAATGGCATTTTAGGAAGGATTAAGGCTGAAGTTTGCCCTTTTTGCACATCAGAGCTCTGAGGATAAACACTCATTATTTCCCAACCCTGAAACTGATGTTCTTTTCCTGGGAAGGGTCCCTGGGGCTGGAGTGATCAGCTCCAGGCTTTGGGAGTTTGTTCTTTCCCTGAGCTAAGCACAATTCATGAAAAGCCACGAGTGTTGATTGTTCTGCTGGCTGCAGGTTGATACTTTGGGGTTGGTTTAGTTTCTTTGTGGTGTTATTTTAGCTGGAGAGATGCTTTCTGTTGCTGAACACTTCCTGGAGCAGCAGATGCACCCAACTGTGATCATCGGGGCTTATCGCAAGGCTCTGGATGACATGATCACCATTTTGAAGAGAATTGGGTAAGTCTGGGCTGCTCTGACCTGATTTACAACCTATTATTTTAATTTTTTATTTTTTTTTCACTTCTCAGAGGCGATTCCTTCTGGAATTTGAGAACCAAACAGAATCTGGGGGGGATTCTGAGCAGCTTAGAGCTTGGAACAACCCTCCATTTTTTTTTTCCCTTTTGTCTCAGCACTCCTGTGGATGTCAACAACAAAGAAATGATGCTCAAAATCATCAAAAGTGCCATAAACACCAAAGCCATCAACCGCTGGGCTGACCTGGCCTGCAGCATTGCTCTTGATGCTGTGAAGACTGTGGAGCTGGAAGAAAATGGCAGGAAGGAAATTGATATCAAAAAATATGCCAAAGTGGAAAAAGTGAGTGTGTCCTGAACTTCTCTCCTTGCCTCTTTTCCCCCATTTTCAACTGGTTGTTTGGATAATGCAGTGGGAAGAATATTCTGCTCCTCATCTGCAGGCACAACCCTGGAAGAGATTTTAGGCTTTGCTCAAAAAAAAAAAAAGATTAAAACTCCTCCATTTTCCATCTTCCACTCACCTGCTGCCAGGCAGGAGGCTGGGGATACAATTTTCCAAGTTTTTTTTCCCAGTTTTTTGCTTCACTTAGCAGGTGGGGCCCTGGCTGGTGGTGGGGGATTAGTTTGAGGAGCAGAGATCCCAAAGTTTATTGGGAGAAATGGAATGATTTTTTGCTTCCTTCCCTTTCCTGGGTGTTTCTTAGATCCCAGGAGGTTTCAGTGAAGATTCCTGTGTCCTGAGGGGGATCATGGTGAATAAGGATGTCACCCACCCCAGGATGAGGCGTCTCATCAAGAACCCCCGAATTGTCCTCCTGGATTGTTCCCTGGAATACAAGAAAGGAGAGAGCCAGGTAAAGGCATTCCTGGGAAGAGATGGGGAGGAACCTGGGGAGGAACAATCCCAACCAGCAGGAGAAATGAGGGAAGATCCTCTTGGAAAAAAAAAAGCAGCTCCGTGGAGAAAGCCCTCAGGGATCCTGGGGGAGATTCCACAGGGGTCAGCAATGTGCTCACAGAGCCAAGGATACCAAGGGGGGAATCAGGAAAATCCAGGGAAGTTCTGCTCCCACTCTGCTCTGCAGAGATCACACCTGGAATTCTGGATCCCACTTTTGGGCTCCCCAGTTCCAGAGAGACAAAAGATCTCCAGGAGAGAGTCCAAAGGAAAGCTGTGGGGGTGCTGAAGGGACTTGGGAATCTCTCCTGGGAAGAAAATCAGAGCCCTGGGGGTGCTCAGCCTGGAGAAGAGGAAACTGAGAGGGGATCTAGGGATGGCTGAGGGGTGGGGGCCCAGTCTCTTTTTGGGGATGCCCAAAGGAACAGGACAAGGAATAATGGGTTGAAGCTGGAACATGGGAAGTTTCTCCTCTTCCAGGAATCCCTGGCCCAGGCTGCCCAGAGAGGTTGTGGAATCTTTTCCTGGAGATTTTCCAACCCCCTCTGGATATGTTCCTGCCCTGGATGGTCCTGGCAGGGAGGGGGGGGGTTTCCCATCTCTTCCAACCTCTGACATTCCATGATTCCATGTCCTAGAGGAGTAAAAATGGACAAATCCCTGTGGCTTGTGAACAGGACAAGCTGGAAAAGGCTCTTTGCTGTTGAGAAACTTTTTGGAGGAAGAGGGGGCTGTGGGGGGAGGGATTTATTCCTCTTTTTTTCTGCAGACTGACATTGAAATAACCCGGGAGGAAGATTTTGCCCGGATCCTGCAGATGGAGGAGGAGTACATCCAGCAGATCTGTGAGGATCTGGTGAGAGTCAAGCCAGATTTGGTCATCACAGAAAAAGGAATTTCTGGTAATGTCCTTTTCCTTGGTGTTGGATTCCTCAGGGCAAAGCTCCTGTGTGGAAAATGCACCTTTCAGTCACTTGAAAAAAAAAACCAAAAACCACCAACCACCAAACTAAACAGCCCAAACCTTTTGAATGTGGCCCTGATTTGTTTTGTTTGTTTGTTTTTTAGCTTTCTAGAAAATAGTTCTCTGCTCCAGGAGTTTGTTCTTGGCACTTCATGGACACTTCCCATAATATTTTTCTCTTTTTTTGGTCTTTTTTTAAAAACTTACCTGAAAATCTAAGTGAGGAAGAGTCCAGAAAGCTGCACTCTTAATTTTCCCTTGCTTTAAGAAGCTAAACTTTTGCTTTCCATCTTTTTTTTTTTCCTTTTAAATTCCATGTACATTTAATCCTCACCCATCCCTACAAGGGCACAAATCTTCCCTGGTGATTGAGATGAGGGATTGAGTCCCCATCAAACTGGCAAAGGACACCAAGCTGGGAGGCAGGAGGGCTCTGCAGGGTGGGACAATTCCAATGGGATGAGGAGCAACCCAACAGCTCCCTGGGGAGCTCCAGGCTGGGCTCAAAAAAGACTCATCCTTAAAAAAAAAAAAAGATTGGATGTGGCACTCAGTGCCATGGGCTGGGAGCCAGGGGGCTCTACCAGCCAGACAAGAGGCCCTGGGCTCCAGCTCTGCCAGGGGAGGGTTAGGTTGGATTTTGGGAAGGAATTCTTTCCAGAGAGGGGGATCAGGCATTGGGATGGGCTGCCCAGGGAGGGGGTGGATTCTCCATCCCTGAAGGATTTTAGGATCAGCTTGGATGGGGCACTGAGTGCCCTGGGAACCACAGGGGGAGTGGATCCAGGGTTGGAGCTGCTGATCCTAGGGGTCCTTTCCAACCCAAATGATGCTGTGATCCCATGAATCTGTGATCCCATGATCCTGTGATCCCATGATCCCATGATTTCAGACCTGGCCCAGCACTACCTGATGAAAGCCAACGTCACCGCCATCCGCAGGGTGAGGAAGACAGACAACAACAGGATTGCCAGGTAGAGCCTGGCTCCCCCTTCCTCCTCCTCTCTTCTGCTTGGGGAATTTTCCCTTCCCATCTCCTTTTCTCCCTGGTTCTTTTTTCCCCTGTCCCTGTGTTTCCAGGGCCTGTGGAGCTCGCATCGTCAGTCGCACGGATGAGCTGCGGGAGGAGGACGTGGGCACTGGGGCCAGACTCTTTGAGGTTAAAAAAATAGGAGATGAATATTTTGCCTTCATCACTGAGTGCAAGGACCCCAAGGCCTGCACCATTATCCTGCGTGGAGCCAGCAAGGAAATCCTGGCTGTGAGTTCTCCCTTTTCCTCTCCTCAACACCTCCTTGGTGTCCAGAAGTTGTTGGTGCCTCTTGGGGACCTGAGGGAGAAGCAGAGGGGAGACCTGAGGGAGAAATTCTTTGCTGTGAGGGTGGTGGAAGACTGAGCCAGGCTGTCTGGGGAGGTGGTAGATGTCCCATCCCTGGAAATATTCCAGAACAGGTTGGATGGGGCTGAAGGGGAGATGTCCCTGCCCATGGCAGGAGGTGGAACTTCAGGGTCTCCTACTCTGGGCTCATATTCCTCTGGATTTTAGAGGGAAAAAAGAATTCCCACCTTGTGGCTTGAGCCATGAAGGGAAAACCTGGAGAGTGCAGAAGGTGTTGGTGGGCTGGGGGCCCCCTCTGATGTCCCTTCCCCCTTTTCCCAGGAGGTGGAACGCAACCTGCAGGATGCCATGCAGGTCTGTAGGAATGTCCTGATGGATCCTCAGCTGGTGCCAGGAGGAGGAGCCACGGAGATGGCTGTATCCCATGCCCTGACAGAGAAATCCAAAGGGATGACAGGAGTGGAGCAGTGGCCATACCGTGCTGCAGCCCAAGCTCTGGAAGTCATTCCCAGAACTTTGATCCAGAACTGTGGTGCCAGCACCATCCGTGTGCTGACTTCCCTCAGGGTAAGGAAAAAATTCTGGATGTGTTTTCCCCCTCCCCGTGTGACATCCCCTTTTGTGGAGCTTCCCCTCTGATTTTGGAGCTTTTTTTTGGAGTTTTTGTGGTGTGGTGATTCCCTCAGGATCCCACTGGGGCTGTGGGATTGGAGCAAGAGGAAATATGACCCTTCCCCCCCCTAAAAAAAAAAGGGAAAAGAACAAACAACCCCCCCCAAGCACCCCAGAACTCAGAACCCTCCACAGAAAAAAAAAAAAGGGGAAAATGATTGGAATAAACTGAAAANCCCCCCCTCTGCTCTGCCCTGCTCAGGTCCCAGTTCTGGGCTCTCTGATCCAAAGAGGAGAGGGAAGTGCTGGAGAGGGGACAGAAAAGGGTGATGAGGGGAGTGGGACATCTCTTTTCCATGGAAAAACTGAGGGGATTGGGTCTCTTTAGACTGGAGAAGGCTGAGGGGGATCTTGGATCTTCAGGGGTGGATCAAGTGAGAGAAAAAGAAGGAAAAGGCACAAATCCTTGGAGGAGGAACTTCAGGAGGCTCCATCTCTGGGGACATTCCAAACCCACCTGGATCCCACCCTGGGGGTGATCTCCAGGGGTCTTTCCCACCCTCTCTGAATCCTCTGGGGATTCCTGTGCTCCCCAGGCTCTGCTGCCAGAGGGAAAAGGGGCAGATGCTCCATTTTTTCCCTTTCTCCTCTCCAGGTGGGATTCAGCAGTGCTCCTGGGCAGGGAGGAATCCTGGCTCAGAGGGAATTTGACAGGAGATTCTCCCCTCACTTTGTAAGTACCTCCAGGAACTGCAATTCCCCAGCACAGGAGCTTTCTCCCTGCCTGGGAGGGGTTTGGTTTCCACAACCAATTCCTCAACTTTTTCCTCAAAATTTCCCACAAAACTCCCAACCTGGGGGTTGCAGTTCATCCTAGATCAGTTTTCTCCCAGCAAAACCCAAAGAGTTTTCATCCCAGCTGTGGGATTGGAGCCCAGATGCTTGGAGGGGAGAAAATCTGATGGTTCTAAACCTCATTTTTTAAAATTTTCTCCCAATTTCTCTTTTCCAGCTGGACTGGGCAGCTTTTGGTGTGATGACTCTGCCTTCCATTGGGATCCCACTGCTCCTCTGGTACTCGAGCAAGAGGAAATATGACACCCCCAAAAGCAAAAAGAACTGAGCCAAGAGCAAGAAAAAGCCCCCAGCACCCCAAAACTCAGGGAAGAACAAACATTCACCCCCCCCAAAGCAGCACCCACCTTCTCAGCCCCCCCAGCACTGGGCCCAGGGGCTCTGAGGTGACAAACTGGGTGGCAAAGGGGGGTGGGAGGGCTCTTCCCTGGGGGTTGTTCTCCAAGGAAAGCTGGTTGTGTCCTGGCAGGACTTCCCTGCTCTTTTCCTCTTCTTCCTGGTGGCTCTGGGAAGGGCTGAGGGGGGTGGAGGTGCTGAGGATGATTGGAATAAACTGAAAAGCAGGAAAAGAAGGAGCTTGTCTTTCAGCAGGAAGCTGTTGGAGGCCCTGCCAGCCTTCAGGAGCCTCCATGGGCAGGAAAATCCATCCCTCTCCCCCCAAAAAAATGGGAAAGAAGGGGCCTGGAAGGTGCCTGGCACCAGTTCCCTGCCCGAGGAGAAGGATTCTCCTCCCAGCCCTCAGGGAATGTGGGGGATTCACCTGGGACCCCCTGGAGTCACCTCCCTGTGGTCACTCATTCCCAGAATGCTTCCAAACCTTGGGATTCCTCCCCCCAAGCTCTGAGGCCCACAGGGTGCTCCTGGCTTGGCTGCAGTGTCCCAGAGGCTGCTTCCCAGGTGGTTTTTGTTTTTTTGGGATGACTTGTGGGTCCCTGAGGAGCAGGAGGTTGAGGGGCTGGAGAAGGGAATGGAGGTGGGGAAGGGGCTGGAGAGGTTCTGAGGAAGCAGCTGAGGGAGTTGGGGGGGTTGAGCCTGGAGAGGATTTGCCTCCAGTTGTGGGAAGCTGGAAGTGGAGCTGTGCCTGGGATGGGGATTCCAGAGGGATGAGGAAATCCTCTCCAGGCTCAACCCCCNGGCGGCGCGGTCCTGGTGGTGGTGTCGGCGTTGGCGCAGGCGGTGACGGGCACAGTTCTGTCGCGGTTGCTTCATGAAGAGGAGAGCCGGGAGCTTGTGGAGGAAGAGGGTGCGGACCCAGGGGGGCATGGTGTGGGTGGTGGGCGAGCGGTGGTGGACGTTGAGGACGCAGACGCTGGTGACGATGGAGAAGGTGACCAGCACCATGGTGAACATCAGGTATTTGCCCACCAAAGGGACGTCCAGCGAGGTGGGGGGGACGATCTTGGAGATGAGGAGGAGGAAGACGGTGAGAGCCAGGAGGACGGAGATGCAGAGGGTCATCTTCTCGCCGCAGTCGGAGGGGAGGTAGAAGACGAGGATGGCCAGGGAGGTGATGAGGATGCAGGGGATGATGAGGTTGATGGTGTAGAAGAGAGGTTTGCGCCGGATGATGAAGTCGTAGGTGATGTCCACGTAGGTGGAGTCGTCGGGGTTCTCGTTGCGCCGTCCCGGCAGCGCCACGATGTCCCACTCGCCGCTGGGGGTGAAGTCATCCAGGCTGGCCACCTGGCTCTTCAGCACCAAATCGATCTCGGTGCGGTCGTAGGTCCAGGAACGGAATTTCATGGTGCAGTTCTGCTGGTCGAAGGGGAAGTGTTTCACCTCGATCTTGCAGGCGCTCTTGTAGATGGCAGGAGGCAGCCAGAAGATGCTCCCGTCGTAGGAGATGACGGCGTTGGAGTAGAAGGAGACCTCGTACATCCCATCGGCGCTGGAGGGGGGGGGAAAAAGGGGTGCAAGGTCAGGAGGTGGCATTGCTTCCCTTCTTCCCCCCCCCCCCAAAAAAAAAAAAANGGAGAAGAGGAGGCTCAGGAGAGGCCTCATCACTCTCCACAATTCCCTGGAAGGAGGTTGGAGCCAGGGGGGGGTGGGCTCTGTCAGTCAGACAAGAGGCCGTGGGCTCTGCCAGGGGAGGGTTAGGGTTGGGAATTAGGAAGGAATTCTTTCCAGGGAGGGGGATCAGGGGTTGGAGGGGGTGGATTCTCCATCCCTGGCAATGAGAGTCTCAAAAAAGACTCTTTTATTAAAGACTTATCCTAAAAAAGAAGAGATTGGGTGTGGCACTCAGGGCTGGGAATCACGGGATGGGGGGGAACACGGATCATGGGTTGGAATTGACGATCCCAGGGGTCCTGTCCAACGGATTTTGGGGTTCTGTGACCCTGTCCCCAGGAGCTGCGTGAGACCAAGCGTCGCCACGAGACCCGTTTGGTGGAGATTGACAACGGGAGGCAGAGGGAGTTTGAGAGCAAACTCTCGGAAGCTCTCCAGGAGCTGAGGAGCCAACACGAAGCTCAGATCCGACTTTACAAAGAGGAACTGGAAAAAACCTACGGGGCCAAGGTGAGCAGCATCCCCAGGGCTCATCCCACCAACCCAGGGATGGATGGAGGGTGCTAAGGGAGGGTTGGTCTCCCCTCTCCTGCTTTCTCCTGATTTCTTCTCCTTCCAGCTGGAGAATGCCAAGCAGTCAGCTGAGAGGAACAGCAACATGGTGGGAGCTGCCCACGAGGAGCTGCAGCAAACCCGCATCCGCATCGACAACCTCTCCTCCGAGGTCAGCCAGCTGCAGAAGCAGGTGAGGAAAGGGACCTCCCCCTAAAATTTCCTCTGGATATCCCCTGCCCCCTTCATCCCCATCCTCACCGGCTTTTTCCACTCAGTTGGCAGCCAAGGAGGCGAAGCTCCACGACCTGGAAGACATCCTGGCCAGGGAAAGGGAAACCAACCGGCGGCTGCTCTCCGACAAGGAGAGGGAGATGGCTGAGATGAGGGCACGGATGCAGCAGCAGCTGGATGAGTACCAGGAGCTCCTGGATATCAAACTGGCCTTGGATATGGAGATCAATGCCTACAGGAAGCTCCTGGAGGGAGAGGAGGAGAGGTGAGCGCTGGGAGCTGGAGGTGATGGGTGAGGGTGGCCCAGGAATTAAACCCAATAAATGATGCTCCCTATTGATCCCCCTCCCTGATAAAGGAAGGAGAGGGAACTAGGGAGAGAGATTGATGGGTTGGAAATGAAACTACACAACTTGAATGGGACAGGAAGGAGAAAGAGGAAAAATGACTCAATCTCTGCAAATAGACAGGAAAATTGTTACCACCTTCCTCTCCCCCAATAACTCTCAGGTCAGCAGCCCTGGGAAAGTCCAGGCTGGAATTCTGGGAGCTGGAGGCATGAACACCCAGATCCAGGAGCAGAGGGATGGATGGAATCCTCCCAGGATGCTGAAGCAAACAGGGAGAAGGGAAAAAGGGGAAGCAGGAAGGGAAGGAAAAGGGTTTGACCCTGGTGATGCCTCAAATTGACACTGAGTATGAGGTGTATGGGATGGAATCCTCTGTTTGGGCAAGTTTGGGCATTTATTTTGTCTGTTCCTCCCCAAAGGAGGGTTCCAGGTGGGACCTTTTTATTCCTTTTCTCCTTCCAGAGGGCAAAATGTTCCTCAGGGCTGAGCAGTGGCCTTGGCTCTGCATCCCAGTCTCCAGCTGGAATTATAAACATGGAATTATCAGTCCCAGAACAGACACTGAGAAACTTGCTGTTCACTTCACCAAGTGCAGCAATTCACAAGAAACTGAGCTGAAAGCAAAAACACCAGACAAAAAAAATCCCTTTTATCCTGACCCAAACCATTCCCAGGATCTCACCTCCTCCCCTCTCCCTTCCTCTTTTCCTGCCCAGGCTGAGGTTGTCCCCGAGTCCTTCGTCCCACAAAGGGGGATCCCGTAGCCACTTGGCTTCCACCCCAGGCTCTTCCAAGAAGAGGAAGAGAGAGGACAGCGAGGGTCGGACCAGTTTCTCCCACCATGCCAGGACCAGTGGCCGTGTTGGTGTGGAAGAAGTGGACCTGGAAGGACGATTCGTCCGGCTCCGGAATAAATCCAATGAGGTTCGTGTGGGCTTTGGGGGGAGGAAGGGGTCACCCCAGGGGTTGGAGGGGACCCCAAACCACAGTGGAGGAAAGAAAGGGGATTTCTGTGGAGGAAACAGGTTTTCTGTGGAGGAAGGAGAGGATTTCAGGCTTGCTGCTGGTTCTCTCTCCCCCAGGACCAGGCGATGGGCAACTGGCAGATCAAGAGGCAAAACGGAGATGATCCCCCCATCACCTATCGCTTCCCCCCCAAATTCACCCTGAAGGCTGGCCAGGTGGTCACGGTGAGTCAGAAAAGGGACAAATGACACCGTCCAGGATCTTCTGATCCCATTCTTTTGGGTGCCATCCCTTAGAGGAGAGCTCCTGACCCTAAGGAACCTTTTGGTGACCCAGAGCGGGTGGTGCCGGGTTCTTGGGCACCTGAATTTTTGGGTTTTTTTTGGAAGGGGAGGAGAGACAGACCTAAAATGTTGCCTTTCTTTTTTTTTTTTATTTTTTTCTTCTTAGATCTGGGCCTCGGGGGCTGGAGCCACCCACAGCCCCCCCAGCAACGTGGTGTGGAAAGCCCAAAGCAGTTGGGGCTCTGGGGACAGCCTGAGGACTGCCCTGATCAACTCCAACGGGGAGGTGAGAGCCCCAGGGCAGCACCCATGGGTGGGGGTGATGGGGACACCCAGCCACCCAACCCCAATTCCTTTCCTGTCCCCTTCCAGGAAGTGGCCATGAGGAAACTGGTCCGTACCGTGATCATCAACGATGAGGATGAGGATGAGGATGATGAGGAAGGGGGGATGCATCACCACCACCACCACCACCACGTGAGGGACACACTGGGGACATTGGGGAGGGGGTTTGTCACCCCCAGGGGTGCTGGGACAGCTCAGGTCCTGTCCTGGGCTCAGCATCACACATGGTTGCCATGGAAACAAGCAGGCCCAAGAGAGCTAAGGAGAAATTAGGGAAGGAGGAAGGAGTTAGGAAACTGGGAAGTGAGGAAAGGGGGAAATTGTTTGGGGTGAGGGTGCTGAGCCCCTGGCTGCTCCTAGGAGCTGTGGGTGCCCCATCCCTGGGATGGATGGATGGGATGGGATGGGATGGGATGGGATGGGATGGGATGGGTGGAAGGATGGCTGGCTGGATGGGTGGATGAAGGGATGGGGTAGATGAAGGGTCCTCAAGGTCTGTTTGTCCCCTCCCCTCCAACCTCCAGGGCAGCTGTGGGGGCCAGGGGGACCCCGGGGAGTACAACCTCCGCTCCCGCACCGTGGTCTGTGGCACCTGTGGGCAACCAGCTGACAAATCTGGCAACCAGGGTGGCGGGATCAACACCGTGTCCTCGGGCTCCTCCACCTCCAGCGTCACCGTCACCCGCAGCTACCGCAGCATCGGGGACTCTGGCATTGGCCTTGGGGACAGCCTGGTGACCAGGAATTACCTCTTGGGGACTTCCAATCCCCGGAGGCAGGTGAGTGCCAGGGAGAACCTGGGAATTCTGTCCTTCTGTTCCTGTTTCTCCACCCACTTCTTATCATCATCATCATCATCACCAGGGGGGTAGCACCGGGAGGATCCCTCCCCCTCCATCCTTTCCTTCTCCCTGCTTTGCCTCCTGCCTCGGGCTCCTTCCCACTGAGCTCCTAGGAAGGAGAAGGTGGAGCTTGAGAGGGATGGGAGAAGGGGGGGGTTGTGGCATCTCCTCACCCCATCCCATCCCATCCCTCCCATCCCATCCAATCCCATCCCATCCCATCCCATCCACCCAGCTTCACATCATCTTCTGNGGGGGGGGATTTCCTCTGAAGTTTTTTTGGCTCTGCTGGTAAATCCCTCCTTAACTTTGCTCAGAAAAATCCTGGAAAAGCAGGAAAATCCTGGAAAAGCAGGAGAGTTTTTCCCCTGGGGAAGCTGATGCCTCTCTCTGTCCTTTTGTCCCCACAGAGCACGCAGGAGGAGGTGTCCTCTGAAGAGGAAGATGAGGAGATGCCAGAGGTCAGTGAGGAAGAGGAGGAGCACGGGGAGGGCTCAGGGCTGGTGTCTGGGAAGATCCCAACGTTTTCCCACTGGGGATGCAGCTCCTGAACCCTGGGTGGGAGTGGTGCCTTCCGTGTGACCTCCAAGAGGGGGTACAGAGGAGTTGGAGGTGTCCAAATTCCCAATTCCCAGAGCTCTGGGAGCCTGAAATTCCATTCCTGGGGGTGATGGGATTCCTGGGAAGTGGAGTGGAGTGTCTTGAGGAGCTTCACTCCTGAGGCTGCTGCACTGCAGGCTGAGCCTGTCACGCTGCAAAACCCACAGGCTCTGGGTGTTGGAGCTCTGGAAAAGTGGGTGGAATAATCTCTGGATCTCCATGGTGACCGAGGAGCCAAAGCTGGAGAGCTCCTCCCCTCGGGGTGTCAGAGGCTGCAGCTCCTCTCCCAGCCCTGGGGGCAGGTCACTTGGCAGCAGCACTTGGTGGAGGTTTTAAAACCAAGTTAATAACTTGCTGTAAATCCAAGTTGACCTTTGCCAGGGCCCTGCCCTGGAGAGAGAAAGGAAAAAAAAAAATTTAAAAACAAACCAAGAAGAGGCTTCACCAGACATCACCTCCCCTGTGATGCAAAACTTGGGGGGAAAAACTGTGATCAGAGAATGTCACGTTGGGAGGGAGCTCAGGGATCACCTGCTCCAACCCCTCCCGTGTTATTCTTGATGTCAGATGTCTCAGCACCCCCTGGAGCTGAGCCTGAAAACTTCCCAAAGTGGGGGAATCCACTGGGAAGACCATTCCAGTGTCTTGAGTGGAAAATTTTCCTCTTGTCTTCAGTGTGAAAATCCCCAGGGGCAGCTTGTGCCCATTGCCCCTTGTCCTTGAATCAGGAGTTCTCCATCTCCTTGGAGCTGCCCTTTAACTACTGGAATATTGTAATAATGTTGGTTTTTTTCTTCTCAAAACTCAACAACCCCAAGTTTTCTGCCAGGTGCTGGACCTTCTCCAGCCTCTCCCACGTCCTTAATGTGTGTTGTGTGAGTCCTCACTCTCCTGTGGCCTGGAAAAAGAAATCCTGGGAAGCTCAGCATTCCCTCCTCTGCCAGCATGGGTGTCCTGGCTTGGAGGAGAAGTTGATGGGATTTGTTGGGCTGTGTGGGAAGATCCCTGCCCTGCTGTGTGATGCAGGTTAATCCCCACTCGAAGGATTTTCTTGCAGGATCAATTTTTCTTGGGGTGACAGTCTAAAAATGGCCAAACCCTTCCAAAAATGCTGCTCCTCCAGAATAGCAGCAATCAGGCAGCCCTGGAGGAAATGTTTGTTCAGAGGATTTCATCCCAACCTTGGATTACTTCCTCCCTGGGAGCTGCTGGGGGGGTGGGAAGGGGTCCCTGCCAGAGGGTTTTGTTGCTGCTTAACCTCAGGGGTTTGCAGATGGTGGTGTGGGGCCAAACCTGTCCCTAAATGAGGGAAAACACCAGGACAAGGTGATGGACAAAACTTCTGGATGAAGCTTGGAGCAACCTGGGCTGGGGGAAGGTGTCCTGACCCTTGCAGGGGGGTTGGAAGTGGATGAGTTTTTAAGTTTCCTTCCAACCCAAAGGATTCTGTGGATACAGAGAGGAAGATCACCTCCTTTTTGAGGGGAAAAATGTCCTTCCCAGCACTCAGTTCTCTGCTGGGGGAGGAGGAGCCCAGTGGTGGATGGATCTCCAGAACCACAGCACTGGGCCAGGGTGCAGCCCCCCTGGGTTCCATGGGGAGTGTCCCAGGGTTTTAATGACCTTGGCAAGGGACAATCCAGTCAACAAAGAGCTTGTGTGAGGCCCCAGTTGAATTCTGGAGAGGGAATTGTGCTGCTCTGCCTGCTGGTTTTGGCCCAGGAGGGTGGCAGGGCAGGTGGGGGCTGAGCCTGCCCAGCCCTTTTGTCTTCCACCTCCTTGATCAGCAAAAGGTTTTGGACCCAGGGGGCAGTTTGGGCAGTGGAAGAAGCTCCTCAGGGAAGTGGTGACAAGCCCAAACCTGCTCAGGAAGCATTTGGGTGATGCTCTGGTGTGTCATCCCCTACACAGGGAAAGGAGTTGGACTCAGTGGTCCTCGTGGGTCCCCTCCAACTTGACAGATTCTGTGGTTTTGTGGTTCTGTTTGTGCCTCAGATCAGGGTTTGGGAGGGAGGGAGGGAGGAGTGAATCCTCCTGGGAACACTGCAGAGCAAGGAGGAACAAATGCCCCCATCCTCTCTGAGCCTCTCCTCTCTCCTTCCCCAGGACACAGAGGACTTGGACCACTATGAGATGAAAGAGGAAGAGCCAGCAGATGGGAAGAAGACTGAGGATGAAGGCATTGGGAAGGAAAACCTGGCCATTTTAGAGAAAATCAAAAAGAACCAGAGGCAAGATTACTTAAATGTACGTGTCACCCGGTGGGCAGGAGGCTTGGGGGAGCTGAGGGCCCCAAGGGGGTGTCCCTGGCCAGAGGTGGCTCTCAGGGGGGGCTGGAGTGGCCAGTGTTGAGAAGTCCATTTACCTGGGGGAGGTAAATGTGGCCCCAAAGCCCCAGTGTGAGGTGGGGCAGAAAAATCTGGGGATTCCCCTCTGCTCCCAGGAGCTGCAGCTCCTCCTTGAGCCCTGCTGGGGGGTGGGGTTTGCACTCCTGGGATTTTAGAGCAGTTTTTGCTTCCTGGGGTGGTTCAGGTGGGGTTGGGGGAAGGTGCTGGAGAGGGAGAGGGGGAAAATGGAGCAGTGAGAGACAAGAGTGAGCTGTGGTTTAGAAGGTGGGGGGGGNGGGCTGGAGAAGTTGTGAGGAAGCAGCTGTGAGGGAGTTGGGGGTGTTGAGCCTGGAGATTTGGGAGATTCCCAGCCTGGAAGTGGGAATGTGGCTGCTTGGAGGTCCTGGGGTTGAAAAACCCAAAGCAGAGCCTGAGGGGCAAGAAAATCCAACTGATCCTTTGGGATGAGACTGGAAGAAAGGGAGAGAGAGGAAATCTCCAGCTCTGCTCCTGCAGGGAATTGCTTCCAGTGACTCCAAGGAACACTCAGAACACTGGAAGGATCATTTCCCATTTCCCTGAGTTTTTCCTCAACCCAGGGGCTGTTGGGAGTTTCCAGCAGGTGACTTTGGAGTTTCCTACTCCCTGGTGCTGATCCCTGAATCCTCCTTCCAGGCAAAACACACTCAGGAAGGCAGCCAGAGCTGGGGAGTCAACGGGGAGACGGGAGCACTGGTGGATATGAAGGAATTGGGAATCTGGGAACCTTTGGCAGTCAAACTGCAAACCTACAAAACAGCTGTGGAGGTGAGGAGGGGGGGGTGGGGAAGGGGAAAACCCCCCAAAACCCTTTTTGGGGTTGTTTTGCTGTTGGATTCCACCTTTTTTTTTTTTTTTGGACACTCTGCTGGGATCCCACCAGTGATCCTGGGAGGTTTTCCCCCCTTTGGATCTTCAGAGCTTGGAAACCATCCTGGGTGGAGCATTTGCTCTCTGCTCTCAGATCCCAAGGCAGCTGGAATCCCTTTTATAGAATTCCCTAAATCCCAGGGGTTGGAAGGGATGGGTGCCCACCCCCCTGGTCCCCCAGGAACAAATCCAGAGGGGTTTGGAAGCTTCCAGAGGGGTTTGGAAGCTTCCAGAGAAGGAGATTCCAGAAACTCCTGTGGAGAAAAACCTCATCTGGAAGTTGGGATTGTTCAGGAGGGGGTTGGAAGCCTCCAGGGAAGGAAACTCCACAACCTCTTTGGGCAGCCTGGGCCAGGGATGAAGTTTTTCCTCACATTGAGGTGGGAATTCCCATGTTTTTCCTCCAATCCATGATTCCTTGGGCACCTTGGCCTCATCACTCCAAATAATCCCCTTTTCCCTGCCCTGCTCCAGGCTGTCACCTGCCTGGGAGGACCTCTTTGTCCTGAGCTTGAGGATTGACCCCAAAAAAGCTTTTGGGGTGGTTTGTTTTTTTTTGGGGCGTGATCTGGGTTTGGAAGGGATTTTATTCCCGAGTTTGGGATGTGGGTTTTTCTCCCCAGACTGCAGTTCTCCTCCTGCGGATTGACGACATCGTTTCGGGACACAAAAAAAAGGGAGAGGAGCAGAAGCAGCACCCAGCACCTGAGGCAGCCCAGGAGTGAGAGGAGGAAGAGGAGGAGGAAGGTGACAGCTGGATGGAGCAGAAATCCATGGGGTGGGATGAGAGGAAAGAAGGAAAAAAAAAAAAAATTCATCCCGAAGGTGGGGAAAGGGCCTGAGAGTTCCTCCTGCTCCAGGGGGAGGTTCTGAGTCTCTGGACTTGAAATTTTGGCTCCAAAATAAACCACAACATTTCATAAGTGATAAATGGCATCATTTCCTGAATCCCATCATTTCCTGAATCCCATCGTTTCCTGAATCCCATCATTTCCTGAATCCCATCATTTCCTGAATCCCATCATTTCCTGAATCCCATCATTTCCCTCGGGGTGTCTTTCAGGGAGGAAAAGAGAAGGGGAAAAATTGGGGTGGATAACAGCTCCTTTGGGGCTGAATTTTATTCCTAGGAATTCAGCAGCTCTTCCAACTTTTTCTGCCTCAAGTCTGCATCCTGACAACTCGGAAAACGAAGGGAAAACAAAAAAAAATTATTTTTTTTTTTTTTAGCAACAGGGGAGGGGAAGGGATTCTGCCCCCTCACCACTCCGCGACAGAATTGGGACTGAGGAACCCCCTAAAAATAAAAACTAAAAAAAAAATAAGGGAAGAGGAATAATAATAAAAAAAAAAGGGAAGAGGATTAATTAATAAAAAGGAAGAGATTAATAAATAAAAAAGGGGCTGCGGCTCCTTTAAGAATCCCTGAGGGAGGGGGCGGGGCTCCGGGGGTCACGTGACGGGCGGGATATAAAGCGGCTCAAGATGGCGGCGGCGCTCGTCCCGCTCCTGCTCCTGGGGGCGCTGCGGGCGGCGCGNCCTCCTCCTTCCTTTTTGGGGGTTTCTTTGGCAGGCTGAGGTGGTGCTGCAGGGCCGAGGGGGTTGGAAATCTCAGTCCCCTCCTTTTTTTCTCTCTGCCCTCTGCTGACATCCCTTTTCTTCTCCTCCTTCCAGGATACTATGCAGTTGAACTAGTGAACGACAGCCTCTACGATTGGAACGTCAAACTCCTCAAGTAGGTGCCACCTGGGCTCAGGGGATGGGAGGGAGGGACCCAAATGTCCTCCTGGGAGCCAGAGGGGAAGTGAAGAGGGCAGGGGAGCACCTGGAGTTCAGGGGTTCAGCCTCTGGCAGGCCTGGGGTTCAGGGGTTCAGCCTCTGGCAAGCAGCTCGCTCGCTGTCTCCACACCAAAAGGGAAGATGCCAGAGAACCTGAGGGGCTCTGCAAGACTGTCTGCTGTTCCTAGAGTCCTGGAAGAGCTGCACCAGACAAACCCCTCTCAGTTTTCACACCCTCCAGACACCAGTGCTGCCTTTTCCTTGGGCCAGGCAGTCTTTTTATTTTTTAAGCTGGCAAAAAAAAAGGGTGTGATGGTTCTTCTCTGCAAAGCAGGAGCTGAAGGGTGGCAGCTCGTGCTGTCCCTGCCCCTCTGGGTGACAACCCCAGGGCCCTGGTGGCCACCTGGGTGTGCAGGTACAGTAGCCCTGGGGTGGGTGACAGTGAGTGTGGCTGACTGGAGGTGCCACCACCTTGACTTCTCACCCTCTTGGGGTTTTTCTTGGGGCAGGGTTGACGAGGACAGCGCTTTGCACAACGATCTCCAGATCCTCAAAGAGAAAGAAGGAACAGATTTCATCCTCCTCAACTTCTCCTTTAAGGTGAGGGAGCCCACGTTCCCCTCCTCCAGATCCTGCCATCTCCAGAGGGTCAGCAGAGAGGACGTTTCTCAAGCTCTTGACTTCCTTTCTCTCATTCCAGGATAATTTTCCTTTCGATCCACCCTTCGTCAGGGTCGTGTCCCCGGTGCTCTCAGGGGGGTAAGTGACCCCCTGCCTGGCCCTGCTGCCCAGGCTCTCCAGCACTGCTTCCTACAGCAGTTTTCCTTCTTCCCAGCCCCCAGTTTGCAGGAGCTCTCCTGGAACCACAGATTCTGGGGAGGGTAGAAGGGGGTGGATTCTTCTTCTTCTTTTTTTTTTTTTGTTCTGGTTTGTTTGGCTTTCTTCAGGGTTGGGGGTTTTTTTTGAGATCTGCTCAAAAGGAAACTCCCTTTGTCTCTGGAGCAGCTGGGGGGTGAGGCTGTGCCCATTTCTCCCCTAACCCTGCCCCATTCCTCCCTCAGGTACGTTCTGGGTGGTGGTGCCATCTGCATGGAGCTGCTCACCAAGCAGGTGGGTGCTGGCTGCACCCTGACACCCCCAATTCCCCTTCCCTGTCCCTCTGCCTGCTGTGGTTTGGCCGTGCAGGGGAAGGCTGTGGGGACAGGAAAAGGGGTGTCCTGTGGGTCCTGGCCTCATCCTGCTGCTTTCCATCCCCTCAGGGCTGGAGCAGTGCCTACTCCATCGAGTCAGTGATCATGCAGATCAGCGCCACGCTGGTGAAAGGGAAAGCACGAGTCCAGTTTGGAGCCAACAAGGTGGGCAGGGAGGGAGAAAAGAGGGAGGGAAACCCAAGGGGAAGGTGTGTGGTGAGCTGGTTGGTGGCAGGTGGCTGATACGTGACCTGGCTTCCCTTGCAGAATCAGTACAGCCTGACCAGAGCTCAGCAATCCTACAAATCCCTGGTTCAGATCCACGAGAAGAACGGTAAGGGCTGAGGGAGAGAGCCAGATTCCAGATGAGCTCCTGGAATCAGGGAATGTCAGGGGTTGGAAGGGACCTCCAGAGGTCATGGAGTTCAAGCCCACTGTCACAGCAGGGTCACACGAGGCAGGAACACATTCAGGAGGGTTTGGAACTCCACAACCTCTCTGGGAAGCCTCAGGGATCCCTCACTCTCACTTTCAAGAAGTTTCTCCTTGTGTTGGGGTGAAACTTCCTGTGTTCCAGCTTCAACCCTTTATTTCTTGTCCTGTTACTGGGCACCTCTGAAAAGAGATTGGCCTCATCCTCTTGCCACCCACCCCAAGTTGAGTTTTTCTCCACCTCAGGTTCAGAGAAGAGCTGGGGTAAAGTGGCAGCTGGTGACAGCAGCTGAGTGGGGGGCTGCAGTGTCCCCTGCTCCACGGGTGGGTGCTGGGCTCCTCCAGCTGCTCCCACAGCCCCAGGGCATTGTCCTGGAAACAATGAGCTGGAGGGGGGAAAACAGGGGAATCCAGGAGAAGGTGACCCTTGTGGGACTTGGTGTCTTTGCATTGGCATTTCCCAGCCTGGGGTTGGGTTCCTGGGTTGGGTTTGTCCCTCACAGTTTTCTCCTTCTTCCAGGCTGGTACACACCACCCAAGGAGGATGGGTAGCAGGGGTGCTGCAGGACCAAGCTGATCATCTTCAGGATCTTCTACTTGGATCTCGACGATGCCTCTTGGCTTTCTCCCAGTCTGTTCTCCCAGCTCTGCCTGTTGCAGGACAATAATGGCTCTTAAAAACTCTAAATAAAACTGTTTAAGCAGTTGGACTGACCTAAAACACTTGCTGGACCCTTGCTAGCAGGCATTCTTGTTAAAACAAACTTTTGAGCCTCTTGTATTGCTGGAAACTTTCAACTCTACTCCAGTCTAGAGCCTCCTCCTTTACCTATGCTATGGATTTAATTTATTTTCTTATTTCATGTACACTGCTTTTTTTTTGTTACAGTGTATGATGGATGTGTATGGAAAATGTATCTTTGGAGAAAAAAAAAGAAATTACAGTTTGTTAATTTGAAGAGGCTGCTCTTGACTTGAAGTTTTTTGTTGGGTTTGGTTTTTTTTTTTTTCCAAACTGCTGCTGGGTAAATCTTGCCAAACCCCTCTGCAGCCACTTCTCAGCCCTCCTCCTGGGGATGGATTCCTGGTGGTGGGGGCACAGGAATGGCCCCAACCTCTTCCAGCTGGAGTTCCTGGACAAGCTGCACGGGAAGATGTGGAACAGCTGCCTTGGAGGAAGAAGAAGAAGAAAAAAAACTTATTTTTTCTGGCAACATGGGCAGGGTGCTGTCCCCTAAACCAAGACCAGACTTTTTTTTCTTTTTTTTTTTCCTTGATAAACTGCAAATTGGCACCTCAGGAAGTGGAGAGGGAAAGATCCATCAGGTGTTGTGGGGCTGAGGGGTTGCTCCTCCCAACCCAGGACTTGATCCTGCAGTGACTTCTCTGGAGTTTTGGTTTTGGGGTTTGGTTTTTTTTGTCCCCAAACCATCGTTCCAGCTCTGCTGAGTGCTCTGTTGCTGCAAGCCCTGTTTGAATTCCCCCTGCTCTGAGCTGAGGGTGTCCTCTGGGCTTGTGTCCTCTGGGCTTGTGTCCTCCAAGAGGGCAGAGCTGACTCATTGGTGTCCCAGCCAGAGCACTCACTGGCTTTGAATAAAAAGTTCTTGTACAAAATCAAAGGGGCTCAGAAGTCCATTATCTCCTCCAGCAGCTGCTCCCTCCTCAGCCCTCATCCTGCTCCCAGCCTTGCAATAAAAAAAAGATGCTGGAGGAGAGGGATTATGGAGGTTCTGGGAACTGAGGTCAGTTTTTAAATCCTTTGCTAAAAGACCTGGGAAAAAAGGGGGTTGCAAGGCTGAGCAGCTTTGCCTCTGGGCTCTGCTCCTCTACCCCAAAACCAGGACCCAGTGGGCTCCTACCCCAGCCCTGTGCCTGGTGCTGGGGGGGCAGGAGGCACCCAGGTTCTGCTCCTCTCACCCAGCACCAAGGAACTGCCTGGGGAGGGGGGGGCTGAGCCAGTCCAAGGAAAGTTTAGAAAGTTCTGTTGCTGTTTCATGGGATCATCAAAGGTTTTGGGTTGGAAAGGAGCTTTCCAAGCCAGTCCAGCCCCCTCCAGTGAGCCCAAGCCCCATCCCACCTGCCCTGGAACCTTCCCAGGGATTCTGCCTCTCCCTCAGCTCTCTGGGCAGCCTGGGCCAGGGTCTCCCCACCCTCAGCATTAAAAAAATTTCTTCCTGCTCTCCCTCTGCCATTCACACCCCTTGTCCTATCACTAAGAGGTTTATTTGAGGGTTTTTTTGTTGTCCCCATCATTCTTGATGCCCCTTTGAGCACTGAAAAGCCACAACAAACACCTCCCCCCCCCCCNTAGAAGTTATTAGAAATAATCAGCAAAATGAAATAATTAGCAAGGGGTTTGGCTGAGCTCAACAGTTTCACATTGTTCCTGGGGCTGATTGCCCAACTTCCCTCCCAGTTCCTCTCCTGGATGTCCTGCTGGTCCCTTATCTCCTTCAGCATTCCATCAGTTCCTCAGGGGTGACTGGGAACAGGCCAAGGGGCAGTGGTGATAAACTGGAGCACAGACACTTCCAGATAAGCAGAAGGAAGAATTTTTTCCCTCTGAGGGAGCCCTGACCCAGGGGGGTTGTGGAATCTCCTTCCCTGGAGACATCCAGACCCACCTGCCTGTCTTCCTGGTTGGAATCTTTTGGGGTCCCTCCCAACTTCCTGTGATTCTGTCATTCTGAGATCCCCTTCAGCACCCAAGCACACCCTCAAATTTTGGTTTTTTTCTGAGCTAAGCCCTTCAAAAATGTTGACATCAGTCTTTGGGCTGGGGCAGCCACAGCTTTTGAGGGCAAAACAAAGAAATCCCAGAAGTTTGTGCTCCTGGAGCAAGGAGGGAAGGGAGATCCTACCAAAAACCCCTTGATTTGAGCCTCTCAGGGTGTGATATTCCACCTGAGGGATATGTTTGACCTCTCTTTCCTCCCTGGCTGGTTTATTTCTCCTGCAGGTCAGCACTCCTGGGCTTTGGGCAGCCCCCCAGGGACACTTTCTCCTCCTTGGTCATCTCCATCATGGCCGTGGCACTGGGGACCCCCATGGTGATGCTGCTGGTGGGCACCTGCGTGGTGCTCTTTGCACAGAGGAAACAATATTCAGAGTATGAGCCAATCAACTGAGTGGGAAAACCCCTGGGAAGATCCCTGGGATCCTTTTGGTCACCAGGAAAACAACTCTGCCTGCTCCAGGGGCTCCCAAATCCCAGGATCTCCTGTGTCCTCCTCTCTGCCCCTGCTCAGAGGGGACCAAAGCAGCTTTTGTGTCACTTTGTCCTGTTCCCTCTGGCCCTCCAGCTCCTGTGGCTGATTTCTTCCTCTGATTTCCTCCTGATCCATCCAACCAAAGGAAGTGGTGGGATTCCCATCAGCTCTGGGATCTCCTCCCAAGAGGAGGAGCCTCAGCTCCCTGTCCTGTCCTGCGTGTCACCCAGGGTGACACCTGACACTGGGGACCCAGTCCCACTCCTGCCCGGGTGCTTTCCTGCTCCCCACTCTGCTGGGGACACCCCAAGACACCTCAGCACTTTGCTGCTGTCACCAAAGGGACACCCAGCACCACTGCTGGAGCTCAGGATGGGTCCCCTCAGGTGCCCTCTGGGTGCTGGTTGGTGTTGGCAGAGGAGCTGTGTCACCTGGGGGGGGGTGACACTGTCACTGCCTCTGCCACCAAATAAAGTGGATTTTTGAAGAGTGGTTTCCTGGCTGGAAGATCCAAACGGAAGGAAGAACTTCCTGAAAAAAAAAATAAGGAAGCCCTGGGAGACAGTGGGAGGTGGTGGGGGGGGTCTCTGGGGACATTTTAAACATTCCTGGACCCCACGGTGTGGCTCTGGGTGACCCCATCCTGGCAGAGGGCTTGGATCTGGTGATCCTTGGATGCTCCTTCCAACTCCCCTGTGCTCCTGGGCTTTGGAGGAATTAAAAGGGTGATGGAGAAGAGGGATTATGAGGGAGGATCCTGGGATTGTCCCCAGGGTGGTGTGGGGATGGGGTCCCAACCACCCCGAGATATCCAGGAGAGTTGGATCGTTCCCTTTCCGTGCTGGGATTGGGCTGCAGATGCTCCCATGACTCAGGGATGAGAGTCTGGAGAAACCAAAGCTGAGGAGAGGAGATCTGAGGGGGGGGCAGGAAGGGTTTTCCCTTTATTTGGTGGGATTTGGGTTGGGTTGGGATGAAGTGGAGAAGCTGAAAGGATGGGGTGGGTGGAGAGGTGGAATTCCAGGAGCCCCTTTGGGGATGGGAGAAAATGGGAGCAGGAGGTGCCCAGCCCTGGCTGGGGGCTCATCCTGGGGGGGGAATTATCCATCCCCTGCCCCTTGGGATCAAGAGGAGATTCCCTCCTTCCCCAGGAGGAAAAGGAGGAGAGGGACAAAGGGGGTCAGGAGGAGTTGGGACAATCTGGAGAAAACATTTAAGGGTGTGGGGGGGGTGTTGGTTTTTGTTTTTTTTTTTATCCCTTTTGGAAGAATCATTTTGGGGTTAGATGTTGGCATCCTGTGTCTGTGACTTGAACCCCCCCCAAGAAAAAAATTAAAAAAAAAAAAAAAAAAATTTCTGGGAAAATGCCTTCCCACCCCTCACCTCCAGACCACAATTCCTTGANCAAGAGGCCGGGGGGCAAGGAGGTGGTGGGGAAGGGGCCACAGCTCTACGACACCCCCTATGAGCCTGGGGAGGGGGTGACTGGGGGACCCCCGGAGCGCAGGGCGAGGGCCGGGGATGGGCGCTTGCCCGAGAACGACGAGCGGCCGGCAGGAGAGTATGAGCAGCCCTGGGAGTGGAAGAAGGAGCAGATTGTCAAAGCACTGTCAGGTAGGGGACAGGGACAGGGATGGGGCTGGGGACATGGATAAGGCCATGGGGTTTTTTTGGGACATGGATGAAGATGGGGCCATGGGGCCGAAGACAGGGATGGGGATGAGGATATGGATGGGGATGAGGACATGGATGGGGATGAGGACATGGATGGAGACAGGGCCAAGGAGTCAGAGATGGGGCTGGGGACAAGGCTGAGACTGGGGACAGGGATGGAGACACGGATGGGCCTGGGGGCAAAGGTTGGGGACAGGGAGGTGGGTGGGACTGGAGCTCAGGACAGGGGATGGAGACGGTGACGATACGTGGGGAGACCTTGGGGGCTCACATCTCATTTCCCTCCCCCTTCCACCTCCCCCCAGTCCAGTTTGAGGGCTCAGAGCGTCCCAAGGAGGAGGCAGCACGGCAGCACCTGCGCCAGAAGAGTTGGACCCCCAAGATGCTGAAGCCATCGGAGCACTGCGAGGGGGAGCGGGTGGACCCTGCCCTGGCCCTGGAGAAGCAGCCGTGAGTTTCCAGGCCACGTCTGGTGGGATTTGCAGGGGAGAGGGGAGGGAGGAGGAGAGGAAAGTGGGGGGTCTGGGGCTTTGCCATGC
>JAAWXA010000086.1:291439-318498 GCA_038090715.1 Florisuga fusca
TTTTTTTGGGATGACTTGTGGGTCCCTGAGGAGCAGGAGGTTGAGGGGCTGGAGAAGGGAATGGAGGTGGGGAAGGGGCTGGAGAGGTTCTGAGGAAGCAGCTGAGGGAGTTGGGGGGGTTGAGCCTGGAGAGGATTTGCCTCCAGTTGTGGGAAGCTGGAAGTGGAGCTGTGCCTGGGATGGGGATTCCAGAGGGATGAGGAAATCCAAAGGGATTTGAGGGGGGGGGAAGGTCCCATCCCAACCCCCACATGGCTCTGGGGTTACCCTGGGGGGATCTCCTCCTCCTCTTCCCTTCAGGTCAGGATTTGGGGAGCAATCCCAGGATTCTCCATTGCTTCCAAGGTTTGGGAACACCCCGGGAGCCCTGAGGGGGTTGGAATGGGAACAGGAATGGGTGTGAGGGAAGGATTCCAACCCAAAAAGGTTCATTTCCTCCTCTCTCTCTGCCTCTCATTCCCTTTTTAGTGGGAAATTCCTGCACCCCCCCTCTCCCTGTGCTTCCCAGGTTTTTTGGGAGGTCACAGCTCCAACCCTGGGCTGGGAGCAGAAAGTTCCAGAGTTGGTTTTGTCCTGGGATTTTCTTTTTTTTATTTTTTTTTTTAATTATTTTTGGCCTTTGTACCCCAGTGCCTGCTCTGTGCCAGTGCTCAGGGGCTGAGCTGCCTCTGGGGCTGCTCCTGCCCAGCAGGAACTGCAGGAGGAATTCCTTTGCCTCTGGAAAATTCATTGGAAAGCCTCTGGAAAGCTTGGAGAGAGGAAAAAAAAACACAAAAAAACATCAGGGAGAGCCCAGAGCAGCTCTGGGGTAGGTGTGAGGAAGAAGAAAAAGGAAAAAACAGGGAATTCTGGAGAAAATTTAAAAAAAAAAGGGAATTTTTGGGAAAATGCCTTCCCACCCCTCACCTCCAGACCACAATTCCTTGAGCTTTGCTCCCTGGGATATGATTTTTCAGGACTCTGTGCTAAGAGCCTTCCCTGGGAGTTGGGAATTCTTCCCAATCCTCCTCAGGAAGCACCTGAGCTCCTCTCAGGTTCTGCAGGTGGCTCTGGGAATTCTCTGAGCCCTTCCCAGGAAAGCCCCAAGCACTTCCCACCAAGAGTCTCCAAGGTTTGGGAACACCCCGGGTTGGAATGGGAATAGGAATGGGTGTGAGGGAGAGATTCCAAGCCCAAAGGGTTCATTTCCTCCTCTCATTCCCTTTTAATGGGAAATATCCACATCCCCCCTCTGCTCCCTGGAAGCTGCTCCTCCCCAACCCCCATTCCCATCGGGATTTGTCCTCAATCCATCAATTCATCTCCTCAGTGAATCCAATCCTCTTGTCCAGGGCTCTTCAGCTGTAGCTCAAGGGCAGAAAAATTCCTGGAGGGCTTTGGGAAGCTGAAATTTTGCCTCCTGGAGCAAGGAGAGAGCCCACGTTCTGGAGAGGAAGCTCCCAAATTTTTCTGGGTAGGAATTTCGTGGCTGAAGCAGCAAAATCCCTCAGGATTCCCCCTCCCCAGGAGGCAGCAAACTTGAGTCTGGAATCCAAAGGCTCTCCCAGGAAAAAGAGTTCAGGAAAGCAGCAGGGAGGAGCTTCCCCTGAGTCCAAGATTTGATTTCGTGCTGGAAGGGAAAGGAAGGAAAATATTCCCAAATTGGAATGTATCAAAAATTTCAAAATTCCCTTCCCAATCCAGTTTTCCTTTTCTTCTTCCCTAAAAACCTTCCCCCAGCTCCTGTGCCAATGTCTCTGTGCTTGCAGAGGGATGGATCCAAGGGATGGATCCAAGGGAAGGAATCAAGGGATGGATCCAAGGGATGGACCCAAGGGATGGATCCAAGGGATGGACCCAAGGGATGGACTCAAGGGATGGATCCAAGGGATGGAATCAAGGGATGGATCCAAGGGATGGAATCAAGGGATGGAAGGGATGGACCAAGGGATGGATCCAAGGGATGGATCCAAGGGATGAATCCAAGGGATGGAATCAAGGGATAGATCCAAGGGATGGAATCAATTTCTTCCTTCCTCAAGACCTTCTCCCTCCTGGCGCCATGAGGCGGAGCAGCAGCTCCTTGTCCTCAACAAAGAATTATTTCCTTGTTTCCATTTTTATTCAGGGGACGTTTCAATTTTTATTCTTTCCCCTCTCTTTTCACCTCTTTTCACTCTTTAACTTGCCAGACATCTGCTGGGAACTCCACACCGCAGAGAGGAGGCAGTCTAGGAGATTCCTAGAGTGTATTGAAGATAATTTCCTACTCCAACTAGTAAATGAGCCCACCAGGGACGGAGCCCCACTTGACCTTCTTTTCACAAACAGAGAGGGGCTGGTGGGAGATGTGGTGGTTGATGGACGACTGGGACTTAGTGACCATCAAATAATAGAGTTTTCAATACTCAGGGATACAAGGAGGGTCATCAGTAAAACCTCTGTGTTGGACTTCCGGAGAGCAGATTTTGGACTATTCAAAAGACTAGTTCAGAGTATACCCTGGGAAACAGCCCTTGAAAACAGAGGGGTCCAGGAGGGATGGACATACTTCAAAGAGCATATTCTGAAAGCACAGGAACAGGCTGTCCCAGAGTCCCGGAAGGCGAGCCGGCGGGGAAGGCAACCAGTTTGGCTGAACTGGGAGACTCTGAAAGAAATTAGGGTTAAGAAGAGGGCCTATCAATTATGGAAAAAAGGGCTAACTTCTCAAGAGGAATTTAGGAATATAGTCAGGTCATGTAGAAAGAAAATTAGAGAGGCAAAAGCACAACATGAACTGAATCTTGCTATCTCTGTGAAGGACAATAAGAAATCCTTCTACAGATACATCAATAGCAAAAGAAGGGGCAAGGAAAACATTAATTCTGTACTGGACATGGGTGGGAATATAGTTACCAAAGATGAGGAAAAGGCTGAGGTATTTAACACCTTCTTTACCTCAGTTTTCAACAGAAAGACAGGTTATCCTGTTGACAGCAGCCTTCTGGAGCCTATAGAAGGAGATAAAAATCTAAACAGCCCCCCTGTAATATTGAAGGACACAGTCAGTNGTGGCATGGTTGGGTTAGGGCCAGCCAAAGTTTTCAGTGCTCACTCTTTGCATCTTTTCTCCAGTGCCCAGCGTTCGGAGTCTGGGAGCCCTATTGAGGAAAATGGGCTGTGGCCGTCGAGGGGTGGTATATTCGGGGTTCCTCCTAAAATGCAAACCCGTAGCCCGATTGTTGGTGGTGCTGTGGGTAGGGTGGCATGTGAGGGTTAGGGAGGGACAGAGTCTTCTCAGGGAGTTACTCTGGGGAACACGAGGTGTTTGCAAGGGGGTCACCCAGGGGAGGGCAGGGGGGGGGTTTGCATGGGGGTCACCCAGAGGGACAGGAGGTGTCTGTAGGGGGTGACCCAGGGGAGGGCGGTGGTGGGGGTCGTTTGTAGGGGATCACCCGGGTCGTTTGTAGGGGATCACCCGGCGGGGTTGTGCTCCTTCCCCACTCCCTTTTTCCCAGGGATGCTTTTCCAAGCCAGGCCGGGAGTGCTGGAAAGGGTTTGGTTGTGTCTCCACCCCGGTTCTGACTCCACCTTCCTCGCCGGCACCTCCTCCTCCTCCTCCTCCCGGCTCTGCCCAGCCTGGGGACACGATATAAGTCACCCCGGCAAGGCAGAGAGGGGCCGAGACAGCTGGGGTGGGTGGCTTGGGACACCGAGCCGTGTGTGGTGTGATCCCTAGCCCTCCTCCTTCTCCTCCATTCCGGGATTCCCATGGCGACGCCTTCCCAGAAAAGGGGCACCCGCGGGGGGGCTTCGGGGACCCCCTTGTCCCCCACCCGCATCACCCGATTGCAGGAAAAAGAGGATCTGCAGGAGCTCAACGATCGTCTGGCCGTCTACATCGATAAAGTCAGATCCTTGGAGCTGGAAAATGCGGGACTGAGGCTGCGGATCACGGAATCCGAGGAGGTGGTGAGCAGGGAAGTGTCGGGCATCAAAGCCGCGTATGAGTCGGAGCTGGCGGATGCCAGGAAAACCTTGGATTCGGTGGCCAAGGAAAGAGCTCGGCTGCAGTTGGAGCTCAGCAAAGTCCGGGAAGAGCACAAGGAGCTGAAAGCTCGGTGAGTGCCCCCCCACACACACTTATTCCCGGGAATGGTTGGGGGTGGAGGAGGAAGGGGGAATGATGAGCATGGGATGGGCATTGGCGTCACGTTTGGCAGGGAGCCGGGAGGGAGGCAAAAGTGACCTGGAGGAGGGAGGGAAAGGGAAAACCCGTGATCCAGCTGGGCCAGGAGTGTCCATGGTGGGAAGCAGGAGAAGAGGGCAGCTCTCCCGGCATTCCCACTGACCCTCCAAGCGCCATCTTTGGCCGGGATGCCCTTGGACGGGGGGGTTGGGATTTGGGAGAAGAGCTGTGACAGCTGGGGAGGCTGAGCAGAGGTTCCTCGGATCCTGGGGAGGGTCTGTGGGATGAGGGGCAGGAGAGCTTGGCTGGCAGCCCCGCCACATGTGTCATCCCGGAGCTATTCCTAAACGAAGCTCCAAGCAGGGAGGAGGAAGCGGTGCCAGGCAGCTGGCTCTCTCCTGCCCCCAGATCTCTCCCGCTCCTCCTATTTTCCTCTGCTGGCTCTGGCAGCCCTTAAACAACCTGCTCCTGGTTGCTTTGCTTTGCTTTAACCCTCCCTGTGCCGAGCTCTTCCCACTCCGGCTTCCTCCCCATCCCTTTTCCCATCCCTGATGCGCTCCGGGTCTTCTTCGAGGCTCAAATCCTCCCCTCCTTCCCAGGGTGAATATTTTTGACACCTCCTTGCCACCTCCCTGCTGTCCCCTCCCCTCCTCGGGGCTCTGGGCGATGCCCAGGGCAGGTCCCCTGGGGACACTCCGGGTGTCACACCCTTGGTTTTTCCCTCCTCCCGGAGTCCTGTGCCAGGGGAAGGAGCCAGCAGGTCCCTTGCTGTCACCCACCAGGTCCCTTGCTGTCACCCACCAGGTCCCTTGCTGTCACCCACCGTGACGTGGGGCTGGGTGATGGGGAGACAACCCCTTCTCCCTCCAGTCGAGCCCCTTCTCCCTCGGACTTTTGGGTCCGTCCCAAACGAGGCTAAAATTAACTTCCTCGAATGATGCCATAAATATTCAACCCACCGGGAAGGGAGGGAGGGAGGGAGGGAGGCTGCAGCCTTTTACAGCTGTCCCTGCANTTGGGGTTGTTTTCCTTGGCACTGCTGTAGCTGGAAAAGTTGGTTTGGAAGTTCCTCTGAGGGTCTCCCCTTCCCCCCCCCTCCCCAAAGTGAACCCTTGAGGTGGTTTTTGTGGTTTTATTTTTTTTTTTTTATTTTGTGGGAAGCGTTTGGCAAAGTTGTCTGCAGAGGGGATGGGGTGCAGAGGTGACATTTGGGGTCTCTGTGCTCCCCAGGAAAGGTCTCTCAGCCCAGTTGAACCCAGTGCTTGCAGGTGACTCCCCAGTCCAGTCCCTGCAGGGCTGCTTGCTGCCTCTGAGCTTTCCCCACTTGGCACCTTTGGGTGTTCTCTGCTGCCCCAAGCAGCTCCGGGTTGTATCCTGCAGGTGGAAAGGTTTTTACTCTGGTTTCTCCCCTTTCTTCCACTCTCTGGCTTCTTCCCCCTCTCCCTAGAGTCTCCCTGGAGCAGCTCCTGCTGCTTTGGAGGAAGGGGTCCCAAACTCCTCTGAAGTTTGCAGTGATTTCATCCCTTGCAGAGTGCCCTGGGATGTGCCCAGAGCCCTCCCTGCTGATCCCATCCCATCCAGTTGGGCTCTTCCCCTTCTTGGGAGGTTATAAAATTCCTTTGGATGCTCCCTGGCCTGAACACTGACTTTTTTTCTTTTTTTTTTTTTCCCTCAAGCAGTTCCTTAACAGTGTCACTGCCTGTTACTCCTTTTTGACATCTAGTTGATTTTTTATTCTGTAGTTTCTAAATCTGGAATGCTCAGTTAATGAAAACTCCAGTTCTGAGGAATAACAACCAGCAAAAAATGGGCATTTCCACGAGGAACTTAAAAAAAAACAAAACCTCCCACCCAAGTTGTTAGCAGAGAGCTGCCCAGGTCCTGCTTTGAAGGGGAAGTAGCTGCTGGGCCTTGAGCCTCTGAGATGTTCAGCTCTCCAAGGGGAGTTTCTGGAGAGCTTTTCCCTTGGTCTCCATGGCCTCTTAAGGCAAATCCCTGCCTGTTCCCCCCCCCCCAAGCCATGAAACCTTTTGTCCTGAGTCCTTCTGCTCCTGAGTGCTCCCTCCTGGATGCAGGTGCTGATGTTTCCTTTGGAGCTCTCCACCTCTGTGGAGAAACCTGGAGAAACACAGGTGGCTTTTTTTTTTTTTGTCTTGGGTTGTTTTCTTGTGGTTTTTTTAATTTATTTTATTTTTATTGTTCTGTCTTGGCTTTCGGGGCCCTTTGTCGGGGAGGGTGGGGGCTTCACCCACTGCCTCACCCCACCCCAAAGTGTTCTCAAGTCTTGGTTACTGCCTTTTTTTTTGGCTTGTTTTGCTTTCTAACAGTCTCTTCTCTCTTCTCCCCTGACCCACCACAGAGTTCTACCTTGTAAATACTGTTATTTGTATATACTGTAAATGATGACATCCGTGGGCACCACCCGAGCCCGGGGGAGCTGGGAGCAGACACAGACACAGAGCCAGACACAGCACAAGCAACGGCCGCAGGTAAGGGGCGGTTTCCATGGCAACCACTTAGTTTGGAGGTGGAGACCTGGCACTAACCCCTGGCCTTGCCCTTAACCAGCTTCCTGGGTGCTAACCAACTAGTCCTGACTGTTTCCTTGAGGGGTTCTGCAGCTTGGGGCTCCCCCTGCACCTCAGGTTTGGGGTTCCTTCCCTCTTCCCTGAAGGAAAGGGGTTGGGAATGCCACCTGGAGTGGGAATTGGTGGGGAGGTGCTGGGGAGGGCTGCCTGCAAGTGGACACAGCTCCCTGGTGCCATGAGGCCTCCAGCAGCACTTCCCTTCCTTCCAGACTCTCCCTGCTCCCTTTTCCCCTCTCTCTCTGCTCCCTTTTCCCCCTCTCTCCCTGCTGCCTTTTTCCCCCTCTCTCCCTGCTGCCTTTTTCCCCCTCTCTCCCTGCTGCCTTTTTCCCCCTCTCTCCCTGCTGCCTTTTTCCCCTCTCTCACCCTTCTTTACATCTCCTCTTCATCCTCAACTGATTCCAGAGATCCCAGGGAAGCAGTGTGGCCTTTGGGGGAAGGTCTGTTGGGAATGAGCTGCTCTGACCACTCTTTCTCTCTCCATTCCCTCTCTTTAGGCCACTGCAGAACAGATCAGACTTGCACAGATGATTTCAGACCACAATGATGCTGACTTTGAGGAGAAGGTGAAACAAGTGAGTGTGGGAAGGGAGAGGGAAGGGCTGGGGAAGGGCTGCTGCTCCCTGACTTCCCTTGGCCTGCCTTGGAATGATGTTACCCTGAGAAAAAGAGCTTTGAGGTTGGGTTGGGGAGGCCAGAAAGGAGAAGGGGAAGTAGCTGCTGGGGCTTGAGCCTTTGAGATGTTCTGCTCTCCAAGGGAAGTTTCTGGAGAGCTTTTCCCAAGTGTTCCTTGCTCCACTTGGTCTCCATGGCCTCTTAAGGCTGAGTGGTAGCTTAGAAATTCCCCCCCTCAATGATTTCTCCCTGGGGGAGCATCATTTAAGTGATGGAAACTGGGGAGAATCCCAAACCTTGAGATTTCTCTGGAGGATTTCTGGTTTGGGGTGCAAGTTGCTTCCCTCCTGAGAGATCCCTTGAGATTTTGGTGGCACTTGGGTTTGGAAGGTGCTGAGCCTGGGGTTGTTTTCTCTGCAGCTGATTGACATCACAGGCAAGAACCAGGATGAGTGTGTGATTGCTCTGCATGACTGCAATGGAGATGTCAACAGAGCCATCAACGTGCTGCTGGAGGGCAACCCAGACACGGTAGGATTGGGTCTCTGGGGACAAGGGACAGTGTGACAGGGACAAGCCAGAAGAGGGAAAATGACTGAGGGGTGTGAAGTGGGTGTCTGTGGCTCCTCAGCACTGCTGCCTTGCACAGAACCCCCAAGAAAACCAGCAGGCCCAGGGGTACAAGAGCTTTGCAATCCCTTTGGAGCTCCTGGAGGAATTTCCCTCTTCCCAGAAGGGCTGAGGGAGCTGTGGTGAAAGGCAGGGATGTGTCAGCTGGGCTTCTGGGAGAGTGAATCAGAGAATCCTAGGATGTCAGCTTGGAAGGGACCTCAAGGATCACAGCTCCAGCCCTTCTAGGATTATTCTTGATGTCAGATGTCTCAGCACCCCCTGGAGCTGAGACTGAAAACTTTCCAAAGTGGGGGAATCCACTGGGAGATCATTCCAGTGTCTGAGTGTCCTTAGAGTGCAAATTTTTCCTCTTGTGTTGACACAAAACCTCCAAGTGAAGCAGTTTTGTGTCTCTAGCTCTAAACATTTGCTCTGGAGGGCTCTGTGCTGCTGCCTCTGCTGTGTTTTGGAGTCTTTTTGCTGTTGGTTTTCTGTGGAGTTTGCCTTGATGCTGTCTAAACAAACCAGAGCCAGCTCTGAAGGGAAGCAAGCACTTGCTAAGGTTCCTCCTCAGGATGTTATTCCTTTTCTGACAAACAGCAGAGACACAGGGGCTGGTCCAGCCCAGTAAAAAACCCACAAATACCCAATCCTTCCAAACTGCCCCTGCTCAAAGGTGTCTCTGCAGCACTCTGTGGCTGACTCAGCTCTTGTTGAGAGTTGAGACTCCAAACATTGCTCCAGACTGAGATGCCTGAGCTTGGGTTTTAATGACTCTCAGCCCTGGGTGCAGATGGATGAGCTGGAGAGCTCAGAGTGTCCTGGGGAATGTGGCTGCTCCCAGCACCAGGTGCTGTGGCCCTGGCCAAGGTCATGGCAGCACAGCTCAGGCTTCTGCCCTGTCCTTAGAGGGCCCTTTCCATTAGCAACTGAAAAAAAAGAATCATGGAATGGTTTGGATTGGACCTCAGAGCTCACCCAGTGCCACCCACATGGGCAGGGACACCTCCCACCTCCCCAGGATGCTCCCAGCCCCATCCAACCTCCAACAATTCCAGGGATGGGGCAGCCACAGCTTCTGGGGACAACCTGGGGCTCAGCACCCTCACCCCAAAGAATTTCTCCCCAAAATCTCCCCTCTTCCAGTTCCAAGCCATTCCCCCTCATCCCATCCCTCCAGGCCCTTGTCCCAAGTCCCTCTCCAGCTTTCCTGGAGCCCCTCAGGTGCTCTGAGGTCTCCCCATTGGATCCTTCTCTCCTCCAGGCTGAACAAAAAAGCTTTTGGAAAATCCTTTTAGAACAGGAGTTGGTTTGGATGTGCAGTGCTGAGGCAAAGCTCTGCTCTGACACTTCCACTTAGTGTTGCTTCTGTCTGAAGCATGTTAGAGCAGCTGGTTCTTCCATCCCAGCTGTGGACTTGTCTGCCAGGTTTTTTTTTGGGTTTTTTTTGGGGGGTTTTTTTTTTGTGTCTTGTCAATGAGCTGGGACTATTNAAAAAAATATATATAATCAAAGACCCCAAAATTCCCCCTTCTGCTCTGCCTTCGAGCTGTTGCTGTTTTGCTCTCCTTGTCCATGGAGCAGGGGTTGTTCTTACCTCAGTTCCTCCCCCCAGAGAGACCCAAACCCTGGAAGTGTTGGGTTTTTTTTTTTAACACTGGGCTGGTAATTAAACTGAATAAATGATGCTCTTTATTAATCCCCCTCCCTGAGAAGGAAAGGAGAGGGAATCAGGGAGAGAGATTGATGGGCTGGAAATGAAACTGCACAACTTGAATGGGACAGGAAGGAGAAAGAGGAAAAATGACTCAATGTGTACAAATAGACAGAAAAATGGTGCCATTTGCCTCCCCCTTTCCCCCAGTAACTCTCAGGTCAGCAGCCCTGGGAAAGTCCAGGCTGGAATTCTGGGATCTGGAGTCAGGATCCAGGAGCAGAGGGATGGATGGAATCCTCCCAGGATGCTGAAGCAAACAGGGAGAGGGGAAGAAGGGGAAGCAGGAAGGGAAGGAAAAGGGTTTGACCCTGGTGATGCCTCAAATTGACACTGAGTATGAGGTGTATGGGATGGAATCCTCTGTTTGGGCAAGTTTGGGCATTTATTTTGTCTGTTCCTCCCCAAAGGAGGGTTCCAGGTGGCACCTTTTTATTCCTTTTCTCCTTCCAGAGGGCAAAATGTTCCTCAGGGCTGAGCAGTGGCCTTGGCTCTGCATCCCAGTCTCCAGCTGGAACTAGAAACATCCATCCCCAATCCCTTCCTGGGTTTTTCCTGGGCTTTTCCTGACCCCCATCCAGGCTCTGTGGTTTCCCTGCAGGTATCCATGGAATACAACCCTGGCTGGAACAGTTCCTCTGTCAACCTCCTGCACGTCCGGGCAGTGGGACCCGGGGACACCCTGCACTACATCTGGAGCAGCATCGGGGCCCCCACGGTGCTTCTGGTGGCCACGGAGAGCAGGACCAGTGCCCTGCACATCAACTGGACCCAGCTCCTCTCCCCCAGCCCCACGGGGGCCATCTGGATTGAACCCCCCAGCAGTGTGGTCTCCTCTGCTGCCATTGTCTTCACCAAGGTACCACTGAGGGGGTGGGGGGGTTGTTTGCCCAGGATGGAGGGGATTTTTTTTTTTTTTTTTTNTCCCCCCAGATGTTTGTCTCCTGAGATCCTCAAAGCCTAAAGCAACAGAGACCTTGGAGCAGGGACACCTCCCCCCAGCCCAGGGGGCTCCCAGCCCCATCCAACATTCAGCACTGCCAGGGATGGGGCAGCCACAGCTTCTGGGGACACCCTGGGGCTCAGCACCCTCACCTCAAAGAATTTCTCCCCAAAATCTCCTCTCCATCTCCCCTCTTCCAGTTCCAAGCCATTCCCCCTCATCCCATCCCTCCAGGCCCTTGTCCCAAGTCCCTCTCCAGCTTTCCTGGAGCCCCTCAGGTGCTCTGAGGTCTCCCCATTGGATCCTTCCCTTCTCCAGGCTGAACAAAAAGCTTTTGGAAAATCCTTTTAGAACAGGAGTTGGTTTGGATGTGCAGTGCTGAGGCAAAGCTCTGCTCTGACTCTTTTTTTTTTTTTTTTTTTCCTCTGCATCCCTGGGAAGCAGCAGCAGCTCCTGGTGCAGCTGGAACCCCCTCCTCCAACTTCATTTCCTAGATTGCTCCTGAAAACAGGAGCCTCCAGGACAGTGTCCAGCAGCTCAGAGCCTCAGCAGCAGGAGAATTGTTCCTGTGCAAGATTTGCAGAAGGAGAAAAGGAATTGGCAGAGCAAAACCTTGAAGTGCTGGAGGAGGAGGGGGGGATCCTGGGGGCTGGGACCTGCACTGTAATCGGTCAAAAGTCCTGGAGCTGCTTCTGGCCTGGCTTCAGCTTCTGCAGCAATCCCCTCAAGGGGATTTTCTGATAAGAATCAGCCCTGCTAATTGCTCAGATGCTTCCCTGCTGCTGAGGACACCTCACCTGCTGAGCCAGGCACCTTTTTCAGACACTGAAGAGGCTGATCTCACCCCTCGACTTAGATTTGCCTTCAAATTAACAGTATTCCAAGTAAATATTTTCCTAGATTTCCTTCTCAGCCAGACATCTCTGGAGCTTTGGGTCTGAAAGCAGCTTGGGCCCCTGTGGTGGGGTTTTTTCTCACTGTTCCTGCAATGTTGCCCTCCAAACCCAGCTGTGGACTTGTCTGCCAGGTTTTTTTTTGGGTTTTTTTTGGGGGGTTTTTTTTTTGTGTCTTGTCAATGAGCTGGGACTATTTTGAATTATTTTAACAAGTGTGTGGATCAGTTTAAAAATCTGGAAGCAGTGCAGACTGCCATGAAATAAACCAATGTTTAACTCTTTCCAGTTGAATTTGGGGTGACTTGACCTTCCCTGGATAAATTCTGTGATATTCCTCTCCCCATCAGCTGCTGGTGAGGGGGGGGTTTCATTTTGCATCTGAGAGAACAAATTATTCCAAAATATTAGCAGAGCACTTTGGAAGGTTGATGTGGGGTGTTTAGAGAGCTCCCTAAAAGTCATCTATAGAAAACAACAACAGGGTTGGGTTTTTTTTTCCCCTAAACAGGGTAAATTTATCCACTCTTTGAACCTGAGTATTATTTCAGAGATTTAGGAGAACTTTGCAGAAAAACTCATCTCCTGTCACCTCAGGCAGCTGTAAGAAAGCTTTCCTTGAAGGAGGCAGCTGTACTGTGTGTCAGCTGGCAATCTTCTGAAAGAAATTGGGCTGGGAACCCTTATTTTTGGGGCTGGGACCCTTATTTTTGGGGCTGGAACCCCCATTTCCTGGCGCCCTCTCGTTCCCTTCCCCGTCGCGTGGTTTAAACGTTGGCGTCTGACCCTGATCAGACTCTGAGTAACTTCTTTCCCCCTTTCCAACCCTTTCAGCATTCTTGGGAAATGGTTGGGAAGAAGAAAGGTGTCTCAGGACAGAAGGAGAGTGGCCAGACAGAACCCAGTGAAGAAAGCAAAGAAAACCGGGAGCGGGATCGGGATTTCAGCAGGAGACGCGGAGGGCCCCCGAGACGGGGGCGAGGGGCCAGTCGTGGGAGAGAGTGTAAGGACCCTTGAATCACCCCCCTCCCTGTCCTCTCTGCACCTTGGTGCTGCCCCAAAACTGTCCCTAAAGCTGCCACCCTTGTGTGTGCCTGGCACTTTGGTTGGGGCTCCCCTGGCTGAGGTGTGGCTGAGACCCCCATCGACGTGGTCGCACCCTGGGCAGCTGCTCTGCTTTGGGGTTTGAGGTTTGGGGTTGGGTCCTCCCTGAAGCAGGAGGAATCTTGAAATTCTCCTTGTTTTTCAGTTCGGGGCCAGGAGAATGGACTGGATGGTGGTAAGAGTGGAGGATCTTCTGGAAGAGGCACAGAGAGAGGGAGACGGGGACGTGGCCGAGGCCGAGGTACACACCAGGGGGGTGAGGTCAGAGGGAGTGGGAGGAGGAGAATGACACCAGTGGATCTGCCTCTTCCAAGGGGTTGGAAAACCTCTTTTAGGAGAGGAGTTGCCAAAGTGGATCTGTCTCCTCCATGGGGTTGGAAAACCTCTTTTAGGAGAGGAGTTGCCAGGCTGAAAATAAGGACTTGATTTTTCTGCTCTGACACTTCCACTTAGTGTTGCTTCTGTCTGAAGCATGTTAGAGCAGCTGGTTCTTCCATCCCAGCTGTGGAGCTGAAAAAAAAAAAATAAATAGGGCTTTTTTGCACTGAGGTGGGAAGTTAAAAAACCCTAAAGTGAGTATTTGGCAGGTGGGCTTGTGGCTTGTTAGGAGCAGGATAGATCTTCCTTGTTCTTGCACGTGTGTCTTGGAGCACTGTTGCTCTGTGAACACTTGGCTTGGTTTTTCAACACTCAGCAGCAGAAATTCCCCAAAACCTGAGGGATTTTTGCTGAGTGTTCATAGACTGCAGAAATCAAGACCTGGGATCTGGTTTGTGCCAGCTGGAAAACTCCCCTGGGCCTGGAGTCCCACTTTGTGGATGACAGTGCCAGGCACCTGAGGTCATTCCCAGTCATGTAACAACAGTGCTGGAAGTGCCATCAGCTCAGGGAAATCCTCACCACTTCCACACTCTGGCCCTCAGAACTCTGTGTGTTCCCATCCCTCTTTTCCTGGTGCTCAGCAGGGTCTGGGGGTGTTTTACAGGTGGCTCTGGACGGCGAGGGGGAAGATTTTCTGCCCAAGGCATGGGGTAAGTTTCACTGGTACCAACCCCAGCAAAATGAAAAGTCTTTCTGCAGGAATAGTATTTTTTTGTGCCAGTCATTTGCATTCTGAATTTCCTTTTTTTTAATTGATAAAGCCCCACCTGCATCTTGCTAAACTTCAGGTTTTTAGAGGAAGGGATTTCCAGCATCACCTGGTCCAGCCCATTCTGAGGTTGGAGTGGCTGAAGCATCCCACTGCTGAGAAAACTTTTTTTTTTTTTTGAGATGTTGAATAAAACCAGTTGATTTTAAAATGTTTAGGGAGAGGGAAATAACTCCATCCTCCTCTTCCTTACAGAACTTTCAACCCTGCTGACTACGCCGAGCCGGCCGGCACCGACGACAACTATGGGAACAGCAACAACAACACCTGGAACAACACAGGGAGCTTTGAGCCAGATGATGGCACAAGTGAGTGGTCTTCAGGCCCAGGTTTGCTGGGTTCTAGTTGGAGTGGATTTGGTGTCCCCCCAGTTGCACTGAGGAGGTTTTGGTCCTTGGCACAGGGAGGGAATGGCTCCGTTTCTGCATCTCCAAGGGTCAGCACTGAGGGTGTCAGGAGCTGGATCTGGTGTCACCTTGGGGGTGCTGCTGCCCAGCAACACTTTTCTTTGCCAGAAAAGTCTTTTTTATGAGCTGTAGCATAAGTTCTCCCAATATTCAGTGCATCCTCCAGGGAATATCTGGATTTCAGCATGGAGAGAGGGGTCACCTGGCTCAAACCAGGATGAGACCTTGTTACAGAAATGCACCTGGAAGGAAATCTTCCTCCTTTCCCTGTTTGAAAAAAACTTTTTTTTTTCCCTGGCTGGTTCCTGAACACATCTGCTGGCACTGCAAAACTTTTGTTTGTGTTGTGTGCCCAATTTGTGTCAATTTTAAGACACAAGAACTCATATTTTGCAGTTTGATGCCCACTGGACAGTTGCAAGGGACAAAGCTTAGGGGTGATGAGTCTCAGTTTTAAGATTGGTTGTTTGTTGTGTTGTGGTTTTTTTAAGGAGCAATCTTGCTAAGAAGTCAAAACTTATTTTTACATCATTTTTGAGCACTCAGGTAAATACCCCACCCTGGTTAGAAGCAGCATTCCCAACCATATTAATGTTGCTTTGGGTTTTCTTGGATTTGCTGAAAACCTCAGGGCTGTGGAGGGAGAGAAATCAAGTCCTGGGAACTGTGATACCTTTGTACACTGCAGGTTTTGGTCCTGGTTTGTGTGTTGGTTGGTTGGTTGCTTTTTCTTTGGTTTTTTTGCTTTTTTGTTTTGGGCTTTTTTCCCCCCAGAAAATGGAGAGCTGTTTAGAAAGAGGAATAAAAAAAAAAAAATTATTTTTTTAAACCCCCTTTGTGTTTTGCATTGGATGTTTTGGGCTTCTCCTGGTGGTTTTATCTGAGGAGGAGGGGACAGCAGGGTGTGCTGTGGGACTTCTGGCACTCCAGGAAATTGTGTTGTAGTAATATTTGTAGTTCTAAATTGAATATGACAAAAAAATCAACCTGGTTTTCTAACACAGATTGATCATCTTCCCAGACAAGTGCTGGAGGTTTAGTCTGAACAGGTGTTTGGGTTTTGATTTATTTTTTTTTTCTGAGTTGGTGCTTTGTGGAGTTGTGGAACAAAGCAGGTTAGAGTGTGGCTGGGGGGAAATGAAGATTTATTTTTTTTTTTTTTGGCAGAACAACCCAAATTTACTCCAGTACTAAAGCAGCCTAAAGACTTTTAGCATGCAGCTTTCCCTGTGGTGTGTGTGGTGGTTTTTATTTCCATTTTAATAGCCAGAAATCATCTCTGGAAATTAATATCCCCAGGAACAGTGGGACTGGATGGATGTGGGGGCAAGGAAACTCAAGCTTCACTTCTTGGAGTCAAAATTTCACTTGTTGTCTTTTCTTTTTCTTTTTTTTTTTTTTTTGTTTTGTTTTGTTTCAGGACTTGATTTCATTGGGGGTGAAGGGTCAAATTATCCCCGAAAATTTGACACTGCTCCTGGTATGACACCTCCAGGTGCACTGACTGCCCCGGATACCTTTATAGTTTTTATTTATTTTATTTTTTAAACAAACAAACCAACCAGCCTGAAATATCTGTGGATATGTCCTTTTCCTCCCTCTTTCTTTGTTCATTTGAATGAATATTTGACATTTCTTCTGACTCTGCTTCTACTAATGCTGAACACTGGGAGAGCTTAACCCAAATTCTGGTGGATTTAGGGAAAACTCAACTCCAGGCACTGCTTCCAAGTAGCCAGAGCAGCTTGGTGTCCTGCAGCACTGATGACAGAGTGTCCCACCTGAGGGGAGGAACCTGATCCTGCAGCCAGGAAGCTGTGACATGCTGTGGTTCTGCTTTGCTGGGCTCCCAGTTCTGGTTCTTCTCAGGCTCAGGACACTCTGCCATGGGGCTGGCTGATCCTGGCTGCTTTGCTGCTGCTTTTGGCTGCCCCTGGCTGAGCTCTGGTGTTGCCTGGGGGCTGTTTTTGGCTTTCTCTGCTCTCCCTTCACCTCAGCAGACCTGCCCTGTGTGTGAAGATGCCCAGGGATCAGGAGATGAGAGTGGTGCTGCTCAGTGCCTGGCCACTTCCTTTCCTCCTCTTACACCTTTATAATTTTTATTCAGCCAAGAAATCCCCCATGGGATGATTCCATTGGCCTGATCCCTCCCAAATCCCATCAGGGCCAAAATATTCTTTGCCAAATGGCTCCTCCACCTAACCAGAGGGCTGGAAGGGGGGGCTGAGGGCAATTTGGGAGGAGATGAACTTCACTTTTGACTTCCCTCCTCAGCACAGGGGGAGGAATGTTGAGGCTCTTACCCAGGGGAAGTACTCAGAGTGCTGCTGGTGCTTTGGAGCATCTCCCACTTCTCCTCTTTCTGGGTTAATCTTTAACTCCTCCAAGCAGCCATCTGCTCCAGAGCTCCCATTTTGGGTTTTTCCACGTTTTCTTTGGATTTCCATCCCTTTCAGGTGCAGTGACTGGTTTGAGGGCTGTCACCAGTCACTCAGCAGCAAACTGATGGGCAAACTGGGAGCTCAGTTCCCAGTTTCAGATGGAGAGGGGGGGATGTGGGGAAGGCTTGAAGATACACTGGGATTTTTTTTTTTTCTTCAGCACAACTCATTTCCAAAACACTTCTGGTTTGAAAGAGAAAAAAGTTCTTGGAAGAAGGAACTTTTGGAGAGAGAAAGGTTTGGAGCAGAGAGGAGGGATTGCTATTCAGAGGCCCCTTCTGCTGGGTTAGAGGTGGCTCAGGGCATTGCTTGCAGCTCTTTTGGAGAGCAGCACACTCAGTGTCTTTAGAAAAAAACTTGGCAGGAAGTTTTCTGGAGCATTTATGGGGAATGCTTGGTTGGACACCCCATTCCAGCTCTTCCTTGGTGTGCCAGGACCATCAGGAAAACCCCCTCAATGGCTGCTCATCCCCTGCAGCTTTTCCTGCTGTTTTTCCTCCTCCTTTGCTTTTCTTCTCCTTTTTTTCCCCAAGCAAACAAGACTGAGAGAGCCCTGTGCCATGTTCCTCCATGCACAGACTCTTCTTGGGGCAACTTTCTGGCTTCCTGCAGCTGACCTCCAGCCACCACTTCACCTCTAAGGGTTGAACTGGTAGGATCTTTCTAATCCATAAAAAATCTGGAAAGGAGCCTGTTGAGGGCATTTAAAAATCCTGAAAATCCAGGGGTTTTTCAACCCCTTTTTTGTTTTGCATTGAATGTGTTGGACTTTTCCTAAGGAGGAAGGGAGAGAAAAGGGTGTGCTGTGGGACTTCTGGCACTCCAGGGTTTTATTTTGTAGTTCTAAATGGAATATGACAAAAAATAACAACCCAAGGGGGCTTCTTGAATTGGGTCAACTTGTTAAAAAAACAACAAACCACTCAGAAAAACAGCAACAAAATAATTCCCTGGTAATACACTTATTCTGTGCACTAAATCCTTCACCTCCAGACAAAGCTGATGGGGTGTTTTACCCTCCTGATGAAATGCAGGGAAAGTTCCTCAAAATCTCAACATCCCTGTGTCCTGCAGAAGGATCCACAACTTCCCCACGTGCCACATTTTTAGGGCTGCAAAGGGCTTTGGCCTCATCCAAGGGCTGATTCCAACTTGTTCCACCCTTGTTAACATCTCTGGGATGAACCTTTCCACCTGTTTTGGGGTTTGTTGTGGGGTTTGGATGGGATGAAAAGCAGCAGCAGCACCAAATGGGGCTCTTTTTATGCTCTTTGGGGTTTTTTTTTGGGATGCTCCTGCTCCAAATTTTATGTGGGATTTGGAAGTCACCACATAAAATCCAGAGTCCTGAGGTTAAACTGCTGAAAGTAAGGGGTGGAAAAAGAGGTGAAAGTAAAGGATGGAACAAGTTGAAGATGCTGCCAGGCAAACCTTTGACTTTCTGGCAGATTTTGCCCAGTTGTGCTGGATTGTGGCTGAAATCTTGTGCTTTTCTCTCTGCTCTTTGGAGCTCCTCACTTGGGGCACATCTCTGAAACTGGTCACAGAAAACATGTGGGTTGCTCAGTCCCTAAAATTTTCATTTCTGAACCCCACTGGCCTTTGCACAGGAATTCCTGAGGTGGAAGGGGAAGGGGAAACCCAAAAGGTGACCAGAGGGTTGGGGTTGTCCCTGGGTTTTTGGACACCTTCAGGTGCTGAGGTCCTGCCTGAGAGCTGGCAGGACACCCCTGAAGGAGGTGCTCTGTCTGAGCTGCTGGGGTGACAGCTCTCAGGCTGCTCCCCAAACCTCCAGCTCCTGCAGCCCTAGGGGAAAGCAGGAAAAGGGCAGGAGGAGCTGGGGACCAGGCTGGGTTTTCTTGCCAAGGTGCCTCTTTGGTGGTGGGGTGACAAGAGGCCATCCCATGGCTGTCCCTTCCCTCACCTGGGGGTTGGGCTCGACTGCTTAAATGTCTCTGGTTGGCAAAAAAAATCTTCTCAGCTGCTTGCAAAACCCCCTCCCTCAATCCTTTCCCAGAGTTTTGGGGCAGGAGTAACTTCCCTACCTCTTGTTCTCCTTGTAGGTGCGTGGAGGGCAGCGACAGAAGAATGGGGCACAGAGGACTGGAATGAAGATGTAGGTATTCTCCAACCCCCTCTTCTCCACGGGGCTGCTCTTCCTTGTTGGAGCACAAAACTCATCCTCCCACAGCCCAAGCCAGGCTCCCAGTTCCAGGGAATGTGATGAAGGAGCCAAAAATCACTGCTGCTCAGGGACACGTGTGCTAGGGCTTGGCAGAGGAGCCCCAGCCAGGGAAGCATCACAGAGGGCATCACTTCTTCTCCTTGCCTACAACTTCCTGAGGGAATTCTTCCCTAAACTGACCTGAATTCCCATGAGGTTCTTGCTCCTTTTGGGAAGGATTGCCTTGGATCCTCAGGATGTGCCAGGGAGAAGGCAGCAGGGGGGTTCCTGCCTGTGTCTTGTGCCTCTGCTCATCTTGGAGGTTTGGATCAGGCAGAACCTGTTGCCTCTCCCTTCTGACTTTCTCTTTGGTCTCTTCTGCTGCTTTTTGTTCCCTACCTGGCAGCAGGGGAGAAGAGACATTGTTGTCACCTCCTTTTAATTCCCCTGGAGCAGTTTCTTCTGAAATGGTCACTCCCTGATTCAAGGGAGAGCTGTTCTTGCAGCTGGCAGCAGAGTTTGGGCTTTTTTAGTATTATTCCTGCTTTTGCATGCTCTTTTTTTTTGCTAAGCCTCCAGAACAGGCATGAAAGGAAAGCTTTTGCTTTCCAGGCACTGGCTGAAGGAAGAACTCCTGATGTGTTTGGGGATGCAAGCAGCTCCTCTGTTCAGTCAGGTCTCTGCTTGGACAGAGCCTTGGATAGTCTCTCTTGTCTTCACTGTGTCTGAGACACCCCCAGGGGCTCCTGATTTTGTTTTTAGACTCTTTTAGCAAGTTTGGTTGCTGGCAGCCCCCCAGTCTGCACTAAAGCTGTTTGTATTCTGATATTTTCCAAGCTCAGTCACAGGTGAATCATTCAGTTTTGAGCAGTGTCTTTTTTCCCTTCCATAGCTGAAGTGTCCCATCAGTTCAGAGCACCCCTGGAACTGCAGGAAATTTGTAGGATTTGGGGTTTTTTTCCCCTCTAGCAGGTGATTTGTGCCATTACCTGGAAAGAAAAAGAAATTAAATAGGAGCTGATTCTGCTGGGAACCAAATATTAAAGGGGTTTAATTCTCAGCACTCACATTTCTTGTATGTTTTTGGTTGTTTTTTTTTTGTCTCAGATGCTCATGTGCTCTGCTTGGAGTCCCAAGACACTGTTCTCACTTTTGGATTCTTTTTTCTCTTATCTTTCAGCTGTCTGAGACCAAGATCTTCACTGCCTCCAACGTATCCTCAGTGCCTCTGCCTGCTGAGAACGTGACAATCACAGCAGGACAGAGGTGAGAGCCCCTGGCACCACTTTTTATGTGCCAATAAGTGGTGCACAAGTCCCAGAGCACTTTGCCATCTCCCACCAAACCTTGCCAGCCAGTGCAGCAGCACTGAATAAACTGAGATGAAGTTCAATGGAAAAGTTGAACGAGGAGGTTCTGGGTCCAAATCCTGGATTAGAGGCTCTGCTGCTGGTTCTTCAGACCTGAGGGCATTTTGTTGTGTTAAATTAATGGAAGATGCTTTAAAACAGAGAGCCATGCAGGATCCTGCTTGGCCTCTGTCCTCTTGAGGTTGTAGCTGGCTGGTACCAGTTTGTTCTGCACATTCCATCAATTTGTGGAGTAAAAGCTGGAGGTGAGGGTGTGACTGAGCTCCTGTAACCTCAGTGGCTTTTAGAATCATACAAATCCTGAACTGCTGAGTCCTCTTTAATTTGAGGGTGCTGAGCCCCATTCCACCCTCCTGCCATGAGCAGGGACACCTCCCCCCAGCCCAGGGGGCTCCAAGCTCCATCCAACCTTCCCCACTGCCAGGGATGGGATAGACACAGATTCTGGGGGCAACCTGGGGGGCTCAGCACCCCAAATTAAAGAATTTCTCCTCTCTTGGAGGATGGAACCATCACCCCTCATCCCATCCCTCCAGGCCCTTGTCCCAAGTCCCTCCCCAGCTTTCCTGGAGCCCCTTCAGGCACTGGAAGTTGCTCCAAGGGCTCCCTGGAGCTTTCTCTTCTCCCCCCTGATTTCCACTCAGCAGTGGGGGAAGGAGAGCCCTGGAGGATGAGGGATGATCCAAGGGGCTGAGGGTGGGATGGGGTGAGGAGATGCCAGGAGAGCAAAAGAGAGGTCACCCTGGGGGATGGATTTGTTCCTCCTGAAACTCTCCCCCCAGATGTTTGTCTCCTGAGATCCTCAAAGCCTAAAGCAACAGAGACCTTGGAGCAGGGACACCTCCCCCCAGCCCAGGGGGCTCCCAGCTCCATCCAACCTTCAGCACTGCCAGGGATGGGGCAGCCACAGCTTCTGGGGACACCCTGGGGGGCTCAGCACCCCCAAATTAAAGAATTTCTTTCTCTGGTGTTGGTAACCCCTGCCCAATACTCGGGTTCTCTTGGTCAAGCTTTTCTCCATCTCCATTTAAAGACACATTTTAATTCAACTTCCCCAGCCCAAGGGGTGGGGGTCCTCAGGCAGAGGCAGGTTCCCTGCCTTGGAGTGCTGGGGGTTTCCTACTGCAATTAATGAGCAAGTGATTAGAAATAGAAGTTATTAGAAATAATCAGCAAAATGAAATAATTAGCAAGGGGTTTGGCTGAGCTCAACAGTTTCACATTGTTCCTGGGGCTGATTGCCCAACTTCCCTCCCAGTTCCTCTCCTGGATGTCCTGCTGGTCCCTTATCTCCTTCAGCATTCCATCAGTTCCTCAGGTTTGGGTGTTCCCAGAGCAAAGAGGTTTTCCGGCTCCAGGACAAACATTCCGTAGAGATTCCAGAGCAGCATGGCCAGGAGAGGNTGGGGTGAGGGTGCTGAGGGTGGGATGGGGTGAGGAGATGCCAGGAGAGCAAAAGAGAGGTCACCCTGGGGGATGGATTTGTTCCTCCTGTGTCTCTCCCCCCAGATGTTTGTCTCCTGAGATCCTCAAAGCCTAAAGCAACAGAGACCTTGGAGCAGGGACACCTCCCCCCAGCCCAGGGGGCTCCCAGCCCCATCCAACCTTCAGCACTGCCAGGGATGGGGCAGCCACAGCTTCTGGGGGCAACCTGGGGCTCAGCACCCTCACCCCAAAGAATTTCTCCCCAAAATCTCCCCTCTTCCAGTTCCAAGCCATTCCCCCTCATCCCATCCCTCCAGGCCCTTGTCCCAAGTCCCTCCCCAGTTTTCCTGGAGCCCCTTCAGGCACTGGAAGGTGCTCTGAGGTCTCCCCATTGCTGATCACCCCCAAATCTCTCAGCCTGGCTCCAGCACAGAGAGAACCTTCAGCCCTTTTATGTCTTTTCTTTACCCAGAATTGATCTTGCAGTCCTGCTGGGGAAGACCCCCTCTTCTATGGAGAATGAGTCAACAAATCTGGAGTCATCCCAGGCTCCTTCCCTGGCCCAGCCACTGGTGTTCAGCAATTCCAAGCAGAGTGCTATGTCCCAGCCAGCTTCTGGGAATTCCTTCTCTCACCACAGCATGGTAAGGACATCCTGGTGTCCTCCAGGCACTGGGCTTGGGTTGCTTTCCCTCAATTTCCCTTTGGACAAGATGGGAAATAAAGAGTTCTGAGCCCTCTTGTGGGAGGCAGGGGATGATTTGCTCTGAACACAGGAGCCCATTGCTTCATTAAGAAATAATTGGGATAGTTCCTCCCCTGATGTCTGTGTCAGAGTTGCAACATTTGCTTCTTTCCTGGTCAAAGCAGAACTCTTGCCTGGTGAAGAGTTGGAGAAGTAGGATTGGGGGGGATGAAATGCTGGCAGGGGGAGGAAGGAGCCATTGAATCTGAATCAAGGGATGTGCAGAGAACCTGGGCAGGTGCTTCTTTGTGCAACTTCAGCAAAAGAAATAAAAAAATCCTGTGCTTAATGAGAGCTGAGGAAGGATTTTCAAACCCACCTTGGGTCTGAAGCCAAGTCCTGGTGGTTGTCTTCTTCAGGGCAAGCAAATGAATGGGAATAATTCAGTATATTTTAAAAAATCTTCTTTCTAAGACTCTATCACACTCCAGAATGCCAGGGGCTGGGCAGCAGATCAGGGTGGTGAAAGCTGTGAGGGGAGCAGGAGCTCTCCTTGCCAGCAGTTTCTTGGGTGTTACCCAGAGGGAAGCAGCAGGGTACAGTGCATGCAGACACCTCTCTGTCCTCTGAACCTCCAAGGGAGACATTGACTTTGTTATTTCATTGCTGAAATTGCAGGTGAGCATCCTGGGGAAAGGGTTTGGAGATGTTGGGGAGGCCAAAGGCAGCAGCACCACAGGTTCCCAGTTCCTGGAGCAGTTCAAGACAGCCCAGGCTCTGGCTCAGTTGGCTGCTCAGCACTCCCAGCCTGGTGGGAGCACCACTGCTTCTTCCTGGGACATGGGATCCACTACACAGACCTCATCTCTCGTGCAGTATGGTAAGGAAAAGCAGAATGGCTCTCCAGAGGGCAGGAAGTTCTCCCAGAATTGCAGAATTCTGGTGTAAGCAGCTAAATCAGGGGTTCAGTCTGTGTGTGTGGGGCAGATCACAAGTTGGCAGCCAAGCTGGGAGGAAAGGAAAAGGATTGGGTGCAAGTTTTTGAGAGTTAAAGTATAACAGCATGTGTGACTCTTCCTCTGTGCCTTTTGGAGCAGTTGAATCCCTGGTTTGGGGGGATTCCTGGCAGCTGGAGGGTGGGGGAACCCCAGTTCCTCAGCCCCTGGTGAAGCTGAGTGCCAGAGAAGGGACCTGAAAGCCCTTCTGGAGAACAGCTCCTGCACACCACCACTTGTCAGTCTCCTCTCAGTGCTGAGCTGATGTTATCTTGTGAAGGAATTCCATTCTGATGACTGTGAACTGCCAAGGAGTAACTCTGCCTTTGGACTGGGAATAAATCTGAGGGAATAACCAGGGATGAGGAGATCCCTGCTTTCCAGCTGAGATGCTGAGCACCAGTGCTTGCAGTTTGGCCATTTGATTTCTTGCTAGAGGGAAATGGCTCTGGTTCAAATCTAAGCTGAAGGAAAAATCAAGCCCTCTCCTACTCCCAGTCTTGGCAGCTCCTGAGCTTTTCAGACAAGGAGCCCCAGAGGGGAGGCAGAGGGGATGGGAGGTGGTTTTTAATAAATGCAACAAGGCAAAAGAGGAGGGGATGCAGCTGTGCAGAGCCCCTGAGGGTGGGCAGCCCCTGAGGAGTGGTCTTCCTTGGAGGAATGCTGGCAGGGAAGGAGCAGGGCAGGGCAGGGAAGGAGCAGTGTTGGCAGAGAGGGAAAAGGAACCAGATTTGGGCCCATGCAGGACCCAGTGTCTGCACGCAGGGGGCTCTGAAGTCCCAACTTGCCTTGGAGGGTGAGGGAATTCTGCTCTGCAAAGTCACTTTGTCCTCTTGAGGTGGTGAAAGGAGCTGTGGGGAGAAGGGCTTGAAGGGCTCAGCTCTGCTGGTGGTGAGAGTTTGAGGCTGGGAGTGGGGATTTGGGGGGTTCTCTGCTCTCTGATTTTGACAGACTCCAGGGAGGGGTCGTGCTGTGGAACGATCCGAATGCTCTTGATGCTGAGAAGTGTCAGAACTCGACTTTAGGGGTTTTTAGGAAAGAAATCCAGCTAAGTCAACACTGTTCTTCCCCAGTAGATCTCAAGAACCCAACGGACTCTGCAGTGCACAGCCCCTTCACCAAGCGTCAGGCCTTCACGTCGACTTCAACCATGATCGAAGTCTTCATGCAGGAGAAGCAGCCTGTGGTGACTGCCTCCACAACTGTGCCACCACCCCCTTCCTCACCACTGCCCAGCAAAGCCAATCCTCTGCCCCAGATGTCCCCAGGCTCCTCGGACAACCAGTCCTCCAGTCCCCAGCCAGCACAGCAGAAGCTGAAGCAGCAGAAGAAGAAAGCGTCGTTAACATCAAAGGTGTGTGGGGTTAGAGCTGCAGAAAAATTCACTTGGGCTGCTTTGAGGGAAGGGCTGGGCTTGGCCTTGTGGAATTACAGAATATTTAGGTTGGAAGAGACCTCCAAGATCATCCAGTCCAACCTTTGACCAACTACTGAACCCTGTCCTTAAGGACCAGGTCCAAACGCCTTTTAAATGGCTTCAGGGATGGTGACTCCACCACTGTCCTGGGTCATCCCAGTGCCTGACAACCCTCTTAGGAAAAAATATTCCCTAAATAAAGCCTAAACCTCCCCTGGTGCAGCTTCCATAGAATCACAAAGTCACATTGGAAGGGACCTCAGGGATCACCTGCTCCAACCCCTCTCATGTTATTGTTGATGTGAGATGTCTCAGCACCCCCTGGAGCTGAGCCTGAAAACTTTTCCAGAGTGGGGGAATCCACTGGGAGACCATTCCAGTGTCTGAGTGTCCTCAGAGTGAGGCCTTCCTGCTGTTGGTTCTGTGGAAGGGTGACAGAAGAAGTTGCCCACCTGGACTGAGCAGCATCATTCAGGGGATGGAAGCCTCTCAGTGCTCACGTGGACACTTAAAATAATGTTCTCTGCTGAGCCCAAGGATTGATTGACCCTTTCCTGTTGTTCCTCCCTCACAGATTCCTGCACTGGCAGTGGAGATGCCTGGCTCAGCAGATATCTCAGGGCTCAACCTGCAGTTTGGGGCATTACAGTTTGGTTCAGAGCCTGTTCTGGCAGAGTACGAAGCGACTCCCACGACGAGCGCGGCTGTGAGCCAGGCTCAGAGCAGCCTGTACACCAGCACAGCCAGGTGAGGACACCCCCCCTGCTCCCAGCAGGCAGCTGTTCCAGGGCTGTAGGCATCCTGCATACCAGTAGACCCTTTCTGACTGTTCTGTGGTCATAAAGGGGGGACAATGTATGCGACAGCAAAGCATAAGATACCAACAGACTCTTCCAGGCAGCTCTGTGGCTGACTGGCCCGTGGTGCTTAGACAGGAGCAGAGATTTCTGCTGCTTTGAACCTGTGTTGTGGGTAACACAGGAAGGGGGAACCCCCAGCATGACTGCTCCTTGTCCCTGGTGAGCAGATTGTGTGCTTTGCCCTGCTCCTTGCCTGGCAAACTGGGGTGCAGGGGAGCAGAGAAGTCGCTGATTTCTCTTGGTCTGACCCTTCGGATCTGGGGTCTGAAATGTCCCCCAGAGCACCTGTCTGTGAGGTGCCAGCATCTTCCTGTAGCTGGGGATGTTTCTCTGCTGGGTTTGCTCTGTGGTGCCTTTATGCTGATGCTTTATTTTGAAGATCTAGAACTGAAGAGCCTGGGTTGCAGCGGGGCCGTTTCGGAATAAAATGTAAACTCCTTTATTTTTTTATTTTTTTTCCCCATCCTTTGTAGTGAATCTTCATCCACAATTTCATCCAATCAAAGCCAGGAGTCTGGGTACCAGAGTGGCACAATACAGACAGCAACGTTTACCTCCCAGAACAGTGCTCAGGGACCACTGTATGAACAGAGATCCACCCAGACGAGGCGATACCCAAACTCAATCTCCTCCTCACCTCAGAAAGATCTGACCCAGGCCAAGGTAGGAAAAACAGCTCTGCTCACCCTTTGTGCTGAGTAATCCTGGCGTGTGAAGTCTTGGAAGAAGCTAAGTGGTTTATCAAGTGTTTCTGTGCTTTCCTCTGGCTGCTGCCAGAGCCCTTAAAAACATTTACTTACCTGGGGCTGGGCCAGTGGGGTGAGCAGAGGTGAAGCTGATCACAGACCATGTGTTGTGTCTCCTGTAATTACCTGTCTCACTGTCATGTGGCAAGCAAGGATTTAGGTTTGTCTTAAGGGTTTGATTCTTGTGTGCTGCACAACATCAGTTTTGATTCATGGACTTGGGTTGAGACAGAAAAATTTCTTGCACTGCTTCTCAAATAGGTGCACGGGGGTCACCTGGGCTGAGCTTGGTGCAGCCTGGTGATGTCTGTTGGTAGCAACTCTTCTCCAGGGCTGAGGAGGGAGTGTGGCAGGGGGCTGACACCAGGTCTGCCTCTGGAAATGAGCATTTGCAACATTCAAAACTTTTTTTTTTTTTTCTCTCTTTTTCTTCAGAATGGTTTCAGTTCTGTACAACCCACGCCCTTACAAACCACACAGGCTGTTGAAGGTAAGAGGCTGTCAGTGCCAGGGGCTGCACTCCTCATGTTCTTTGGATGAAAAGCTTTATCTGTGCTAAAAGCAACTCCTTGCCCTGCTGGAATCCTTGCTGCTGGTTATTTGCTTGCCTTGAAATGTTCAGCTTTCTGCTGATGGATCCAGGAGATCCTTGATGAGTGGCTCATCCCTGATGATAATAATTTACTCTAATTTCTTTGGGAAAGAAGGTCTGGAAGCTCTTTGCAGAGCTAACTGGTTGGCAGCAGTGAGGGAAGCCCCAGATCTCATCCTCATCACTGAACT
>JAAWXA010000086.1:318518-331166 GCA_038090715.1 Florisuga fusca
TTCCAAGGAGGATCAACTGACCTGCAGGTAGCAGCAGGGCCATTTTCCTCCCTGCTGCTGGAGGCAGTAAAGGTTGAAGTCCCTTTATGTGGCCAGTGAGGTGCTGGGGGGTCCTTACCAGTGCTGTATCCGTGTGAGCCGTAGCCACTGGGCTGCTGGAAAGGGGTGGCTGATGCATTGACACTGACATTCACACCATGCTGCCTGTCTCTTNTTTCCTGTTGTTCCTCCCTCACAGATTCCTGCACTGGCAGTGGAGATGCCTGGCTCAGCAGATATCTCAGGGCTCAACCTGCAGTTTGGGGCATTACAGTTTGGTTCAGAGCCTGTTCTGGCAGAGTACGAAGCGACTCCCACGACGAGCGCGGCTGTGAGCCAGGCTCAGAGCAGCCTGTACACCAGCACAGCCAGGTGAGGACACCCCCCCTGCTCCCAGCAGGCAGCTGTTCCAGGGCTGTAGGCATCCTGCATACCAGTAGACCCTTTCTGACTGTTCTGTGGTCATAAAGGGGGGACAATGTATGCGACAGCAAAGCATAAGATACCAACAGACTCTTCCAGGCAGCTCTGTGGCTGACTGGCCCGTGGTGCTTAGACAGGAGCAGAGATTTCTGCTGCTTTGAACCTGTGTTGTGGGTAACACAGGAAGGGGGAACCCCCAGCATGACTGCTCCTTGTCCCTGGTGAGCAGATTGTGTGCTTTGCCCTGCTCCTTGCCTGGCAAACTGGGGTGCAGGGGAGCAGAGAAGTCGCTGATTTCTCTTGGTCTGACCCTTCGGATCTGGGGTCTGAAATGTCCCCCAGAGCACCTGTCTGTGAGGTGCCAGCATCTTCCTGTAGCTGGGGATGTTTCTCTGCTGGGTTTGCTCTGTGGTGCCTTTATGCTGATGCTTTATTTTGAAGATCTAGAACTGAAGAGCCTGGGTTGCAGCGGGGCCGTTTCGGAATAAAATGTAAACTCCTTTATTTTTTTATTTTTTTTCCCCATCCTTTGTAGTGAATCTTCATCCACAATTTCATCCAATCAAAGCCAGGAGTCTGGGTACCAGAGTGGCACAATACAGACAGCAACGTTTACCTCCCAGAACAGTGCTCAGGGACCACTGTATGAACAGAGATCCACCCAGACGAGGCGATACCCAAACTCAATCTCCTCCTCACCTCAGAAAGATCTGACCCAGGCCAAGGTAGGAAAAACAGCTCTGCTCACCCTTTGTGCTGAGTAATCCTGGCGTGTGAAGTCTTGGAAGAAGCTAAGTGGTTTATCAAGTGTTTCTGTGCTTTCTTCTGGCTGCTGCCAGAGCCCTTAAAAACATTTACTTACCTGGGGCTGGGCCAGTGGGGTGAGCAGAGGTGAAGCTGATCACAGACCATGTGTTGTGTCTCCTGTAATTACCTGTCTCACTGTCATGTGGCAAGCAAGGATTTAGGTTTGTCTTAAGGGTTTGATTCTTGTGTGCTGCACAACATCAGTTTTGATTCATGGACTTGGGTTGAGACAGAAAAATTTCTTGCACTGCTTCTCAAATAGGTGCACGGGGGTCACCTGGGCTGAGCTTGGTGCAGCCTGGTGATGTCTGTTGGTAGCAACTCTTCTCCAGGGCTGAGGAGGGAGTGTGGCAGGGGGCTGACACCAGGTCTGCCTCTGGAAATGAGCATTTGCAACATTCAAAACTTTTTTTTTTTTCTCTCTCTTTTTCTTCAGAATGGTTTCAGTTCTGTACAACCCACGCCCTTACAAACCACACAGGCTGTTGAAGGTAAGAGGCTGTCAGTGCCAGGGGCTGCACTCCTCATGTTCTTTGGATGAAAAGCTTTATCTGTGCTAAAAGCAACTCCTTGCCCTGCTGGAATCCTTGCTGCCATGCTGGTTATTTGCTTGCCTTGAAATGTTCAGCTTTCTGCTGATGGATCCAGGAGATCCTTGATGAGTGGCTCATCCCTGATGATAATAATTTACTCTAATTTCTTTGGGAAAGAAGGTCTGGAAGCTCTTTGCAGAGCTAACTGGTTGGCAGCAGTGAGGGAAGCCCCAGATCTCATCCTCATCACTGAACTGAGGAGCTGCCCTTAACCTGAAGCTTTTTTTTTTTTTTTTTTTTTTTTTTTTTTTTTTTTTTTTTTTTTTTTNGGTGTTTCTTAGCACTGGCACCCTGGGGTCCCTGCCTCCTCCCTGCTGACCACAGCCAGCCAACACTCAACAGCTCTGAGCAGCCTGAGCCACAGTGAGGAGCTGCCCAGCACGACCACAGCCCAGCTCAGCAGGTCAGCAGCCTGGTGGGTGGGCTCCTGGAGAAGCACAAGGGGGCTGAGAGAGGCAGCAAAATCTGTCCCATCCTGAGGGGATTCATCCCATCTGAGGAGATCAGAGAATCATAGGATGGTTTAGGTTGGAAAAGGACCTTAGAGATCATCTCCTCCAGCCTTAGAGATCATTTGCTCCACTGTGGGTGGGGATGCCTCTCATCTAGACAAACACCTCCAGGGGAGAGAGGGCATCCAGAACTTCTCTGTGGCTATGGAATGGGATCTGGCCTGCTGCTACCAGTGGTGACTTTTGAACCTTGGCTTTGACCACCTTTTCTTCCTCCTCCTGCAGTACATTACCCACCCAGCAGAACAGTCTGTCCTCATCCACATCCTCGGGGAGAACATCAACTTCAACTCTTCTGGTGAGTCTATAGACATGCTCTAGTGCCAGGCAACCCCCTTCCTGCTCAGTTTGGAGGCCTCTGGGTCTACAGGCAGTGGGGGCTGAGGTTGTGGCTGGAGCTGCTGGAGTTTTGGGTGTTGTGTGGAGAAGGGGACAGAGGGTGATGTTGGAACACGCTGGCTCCAGGGCTTTGGCACCTGTGTCAGGGGGAGCAGCAGCTTCTTTTGAGCCCATGGCAGCTCTTGAAAGTGCTGGGGGCTTTGCTAAAAAATGTCAGAGCAAACTGGTGGCTGATGGGGAGTCCCTGCTCCTGCAGGGCCCAGGTGGTGCCTTCTGCAGGGGAATAAAACTCCTGCCCCAAGGGCGATGCTCCGGCAGGCAGACACCTTGGGGTGCAGCCCATGGGAGGGTGGGAAGCATGAGGGGTGGGTGGGCTGCTAGCAGGACTTTGGACTTCAGCCAGATGCAGAGCAGGATTTTTTGGGTTTTTTTGGTTTGTTTTTGTAGCCTGCAGCTGAGCTGGTGGCAGCCTCCAGGGAGCAGCTGGGGGCAGGCAGAGCCTCCCGGTGCTTTGCACAGACAGGGCTCTTCCTGCCCTCCTCCTGCTCTTCCATCTCCTCTTGTCCCCCTCCCCTGAAACTCTCTCCTTTTCCTTTTCCTTTCCCCTAGCACACAAGTGTGGAGAGTGAAGCAAGCCTCCATTCTTCTGCTAGCACTTTCTCCACCCCCTCCAGCACCGTCTCGGCCGCCCCGCCGCCCGTCACCGTCTCCTCCAGCCTGAGCAGTGTCAGCAGCCTGGGCCTCAGCCTCAGCAGCAACTCCACGGTGACAGCCACCACTCGCAGCTCTGTTGCAACAACATCAGGTATTTCCCTCCCCCCTGGGCCTTTGCTGACCCCAGAGGAGAGTGTAGGGGCTGGGAGAGACAGCTCCCGCTCTTGGCTTCATCCTGGGATTTCTCTTTTGGCAGGAAAAGCTCCTCCCAACCTCCCTCCTGGAGTTCCACCATTGCTGCCTAACCCATACATCATGGCTCCAGGGTTGCTCCACGCCTATCCGGTGAGGGGGATGGTTTGCAGTCCCACCATGCCACTGAGATCTCTCTTAGCTCTGTCTCCAACCAAGAGGGAGAGGGGTAGGATAGGAGAGAAAGCCAAAACTGGAACAGCAGCCCAGCAGGACTGCCTTGGGAAGGGAAAAGTTTGGACCTGTTGCTTTCCATAAGATGGCAGCAGAAGGAAATCCATGTGCCTGGGGGGAAAAAATGTCTGGAAGTCTGGAGATCTGCCATCTCCAGAGCAGATTCTGCCTTGCCCAGCATTTGGGGAGCAGCATCCCCTCAGTCAGAGCAGGACTCATGCAAGGTGGAGCTGTGTTAGCACCATGGGATGACAAAAGCCAGTCAGAAACAAGGGTGGTGGCTGCCCCAATGCCTAGGGGCTGGCTCACAGCCCTTTTCTGAAGCTGAAGGGAGAGATTTCAGTGTTGAAATTGCTGGAGGAAATATCTGGAGTGCCTCTGTGGTCTGGAGCAGAGGTGAGTGGGTTTGGAGCTCACTCTTTATCTGAGCTCCTCACTTCCAGTATATCCAGGGGGCCTCCAGGAAGGCTGGAGATGGATTGTTTGCAAGGACCTGTAGTGGTTGGATGAGGAGCAGTGGTTTTAAATTAGAGAGGAATAGATTTAGGCTGGAAGTGAGGAAAAAATTCTTTACCATGAGGGCAGTGGAACAATGGCCCAGGCTGCCCAGGGAGGTGGTTGAGGCCCCATCCCTGAAGATGTTCAAGGTGAGGAGGCTCTGAGCACCCTGATCTGTTTGAGGGTGTCCCTGGGGGTGTGACTGGGGGACCTTTAGGGGTCCCTTCCAACCCCAATTATTTTATGATCCTAGAAAATCACTCCTGGCAGTGTCAGTCTTGGGGTGACAGTTGCTGACAGCACAACCACAAAGCCTCTGCTTCTGGCTTCATCTTGCCTTTATCTAAAGGTTTAATCTAAAATCTAATCTAAAATAAGTGTCCTTATCTAGACTGTGTCCCTAACATCACCTCCTGTGCTTTTTCTCTAGCCACAGGTGTATGGATATGATGATTTGCAGATGCTCCAGACCAGGTTCCCTTTGGTGAGTACTGAGGAGCAGGATGGGGCTCCCAGCTCCCTGGGGCTGCAGGTTTGGGGTGCACTGGAGGTCAGGCTGAAGAGCTGGCAAAAAAAAAACCCCAAAAACCCAAAAAAAAGTGCTTCAATTGCTCCATCTCCCTGTGACAGTGGTGAGGGGTTACTCAGTTGCTCCCTTTGTACTTGGGCAGTTGGATTATTCAGGTGGCAGCTCCATGGTGGGGTTGTGGAATGGGAGAGCTCCAGCAGGCAGGGGGTGATGAGCTGTTGTAGATATTTGTGGCTGATTCTTGAAAAAGGCTGTGGCTGAGATCACTTCTCTGAAAATGGGGTTTATTTCAGCCTGGAGAAGAGAAGAATCCAATGGGGAGACCTCAGAGCACCTGAGGGGCTCCAGGAAAGCTGGAGAGGGACTTGGGAGAAGGGCCTGGAGGGATGGGATGAGGGGGAATGGCTTGGAACTGGAAGAGGGGAGATTCTGGGGAGAAATTCTTTGGGGTGAGGGTGCTGAGCCCCCCAGGTTGTCCCCAGAAGCTGTGGCAGCCCCATCCCTGGAATTGTTGAAGGTTGGATGGGGCTTGGAGCATCCTGGGGAGGTGGGAGGTGTCCCTGCCCATGGCAGGGGGGTTGGAACTGGGTGAGCTTTATCCTTCCAACCCAACCCAGTCTGGGATTCCATGATTTAGCAATATCTGTGTCCCAAGTGGAGAGGAAGGTGTCCAGGAAGCTGAAGGGCTGCACACCAGAGGCTTTATCTGTTTTTTTCCCTAGCTGGATGATGGTGGCTGCTTTTCTGCAGTCCAGAAATTCCTTTTCTTTGAAAAAAAATAAAATAAAATAAAAGGACATTAAGTTTGCATCTTTGCACAGAGCTCCTAAAACTTCTTCTCCTTTTGTTTTCATCCTTCAGGATTACTACAGCATCCCATTCCCTACACCCACCACCCCACTGACTGGAAGAGATGGCAGCCTGAGCAGCAATCCATACTCTGGTAGGGAAAAAGGAGGCTCAGGTCTCATCCCCTTGCATGTCCCTGCTCCTGCTCACTAAATTCCTGTGTCCCATTGTCCACTGGAGCTGCCCCTGCACCACCCTCTGGCACTGCCTTTGATCTGGAGCATGCTTCTCAGCAGCTAAACTTCCATCTGGTCCCATTTTGAGGCATTTTCCCAGGAAGATGGAGCAAGCAGGAGGTGATCCAGCAGTTGGGAAGGGCATTGAGGAATGGGTGGAAGAATCTGGAACACTGGGGGAGCTTCTCTTCAGGTTGTGTGAGGCAGGGGTTAAAAAAAACAACACCCAAACCCACAAAACCTGGAGAAATGAAGTTTTCTATCCATGGAAAAATCTCATGGAGAAAGAAAATGGGAGATTTAGGACCTGTCAGGCTCAAACCAGGTGTTGAGTGGGTGGCTGAGCTCTCTCTGACCTTTTCAGGTGCATTAATTCCCTCTGCTGCTGGCACTGGGCAGCAGTTCTGCTGTCTCACCCTTTAGGAATTGCTGCACTTTGGGGCTCTCTGCTCTTCCAGCACCACTTCTCCCTTCCTTGTTTCTCTGGAAGTGTTTTTCCCAGCGTGCCAGGGCTGAAATCCCAAGCTCAGAGCACAGCACTGCTGCCTTGACTCCTTGCCAGCTTAACACTGGGGATAATTCCTGTCTGTGGCTGCTCCTGGCAGTGCTGAGGGATCACTGCCTTCCTCTGGAATCTTCTGAACAGGGAAAATGTTTGTGTGGAGGAGCCAAGCAGGTGCAGAGAAGGAGCAGCCCCAAGCCCCAGAGCCAAACCCTGGTGCAGTGCCTGGGCTGAGAGGAGGGGAAGGGATATTCCCAGTTCTCTGGGATATTTCTGAGTGTTCTCTGGGATATTTCCCAGTACTCTACGAGCTGCTGGGTCTCTGATTTGTTGGCATCAAGAGGGAGGGAGGTGTGAGCCCTGCTGTAAAAAGGGACCATTCAGACATCCCTGGCAGGAAGATTTTTGCCTCTGCTCTTCAGGGAGCTCCTTGCTGCTGCCCTTGGCCTCAGGGCTGGCTCTGGAGGGAGCTGAGTTGTGTTCAGGGCTGTTGCTGGTGCATGGAGGGAGCAGAGGGAAAGCTCCAGGTCTGGGCTCTCTTCAGGCAGCCCCAGGTTATGTTTGTCCAGTTCTGGGTGACACTAGGTGGTCCAGCACAGCTGCTCTGGGTGTCCCTTTCCCTCTGAATCCTCCTCCTGAGGATGAGGAGTTGAATTAACAGCTTGGCCTTATCAGTGGGCTTATGGGGCTGCAGTTTTTAGGAGCTGTAGGAGGGGAATTGGGTGAAATCCCAGAATCATTTGGGGTGGAAAGGACCTTGGGATCAGCAGCTCCAACCCCTGATCCACTCCCCCCATGGTGCCCGTGGCACATTCAGTCTCTTCTTAAAAACCTCCAGGGATGGAGAATCCCTCCCCCACTCCCTGGGCAGCCCATTCCAATGCCTGATCCCCCTCTCTGGAAAGAATTCCTTCCTAATTCCCAACCTAACCCTGCCCCATGGCCTCTTGTCTGACTGACAGAGCCCAAACCCCCCCCTGGCTCCAACTTCCAGGGAGTTGGGGAGGGTGATGAGCTCTCCCCTGAGCCTCCTCTTCTCCAGAGGGGCCTCCTCAGCCCTTTGGCTTGTCCTGGAGTCCCTTCCTCATCCTCCTTGCTCTTCTCTGGACCTTCTCCAGCACCCCCATGTCCTTCCTGAACTGGGGGGGCCCAGAACTTTTTGCTTTGTCACCTTTTTGGGCTGAGCTGGAGAGGTCCCGAATTGGAGTGGGAGGTGTCCATGTCCATGCAGGGGGGGATGGAGGGGCTTGGATCTTGATGATTTTTTTTTTATCATTATTTTTTTAAAGGTCCCCTCCATCCCCAACCATCCTGTGATTTTTATTTTTTTTTTTTTACCTCTTCTTCCATCTCCTTGTGCCTCAGGTGATTTACCAAAATTTGGCCGAGGTGACGCCTCCTCCCCTGCTCCTGCCACAACTTTGGCCCAACCCCAACAGAACCAGACCCAGACCCACCACACCACCCAGCAGACCTTCCTGAACCCGGCACTGCCTCCTGGCTACAGTTACACCAGTCTGCCCTACTACACAGGGGTACCAGGGCTCCCCAGCACCTTCCAGTACGGGCCCGCCGTGTTCCCTGTGAGTTTCCCAGAGGCAAAACTTGGGATTTGGCTGGGAGGGCAAGGGGGGAGGAGAAACCTCTCCTCATTCTCCTGCTTTTCTCCTTCCTGCAGGTTGCTCCTACCTCTTCCAAGCAGCATGGTGTGAATGTCAGTGTCAATGCATCAGCCACCCCTTTCCAGCAGCCCAGTGGCTACGGCTCACACGGATACAGCACTGGTAAGGACCCCCCAGCACCTCACTGGCCACATAAAGGGACTTCAACCTTTACTGCCTCCAGCAGCAGGGAGGAAAATGACCCTGCTGCTACCTGCAGGTCAGTTGATCCTCCTTGGAAAGGCCCAGGGCTTGCAACACATCCATTTCTGGGGAAAGTTGGAGGAGTACAGAGCTCTTCATGTCCTCCTCTGTGCCCAGCACCTGGATTGCTGGGCTGGGACTCGTGTCAGGAAGCTTAAGCTGCTGAATTGATTGATTTTTGGTTTGTTTAGGATTTATTTTGGTTGGTTTTTTGTTTTTCTGATTATTGGGGTTTTTTTACTCTCTGTATTTGCTCAACAGAACAGTAATTATTCCAGATTTGAGCCTGAGAACTTTTGGCCTCCTGCATTTGGCAGCTGCCTGCTTTCTAGAGAAGTCTCCTGCTTAATTCAGAGGTGCCCAGAGGTTGGGAACCTGCCCTTTGTCTCAGTGCTGGGTTTCACTGGTTAATTTCTGGCTGACTTTGGGTCTCTCTTCCAACCTTCACATTCCTGCTATGCCTTTTTTTCACCCCATTAAAGCCCTGCAAGGCACTCTTTTCTCTTTGCTAGGAGACTTCCAGCTCTCTACCAAGTCACCTGGAGCTGAATCTTTCAAAACCTCTTTTTGTTTCAACACTTTTTTCTGGGCCTTAAATGATGGCTGAGGCTTTCCTCTGCACCAGCCCCTCTTAGAAGCAGCCAGCAGCAAGTGCAGACCCTCTGCCACTGCTGCCCATCCTTGCACCAACCAGCCCAGCCCAGAGTTGAGTCTCCTTCCCAGGGAATTATCTGATTTTCAGGTAATTTACAGGTTCTAAGGAGCTTTCAGGCTGTTCTTGCTCCCATGTCACTCTGGGAGTTTGTTTCCTTGTCTGCTGCATCCCACCAGCTCTTCTTAAAGTTGCAGTTTTCTGGGCTTTTCTGTGCATTTCTCTGAGTGGCAGCAAGCCCCTAAATTTATTTCTGGAGGGATTCAGGAACTCCTCATGTCCAGAGCAAAAAAAAACTCCCATCCTCACACCTTGACCCTGCTCCCTGGTAACCATATCTGTCTCCAGACCATTCCTGGCTGCCAGGCCACTAAAACTTTCCACCTTGATGCTGGTTTTAGCAGCAGTAGCTCCTGCTGACCTTGAGGCTGCTGCCTAATTCTCTTCCTTTCCCTTTTCCCAGGTGTATCTGTGACCTCCAGTAACACGGGAGTGCCGGACATCTCGGGCTCCGTCTACTCCAAAACTCAGGTCAGTGTCTGCTGGGTGCTCTGGGGAGGTTCTGCTTTGCAGTGAAACAGAAGCCTGGCTCTGAAACAACCTCCCTGGGCAATGAGGTCCCTTCCCCTTGGAGAAGGGCAGTGCTGGGAGAGGCTGATTTCCCAGCTTGGACAATTCCAAGCCGTAGGCAGACGGCGTCCCTGCACCGCGCCGCCCCGTGCCTTGTGGGGAGCTGCCAGGCAGGGGCAGGGCAATTCCCTCCCAGCTCCCAGCTCTTACTCCAGCTTTTTATCTCCTCAGCAATCCTTCGAGAAGCAGGGATTTCACACTGGAACCCCAGCAGCCTCCTTCAACCTGCCTTCGGCGCTGGGCAGCGGGGGTCCCATCAACCCCGCGACGGCGGCGGCGTATCCCCCCACCCCCTTCATGCACATCCTCACCCCTCATCAGCAGCCCCATTCCCAGATCCTCCACCACCACCTGCAGCAGGATGGGCAGGTAAGACCCCCCCCACACCCCCTGCTGGGATATCTCCTAGGGTTTTCCTTTTCCCCCCCCTCTCCCTCCTTCCCTCCTTCCTTCCCTCCCACCACGCGCGGTGACACGCACACGCCTACACCAGGACATACAGACAGGGCCAAAAAAAAACAAAAAAAGAGGAGGAGGAGGAGGTGAGGAAGGGCTGGGGGTTGCTGGGCTGTCCCAGGAGTGGGCAGGCAGAGCCCCTTCCCCTCAGTGGTGCCTGGTGTACACCCTGAACCCCCCAGTGGCTCCTTGGCCAAGGGGCAGCCGAGCGGTCGCAGCCACCACCACCCCGTAGCTGTCAGGTCTTAACCTTGGATTTCCATTGTCATAGTTTGTCCCTTTATTTTTACATATCCTGGTACTGCAACAGCTTCCATATTTGCAGACGATACTGTGTTGCCAACGCCAGCAGGAAGATCAGGTAATGAACCTCTCTGATAATGCATTCCACTTGTCCTGGGGTCTCCCCCCCTGCCCCTAAGGCCCCCCAGGCTCACGGAGCCCCTTCCTTCTCCCCCTGTGATCCCACCAGCTGAGGAGAAAGGCCCCGAGTCAGGATGTGCAGACACACACACCTCTCACACAGACACACACACTCCCCCCCTCCCTGCTCCACCCTTTTCCCTCCTCCCTTTCTCCCCTTTCCCCACTTCCTTGGGGCCCGAGCTGCTCCCCCAGTGCCGGTGCTGATCCAGAGGAAGGTGCTGAGCAGAGGGAGGGTCCTGTGGCTGCCGGGGCAGCGTGACCCCAGGGGCTGCTTTGCCACAGGAGAGGCAATCCGTGCCCAGGGAGCTGAGGTGGGTCAGTCAGCACCAAAGAACCAGAACCTGCAGCACCTCAGGGGGGGTTCTGACCCACCCCAGCGGAGCAGGTCGGGCTCTGGTGGTGCCGGTTCTGCTTTAACCCTTTGTTTCTCCTTTTTTCTCCCCTCAGAGCGGTTCCGGGCAACGCAGCCAAGGAAGTTCCATCCCCCAAAAATCCCAGGCCAACAAATCTGCCTACAACAGCTACAGCTGGGGAGCCAACTGAGGCCTCACCCCATCCCTTTGCTTCCGGAAGAGAATCCGACCCGAGGCCGAAGGATCCCGGGAAGGAGAGGGCAGTGCCCGGGTCCTGCAGTCCCCCCGGGCAGGGCAGGGCAGGCTGGATCAGCAGCTCTGCCTTGTCCCTCTTCAGCCACCTTTCCTCTTGTATGTAATATAGAATTTGTATTTTTTTTTTCTTTTTTTTTTTTTTCTTCTCCTTTTCGTTTGTTTTGTTTTGTTTTTTTTTTTCTCTCTCTCTCTCTCTGCATTCAGATTATGAACTGTTTGCCGTAGGGGCCTTTTTTGGTTTTTACTCCTTTCTTTCCCTTCTTCCCAACCCCTTTCCCTTCCTCCTGGTGCCCCAAAACCTCTCGGATCCAAAGGAGTGGAAGCTGCGAGTCGCCTACAGCAAACCCCCTTATTATTAGGAAATAAGAACAGTAATTGATATGAACAGCATTGTAAGATGAATTAGTTGAAGTGTTTTTTTGTACCGTGTTCTAAATTTAATGGATAAATGTGTCTTGTATATAAAAACAAAAACCCCACGCTGTCCTGGAGTTCTCTCATTTCCTCTCCTCTTCCCCCCCCCCTCTCCCTTCCTCCTCTCCACCACCAACCCCGGGAAGGTTCCCCCTGATTTTAATTTCTCTGCCCCCTTCCCTCCCTGCAGGCCCCCAGCACAGGTCCTGCCCTCCCCACCCCCTTTGCACACTGTAAGTTCTGCTTTTGATTTGGGGATTTATTTTTTTTTTTATGTTTTATTTGTATTTTTTGGTTGCTTTGCTTTTGGTTTGGGTTTGTTTTTTTTTCTTTTCTCTGCGGTCCAAATCTTGTATTTTTCAGTTCCAATCAGTCACTTCACCTGAGCCCCTGTGCAGGTGATTTACTAAAGAGAATAAAGATCACAAAGTGAAATGTGTTATTTTTTAATACCTGGTTCCAGATTTTTGGTGTGGGGAGTGGGAGGCCCCGGGCAAGGTGCAGGGGGAGGAGGGGTGTGGTGTTTCCCCCCCACCTCTCACCAGCTTTATTTTTATTTTTTTTTTCTTTTTCTTTATTCGTTTGGGGTTTTTTTTCTTTTCTTTTTTTTGTGGATTTTTCCAGGCTCTCAGCACAGGGACATCATCATCCTTTTCCCTCTCCCTTCCCTGCACCAGAGCCCCTCTATTTCCTGGGTGGCCACAGGAGGGGATGAGACAAGAGGTGGCCCTGCAGGACCCCCAGATGATGTAGGATGGAGCAGAGCACACCCCAGCAGGGAGAGATTATGGAATGGGTTGGGCTGGAAAAGGACTTCAAGATCCAAGTCCACTGCCAAGGCCACCACAGCCTCAGGGCTTGGGACTCCACCTCTAGGAGGCCCTGAGAGCCCTTTCCAGGGAGAAATTGTTCCCAATTTCCAACCTCAACCTCCCCTGGCACAACTTGAGGCCCTTCCTCTTGTCCCATCCCTTGTTCCTGGGGAGCAGAGCCCGACCCCCCCTGGCTCCAACCTCCTCTCAGGGGGTTGCAGAGAGCAAGAAGGTCTCCCCTCAGCCTCCTCTGCTCCAGATCCCAGATCCCAAATCCCTCAGCTGCTCCTCACAATTTCACCAGACCCTTCTCCTTGCCCTCCAACCCTTCGCCTTGCCCTCCAACCCTTCTCCTTGCCATCCAGCCCCTTTCCCAGCTCCATTCCCTTCTCAGGACACTTTCCATCCCCTCAATCTCCTGCTCCCGAGGGGCCCAGA
>JAAWXA010000086.1:331182-341733 GCA_038090715.1 Florisuga fusca
CTGGAGACCCCCCAATTTCTCCCCAAAAGAGGACTCCACCCAGACTCCGCCTGCTATGAATATTATAATTATATGTAGTGATTTTATGGTTCTCAGCTGTCTCTTCCCCTCTGCCCCCAGTTCCGCCATAAAAGCGACAACCAAGTGAACAACCGTCAGTCTCAGGTGCTGATTGCTGGAGTGTGAGTGTCATGGGGACAGGGCAGCTGGGAGGGGGACATGGCAGAGGGCTGGGGGACAGAGGGCAGAGCACTCTGGGGCAGGGGAATGCTGCTTGCTCCCTCCTCACTCCCCTCTTGCTGCCCCTCTGCAGGCTCCGGCAGGAGCAGTGGATGAACGTCCGGGTTGGAGACATCATCAAGTTGGAGAACAACCAGTTTGTGGCGGTGAGTGAGGCCCTGAAACCAGCAAAATGCCACCTGGGACAGGGCTGCACGGGGAGGAAGGTGGTGCTGCTCCCCCCTCTCTGCTTTTGTGCTCCTCCCGGGGTGGAGACATCACGGATTTTCCAGCCTGGAAATTGTTTGGAGCCGAGTTTGAGCTCTTGGGGATTTGGCTGATGTGGGGGCTTCAACCAAGGGTGTTTCTTCAACCAAAAGGGCCCTGCTAAGGACATAAAATTCCAGAGTTTGGCCCCTGGTATTGAAGGGCCAGGAGCTCTGGGGAAGGGTCAGGGGTGTAGGGAACCCCCCCGGTGTCCATGCAACCCTTCCCATCTCTCCTGACAGGCTGACCTCCTCCTCCTCTCCAGCAGTGAGCCCCATGGCTTGTGCTACATCGAGACAGCAGAGCTGGATGGGTAGGTGCTCACCTGGGCCACCCCCATCCCCCTGGCCTTGGGTCTTGGGGGGATGGCAAGAGAGGGAAGTGTGAATGGGCTGGGGGCAGGGGACCTGAAACCTGGCACGGTGCCTCCTCACCTGCAGAGAGACCAACATGAAGGTCCGACAGGCCATCCCTGTCACCTCAGAGCTGGGTGACATCAGCAAGCTGGCTCTGTTTGATGGTGAGTCTCCACCAGCACCTCCTGGCTTTCCTCCTCCATCACCCAGCCTGGGGCAGAACCTGGAATCACAGAAGAATGTGGGCTGGAAGGGACCTCTCAGGGTGATCCAGTCCAACCCCCCTGCAGTGAGGTGGCTCAGATCAGGCTGCTCAGAGCCTCCTCAAGCCTCACCTTGAGTATCTCCAGGGATGAGGCCTCAACCACCTCCCTGATCATCCTGTGCTGGTTTTCTCCCACCCTCATGGATATCTCTCCCCCTGGGCTGTTTGGGTGGCTTGAAACTCTCTGGGAGCCCTGGGGTGGTGAAGTCATCTCACAACCAAGATATTCCCCTAGGTGAGGTGATCTGTGAACCCCCCAACAATAAGCTGGACAAGTTTGGTGGGACACTCTACTGGAAGGAGAATAAATACCCCCTGAGCAACCAGAACATGCTGCTGAGGGGCTGCGTCCTGCGCAACACCGAGTGGTGCTTCGGCCTCGTTGTCTTTGCAGGTGGGTTCAGGGGGGGCTGCAGCCACCTCGGGGTGCTGGGGAGGGGAGGGAGGTTCTGCTGACCCCCTGCCCCCCCCTCCCCAGGTCCTGACACGAAGCTGATGCAGAACAGTGGCCGTACCAAGTTCAAGAGGACGAGCATCGATCGGCTGATGAACACGCTGGTGCTCTGGGTAGGCAAAAAGCAGATCCTGGAGATTCCCAGCTCTCTCCTTCTTGAGGTTTCTGATGTTTTCCCCCCCATCCTATCCTCAGATCTTCGGCTTCCTGGTGTGCATGGGGGTGATTCTGGCCATTGGCAATGCCATCTGGGAGCACGAGGTGGGCGTCTGCTTCCAGATCTACCTGCCCTGGGACGAGGGGGTGCACAGTGCCTTCTTCTCCGGCTTCCTCTCCTTCTGGTCCTACATCATCATCCTCAACACCGTGGTGCCCATCTCTCTCTACGTGAGGAAGCCGGAGAAGNTCTGAGCCTTTCAATCTCTCCTTCAGCTGCTTGACTCCTGCCTTTTTTTTTTTTTTTGTCTTCCCCAGAAATCCCTTTCCACGCTGAGGGACGATACCCAAAATCTTTAATAGGGAAGAACTTCTGTGCCTACCTGCTGGAATTGAGGAATTCCAGCTCCTCCTTCAAAGGCATCCGCAAGGCTCTGGTGGATGCTCTGCTGGACGGCTACGAGAGCGCCCGCTATGGCACAGGGGTGAGCACCAGGAGCTCCATCCAGGGCTTCCCCCCAGCCTGAGGCTCCAGCTGGGCTCAGGATGGAGCCTCAGGTGGCTTTTCCAACTCTCTTTTTTTTTCTCTTTGCATCCAGGCCTTTGGGAAAACGGAATATCTGAAGTACCAGGATGCTCTGAACGAGCTGGCAAACATGTGAGTCTTCAGCCCCCAGCAGCAGAGATGGGGTTGGGGCAAAACCTCTAGGATTTGGGCTGCTCACACCCAGCAGTAAGAAAAACTTCCAGGTTTTCTAACTCCCCACAGCCCACCTGCTCCTAAGTTTCTGGGTCTCTTCCTTCCCCCTGCTGGTGCCAACTGCTGGGAGCCAGGGAGCTTGGGTGGGTTCCAGGCCTGGCACTGGCCTTGGTTTTCCAAGCAGTGTCCTCCTGAGGGCAGTTGTGCCTCTCCTGGCTCCTCCAGGGCTGCAGTTGTCACTGTGTCTCCTCTCCTCACAGGACCAAGGCCCGGGGAGGCAGCAGCCAGAGGCAGCACCAGTCAGCAGCCAAGGACCTCACCCTCTCCCCTGAAGTCTCCAACTCTGCCACCATCCAGGTCACCTACCTGCCTTCCAACCAGAAGAGCAAACGTGCCAAACACTTCCTGGAGCTGAAGAGTTTCAAGGACAACTACAACACGTTGGAGAGCACTCTGTGAGCCCCAGGGGGAGCACTCCTCCAGGGATCTGCAGCCACCACAGCCCCTCCTGGAGGGGGGGAGGCAGCTGCTCTCCCGGGTGGGGTTTTGGCCACAACTGGGAGGACAAAGCTGCATTTTTGTCTTTCCCTCTTGCACCACTTTGAGGATTTGTTCTGTGGAGCTCACACCCACCTGCTGGACCCAGAGGGGATTGTTGGCTCCTGGGGCCTCCTCCTCTGAGGCTTGGGACACTCTTCTGGTGGTGACATCCTGGAGTCCTGGCCCTGTGAATAAACTCTGGTTAGCTTTAGTGTGTTCCCAAAGGCCAAATGGATCCCAGCCAGCCCTCTCCTCCACCTTCCTCTTGCCTTGGGACAGTTGGTGGAGGTTGATTCTGTCTGTCCTGTCCTGTCTGGGGGTCTCAGGCTCTGGAGCTGCTTCCCTGTCCTTTCCAAAAGGTGAAGATTCCTCATTTCCCTGCTGCTCCCTCCCTGCCAGGCACCACTCCTTGGACAGAGTGTAAATAATTTGTGGTCAGTTCTCAGCCACCTCCCCTGGGGGCCCAGGTGCCTCTTTGGGGCTGCACTTTCTACTCCTCTGGGCATTTGGGGACATCTCAGGCAGACAAATGGCTTCAAACAAACACCTCAGTCTGTCCTGCTGGGGGGGGGGTTGTTTTCCTTCCACTCTCACCAGCACCTCGGGTGCCAGCAAGTCCCCCCACCCCTCCCAGGGGGTGAAACTTTGGAGCCCCCAACTCAACATCCACATCCTGCCAGCAGCACCTCTCTGCTGCCTGGGGTGGGACCCCTGCCCCTCACCCAGCCCTCTACACTCTTTTTAATTGCTCTTTAATAAAATAATGACAGTTACTCCCAGCGGGGTGTGTGCCATCAGCTTCTGACTGCAGGGACTGTGCCATCCCCGTGGGATCCAGGGTTGTGCCTTCCCTGTGGGATCCAGGGTTGTGCCATCCCTGTGGGATCCAGGGCTGTGCCTTCCCTGTGGGATCTGAGGGATCCAGGGCTGTGCCATCCCCGTGGGATCCAGGGCTGTGCCATCCCTGTGGGATCCAGGACTGTGCCTTCCCTGTGGGATCTGTGGGATCCAGGGTTGTGCCTTCCCTGTGGGATCCAGGACTGTGCATTCCCTGNTCACCCAACCCCTTCCAGCTCCTTTTTCCAGAGGGCGTTTTCCAGCTGGAAAAATGGAGCATTTCCTGGGGAGGGGGTTGTGACCCACGTGCAGGACGTGTCACTGGTCCTGGGTGACCCTGGGAGCAGGTGGTGGCCCAGGGACACAGCTCTGTCCTGGGGACACTGCCACCTCCTGCCACTCCCCGGGGGCCTCAGGAGCTCCAAACCTGGGGGGCAGGGGACGAGGGGGGGGACAAAGAAGAGAGATTCCTGGAGAAACAGAAATTCCTGGGAAGAGCAGGAGCCGGGGGAGCGCTGGGAAAACCCCCTGAGCCCTCCCTGGGCCAGGGGCACCCATGGGGGGTGGGAAAAGCTCCAGAATGAAGAACATCAGAGGGGCCTGAAAGGGGAGAGAGACCCTGAGAGGAGTGGGACATCTTCTCACCAAATGGTTTGGGTTGGAAGGGACCCTGAAGTTCCCCCAGTGTCACCCACAGGGGCAGGGACACCTCCCACCTCCCCAGGGGGCTCCCAGCCCCATCCAACCTCCAACAATTCCAGGGATGGGGCAGCCACAGCTTCTGGGGACACCCTGGGGGGCTCAGCACCCCCAAATTAAAGAATTTCTTTCTCTGGTGTTGGTAACCCCTGCCCAATACTCGGGTTCTCTTGGTCAAGCTTTTCTCCATCTCCATTTAAAGACACATTTTAATTCAACTTCCCCAGCCCAAGGGGTGGGGGTCCTCAGGCAGAGGCAGGTTCCCTGCCTTGGAGTGCTGGGGGTTTCCTACTGCAATTAATGAGCAAGTGATTAGAAATAGAAGTTATTAGAAATAATCAGCAAAATGAAATAATTAGCAAGGGGTTTGGCTGAGCTCAACAGTTTCACATTGTTCCTGGGGCTGATTGCCCAACTTCCCTCCCAGTTCCTCTCCTGGATGTCCTGCTGGTCCCTTATCTCCTTCAGCATTCCATCAGTTCCTCAGGGGTGACTGGGAACAGGCCAAGGGGCAGTGGTGATAAACTGGAGCACAGACACTTCCAGATAAGCAGAAGGAAGAATTTTTTCCCTCTGAGGGAGCCCTGACCCAGGGGGGTTGTGGAATCTCCTTCCCTGGAGACATCCAGACCCACCTGCCTGTCTTCCTGGTTGGAATCTTTTGGGGTCCCTCCCAACTTCCTGTGATTCTGTCATTCTGAGATCCCCTTCAGCACCCAAGCACACCCTCAAATTTTGGTTTTTTTTGAGCTAAGCCCTTCAAAAATGTTGACATCAGTCTTTGGGCTGGGGCAGCCACAGCTTCTGGGGACAACCTGGGGGGCTCAGCACCCCCAAATTAAACAATTTCTTTCCTCTTGGAGGATGGAACCATCACCCCTCATCCCATCCCTCCAGGCCCTTGTCCCAAGTCCCTCCCCAGCTTTCCTGGAGCCCCTTCAGGCACTGGAAGGTGCTCTAAGGTCTCCCCAGAACCTTCTCCTTCTCCTCCTCTTCCTCCTTCTCCTCCTCCTCCTTCTCCTTCTTCTCCTTCTCCTTCTTTCTCCTTCTCCTTCTTTTTTCTCCTTCTCCTTCTCCTCCTTCTCTTTTTCTCCTCCTTTTTTCTCCTTCTCCTTCTTTTTTCTCCTTCTCCTTTTTTTCTCCTTCTCCTCCTCCTTCTCCTTCTTCTCCTTCTCCTTCTTCTCCTTCTCCTTTTTTCTCCTCCTTCTCCTTCTCCTCCTCCTTCTTTCTCCTTCTTTTTTCTCCTTCTCCTTTTTTCTCCTCCTTCTTCTCCTTCTCCTTCTCCTTGTCCTTTTTTTCTCCTTCTCCTTCTCCTTCTCCTTCTCCTTCTCCTTCTCCTTCTCCTTCTCCTCCTTTTCTCCAGTCTGAACCCCCCCATCTCTCTCCCCCTGGCTCCAGAGCTGCTCCAACCCTCCCAGCAGCTCCAGCACCTCCTCTGGACCAGCACCAACACCTCCGTGTCCTTCTGGTACTGGGGACCCCAGAACTGGTCCCAGTTTACCTCAGGGGGGTCTCCCCAGAGGGGACAATCCCCCCCCTGGTGCTGCTCACCCTGCTGGGGATCCAGCCCGGCACAGGGGGGGGTTCTGGGCTGTCACCTCATGGTTCTGCCTCATCTTGAGCTTCTCCTCCCCCGACACCCCCAAATCCTTCTCCATTCCCTTCCTGGGCTGTGTCCCTGCCCCATGGACCTTTCCCTTGTCCTGGTTGATTTCCACGTGGATCCTTTGGGAAGTGAATCCAGGTCGTGCCGTGTCCTGCGGGTTCCTCTGAGCCTTTCAATCTCTCCTTCAGCTGCTTGACTCCTGCCTTTTTTTTTTTTTTTGTCTTCCCCAGAAATCCCTTTCCACGCTGAGGGACGATACCCAAAATCTTTAATAGGGAAGAACTTCTGTGCCTACCTGCTGGAATTGAGGAATTCCAGCTCCTCCTTCAAAGGCATCCGCAAGGCTCTGGTGGATGCTCTGCTGGACGGCTACGAGAGCGCCCGCTATGGCACAGGGGTGAGCACCAGGAGCTCCATCCAGGGCTTCCCCCCAGCCTGAGGCTCCAGCTGGGCTCAGGATGGAGCCTCAGGTGGCTTTTCCAACTCTCTTTTTTTTTCTCTTTGCATCCAGGCCTTTGGGAAAACGGAATATCTGAAGTACCAGGATGCTCTGAACGAGCTGGCAAACATGTGAGTCTTCAGCCCCCAGCAGCAGAGATGGGGTTGGGGCAAAACCTCTAGGATTTGGGCTGCTCACACCCAGCAGTAAGAAAAACTTCCAGGTTTTCTAACTCCCCACAGCCCACCTGCTCCTAAGTTTCTGGGTCTCTTCCTTCCCCCTGCTGGTGCCAACTGCTGGGAGCCAGGGAGCTTGGGTGGGTTCCAGGCCTGGCACTGGCCTTGGTTTTCCAAGCAGTGTCCTCCTGAGGGCAGTTGTGCCTCTCCTGGCTCCTCCAGGGCTGCAGTTGTCACTGTGTCTCCTCTCCTCACAGGACCAAGGCCCGGGGAGGCAGCAGCCAGAGGCAGCACCAGTCAGCAGCCAAGGACCTCACCCTCTCCCCTGAAGTCTCCAACTCTGCCACCATCCAGGTCACCTACCTGCCTTCCAACCAGAAGAGCAAACGTGCCAAACACTTCCTGGAGCTGAAGAGTTTCAAGGACAACTACAACACGTTGGAGAGCACTCTGTGAGCCCCAGGGGGAGCACTCCTCCAGGGATCTGCAGCCACCACAGCCCCTCCTGGAGGGGGGGAGGCAGCTGCTCTCCCGGGTGGGGTTTTGGCCACAACTGGGAGGACAAAGCTGCATTTTTGTCTTTCCCTCTTGCACCACTTTGAGGATTTGTTCTGTGGAGCTCACACCCACCTGCTGGACCCAGAGGGGATTGTTGGCTCCTGGGGCCTCCTCCTCTGAGGCTTGGGACACTCTTCTGGTGGTGACATCCTGGAGTCCTGGCCCTGTGAATAAACTCTGGTTAGCTTTAGTGTGTTCCCAAAGGCCAAATGGATCCCAGCCAGCCCTCTCCTCCACCTTCCTCTTGCCTTGGGACAGTTGGTGGAGGTTGATTCTGTCTGTCCTGTCCTGTCTGGGGGTCTCAGGCTCTGGAGCTGCTTCCCTGTCCTTTCCAAAAGGTGAAGATTCCTCATTTCCCTGCTGCTCCCTCCCTGCCAGGCACCACTCCTTGGACAGAGTGTAAATAATTTGTGGTCAGTTCTCAGCCACCTCCCCTGGGGGCCCAGGTGCCTCTTTGGGGCTGCACTTTCTACTCCTCTGGGCATTTGGGGACATCTCAGGCAGACAAATGGCTTCAAACAAACACCTCAGTCTGTCCTGCTGGGGGGGGGGTTGTTTTCCTTCCACTCTCACCAGCACCTCGGGTGCCAGCAAGTCCCCCCACCCCTCCCAGGGGGTGAAACTTTGGAGCCCCCAACTCAACATCCACATCCTGCCAGCAGCACCTCTCTGCTGCCTGGGGTGGGACCCCTGCCCCTCACCCAGCCCTCTACACTCTTTTTAATTGCTCTTTAATAAAATAATGACAGTTACTCCCAGCGGGGTGTGTGCCATCAGCTTCTGACTGCAGGGACTGTGCCATCCCCGTGGGATCCAGGGTTGTGCCTTCCCTGTGGGATCCAGGGTTGTGCCATCCCTGTGGGATCCAGGGCTGTGCCTTCCCCGTGGGATCCAGGGCTGTGCCTTCCCCGTGGGATCCAGGGTTGTGCCATCCCTGTGGGATCCAGGGCTGTGCCTTCCCTGTGGGATCCAGGGTTGTGCCTTCCCTGTGGGATCTGTGGGATCCAGGACTGTGCCTTCCCTGTGGGATCCAGGACTGTGCATTCCCTGTGGGATCTGTGGGATCCAGGGTTGTGCCTTCCCTGTGGGATCCAGGGCTGTGCCATCCCTATGGGATCCAGGGCTGTGCCTTCCCTGTGGGATCTGTGGGATCCAGGGCTGTGCCTTCCCTATGGATCCAGGGCTTTGCCTTCCCTGTGGGATCTGTGGGATCCAGGGTTGTGCCTTCCCTGTGGGATCTGTGGGATCCAGGGTTGTGCCTTCCCTGTGGGATCCAGGGCTGTGCCATCCCTGTGGGATCCAGGGCTGTGCCATCCTCGTGGGATCCAGGGAACACACCTTCATGGTGTGGTTGGCACGGGGTGGCTTGTGGGGTCCCTGTCACAGCAGCCGGGATGGTGCCAAGGTGGGAGGAGGTGGGAGGGATGGGGACAGGGGGGACACAGGTGGGGAAAATCCTGCTCTCCCCAAATTATTTTGGTTGTAGGTCCTGGGGAGGNAGTGGGGTGCTGAGGAGGGGCAGAGGGGGAGGAGGAGGGGGGGATATCCCCTCTCAGGGGGGCTCTCCCTCTTTTCCCAGGTGACTTGGCTCATTTCACAGGAACGTGGATGCTGCAGGAGGAGCTCCAGGTTCCCCACCTGAGGGATCCCTCATCCATCCTGGGAAGCTTCTTCCGACGCTGGTTTTCCAGCTGGTAGCTCTGCCCCTTCCCCCCCAACCCCAGCTGGGCAGCCTGTATGTGTCAGAGGGGTGTGGGGTGGGGGGCAGCTGTGCCCCCCCTCTTCTCACCCCCTCGTTGTGTTTGCGGATGGATCGGATCCTGCTGGGAGCTGCTGCCCAGGCTGGGGGCTCCCTGCCTGCTGGGGTGCTGCAGGGGAACCCCCTGGGGGGCTGAGTGTGTGTGTGTACAGAGCAATAAAATCTATTTATGCTACTGGGGACTTGTCAGGCTCCTTCAGTCTGGATCCTGGGGGCTACCCCATGGGTGCAGGTGGCCACCAGGCTCCTCTGCCTGGCCCTCTGCTGCTCCCTGCCCCTCTCCCTCCCTGCTCCTGGTCTGCCTGGTGCTTTGCCAACACCTCCACCAGGACACTCATCCCGGGAGCCTTCCCAGGGTCTCTTCATTAAAGAGAATGAGCTTGGGCAGGGATCAGGCAGGGAAAACCGGGGGTTGTCCAGAGGGGAAAGTGCCCATCCCAGCTCACCTCATGCCAGGGTTGGGTTCTCCACGGATCCTCCAGGGTTCTTTCTGGGTTTGGCTCTAGAAGAGGGGTGGGGGGGAACACAGACACCATCATCAGTGTCCCCAGTGTCCCCAGCCCCACACGGGACTCTGGTCCCTGCCGGGCGTCACCCTGTCTTGTGGTGCTGATTGGTTTAAAGTCTGCCTGTTATCACCCACCCCAGCCCCGGGGCTCATAAAAATCACACCGGGAAGGAGCCACCAGCACCACTGTCACCTCTGCCTCTTCCAACCACCACCACCATGTCCCTCTACGAGAAGACCCGGGCGCTTTTCCGCATCCGGAACCCTCTGGCACGGGAATGTTTGGCTGAGCTCTTTGCAGTCTTCGTGCTCATCGTGAGTGGGGCAGAGGGGGAGTCCCTGGGGGTGCTGGTGGGGTGGTGGCAGAGCACTGAGATGCCTCAGGATCCCCCTGGCTGGGGGTGTGGGGGTTTGGGGCTGTGCCAGGCAGCGGTGGAGCTGCCTCTTGGACCCTGTTCCCCTGGCACAGGACACCACGTGCTGCTCTGGCTCACGGGTGCTGGCACAGGGCACACGAGGGAGCAGAGCTGGGCACTGCGTGTCTCCACACCTCCCACCCTGGAACAGGCAAAGGTTGGGGTTCTGGAGCCCCAACGTGGCATCTGGCTGCTGGTGGGATGGTGACACCAGAGCTGCACCCTTCCCTGCTATCTCCACGGGGAAGCATTGTGATTAATTAATTGCTGATAATTTTGTTGTCTCGCTGCCAAAAAAACCACAAGTGAAAGCAGTTCACTGCCTCGCTCTGCCTCCGTGTCTGGCACCCGAAGATGGAGCCCAAGGGGGGGAGAGAAAAACGATGGAGCCAGACCTGGCAGAGGCACCGGAGCAGCACGGAGCTGGCAGAGGAGCTGAGGGAGGCGGCAGGGCAGGGGGCACAGAGCCCCTCGGGGGTCCAGGCAGGGTCTGGAGGGGCTGTGGTGAGGCAGTGGTGAAACAGTGGTGAAATAGTGGTGAAATAGTGGTGGAGAAGTGATGGGGCAGTGATGGGGCACTTGTGGGGCAGTGATGG
>JAAWXA010000086.1:341835-352025 GCA_038090715.1 Florisuga fusca
GATGGAGGGGGGGTGGGTGGGTTCTGCTCCCCAAAAAACAAGTGATGGGACAAGAGGAGCAGCTTCAAGTTGTGCCAGGGGAGGTTTAGGTTGGAGCTGGGGAACAATTTCTCCCTGGAAAGGGGTTCTCAGGGGACTCTCCCAGAGGTGGAGTCCCCATCATCCCTGGAGGGGTTTCAAAGCCACGGAGATGTGGTGCTGAGGGACACGGGGTGGTGGTGGTGGCTTTGGCAGTTGGACTGGGTGATCTGCAAGGTCTTTTCCACCCAAAAAAAAGGTTGGGGAAAAACCAGGTTCTGTGATTTTATGGTTCTCAGCTGTCTCTTCCCCTCTGCCCCCAGTTCCGCCATAAAAGCGACAACCAAGTGAACAACCGTCAGTCTCAGGTGCTGATTGCTGGAGTGTGAGTGTCATGGGGACAGGGCAGCTGGGAGGGGGACATGGCAGAGGGCTGGGGGACAGAGGGCAGAGCACTCTGGGGCAGGGGAATGCTGCTTGCTCCCTCCTCACTCCCCTCTTGCTGCCCCTCTGCAGGCTCCGGCAGGAGCAGTGGATGAACGTCCGGGTTGGAGACATCATCAAGTTGGAGAACAACCAGTTTGTGGCGGTGAGTGAGGCCCTGAAACCAGCAAAATGCCACCTGGGACAGGGCTGCACGGGGAGGAAGGTGGTGCTGCTCCCCCCTCTCTGCTTTTGTGCTCCTCCCGGGGTGGAGACATCACGGATTTTCCAGCCTGGAAATTGTTTGGAGCCGAGTTTGAGCTCTTGGGGATTTGGCTGATGTGGGGGCTTCAACCAAGGGTGTTTCTTCAACCAAAAGGGCCCTGCTAAGGACATAAAATTCCAGAGTTTGGCCCCTGGTATTGAAGGGCCAGGAGCTCTGGGGAAGGGTCAGGGGTGTAGGGAACCCCCCCGGTGTCCATGCAACCCTTCCCATCTCTCCTGACAGGCTGACCTCCTCCTCCTCTCCAGCAGTGAGCCCCATGGCTTGTGCTACATCGAGACAGCAGAGCTGGATGGGTAGGTGCTCACCTGGGCCACCCCCATCCCCCTGGCCTTGGGTCTTGGGGGGATGGCAAGAGAGGGAAGTGTGAATGGGCTGGGGGCAGGGGACCTGAAACCTGGCACGGTGCCTCCTCACCTGCAGAGAGACCAACATGAAGGTCCGACAGGCCATCCCTGTCACCTCAGAGCTGGGTGACATCAGCAAGCTGGCTCTGTTTGATGGTGAGTCTCCACCAGCACCTCCTGGCTTTCCTCCTCCATCACCCAGCCTGGGGCAGAACCTGGAATCACAGAAGAATGTGGGCTGGAAGGGACCTCTCAGGGTGATCCAGTCCAACCCCCCTGCAGTGAGGTGGCTCAGATCAGGCTGCTCAGAGCCTCCTCAAGCCTCACCTTGAGTATCTCCAGGGATGAGGCCTCAACCACCTCCCTGATCATCCTGTGCTGGTTTTCTCCCACCCTCATGGATATCTCTCCCCCTGGGCTGTTTGGGTGGCTTGAAACTCTCTGGGAGCCCTGGGGTGGTGAAGTCATCTCACAACCAAGATATTCCCCTAGGTGAGGTGATCTGTGAACCCCCCAACAATAAGCTGGACAAGTTTGGTGGGACACTCTACTGGAAGGAGAATAAATACCCCCTGAGCAACCAGAACATGCTGCTGAGGGGCTGCGTCCTGCGCAACACCGAGTGGTGCTTCGGCCTCGTTGTCTTTGCAGGTGGGTTCAGGGGGGGCTGCAGCCACCTCGGGGTGCTGGGGAGGGGAGGGAGGTTCTGCTGACCCCCTGCCCCCCCCTCCCCAGGTCCTGACACGAAGCTGATGCAGAACAGTGGCCGTACCAAGTTCAAGAGGACGAGCATCGATCGGCTGATGAACACGCTGGTGCTCTGGGTAGGCAAAAAGCAGATCCTGGAGATTCCCAGCTCTCTCCTTCTTGAGGTTTCTGATGTTTTCCCCCCCATCCTATCCTCAGATCTTCGGCTTCCTGGTGTGCATGGGGGTGATTCTGGCCATTGGCAATGCCATCTGGGAGCACGAGGTGGGCGTCTGCTTCCAGATCTACCTGCCCTGGGACGAGGGGGTGCACAGTGCCTTCTTCTCCGGCTTCCTCTCCTTCTGGTCCTACATCATCATCCTCAACACCGTGGTGCCCATCTCTCTCTACGTGAGGTAAGCCGGAGAAGNGAAGCGCTGCCACTCGCCCTGAGAATTCCTCCCGGAGCCCGGGGAATTTGATCCTCCAGCTGCCAACAGCATCTTCTGCCTCACTGCCGAGCACCAGCAGCGCTGGAGATGGGCTCAGGGCTCAGAGGGCTCCTGGGGGGCTCTTCCCTGGCTCCTGGGCTCAGCTTCCCCCCCGCCCCGAGCCAAAAAAATCCCGTCCGGGGGCTGCTGCAAAGTCCCCGCTCCTAAAATAAAACCGGGATGAGCTCCCCCGCCGCCCCCGGACACGGGTAAATGTCAGCCCCGGGGGCCACCAAAAAAAATTCCAAGCCCCCTGTGGGGCTTCACTGCCGGTGCTGCCCGGTCCCAGCTCAGTGTCCTGAGCTCGTCCCATGGGAATGCTGGGCAGGAGCGTGGTGTCCCTGTGGTGCCAGCCAGGGTGTCCCATTGCAAAGGGACAATGCAGGACCCCCACTCACAGACCTGCCACTGCTTTTTATAACCATCCCAGCTGTCCCCAGGAGCCCAAATAAGGTTGTGGCCACCCAGACCCCCCCAGGGCAGACAATGGGTCTTGAACACAGACTTTTTGGGAAGGTGGGGAGGTGGCTCAGCCCAAGAAAGGCAAAGCCCCTGTGCCAGCAGGGTTGATAAAGGGGGCAGCGGGGTGTCAGGCAGCACTGCTGCCCTCCCTGCCCCTTCCATTGTCCCGTTGTCCCGTTGTCCCATTGTCCCACTGTCCCCCCAAGGATGGAGGCCATCAAGAAGAAGATGCAGATGTTGAAGCTGGACAAGGAGAACGCCCTGGACCGGGCAGAGCAGGCAGAGGCTGAGCAGAAACAGGCAGAGGAACGGAGCAAGCAGGTAACGTGGGTGCTGTCTGGGCAAGAGGCTTCTCCCTGGGTTGGACCATCCTGAGCCCAAGACTCACCATGAATTCTGGGGAAAGGGAACCAGGGGGTGAGAGCTGCCACAGCCCCAGAGCTCGGGGACAGTGTCACGATGCTGCGGGGCACCCTGAGGGCTGCCTGGTGGCATGGGGGGACAGGGATGTGTGGGAATCCCGAAGGGTGTCCACCTGCCACGACTTCTGCTGCTCTTCCAGCTGGAGGATGAGCTGGCTGCCATGCAGAAGAAGCTGAAGGGGACAGAGGACGAGCTGGACAAATATTCTGAGGCCCTGAAAGATGCCCAGGAGAAGCTGGAGCTGGCGGAGAAGAAGGCGGCAGACGTACGTATGGGGGGCAGGGTGGCAGCTGGGTTGGTTACCCAACCCCTTCCTTATGGGACCAGAGCCTTTCCCTGTGGCCTTGAGCTGGAGGAAGGTCCCTGGCAAAGCTGTGTGGGTGTCTGGGAGCAGGAGGACACATCCCAGGGTGGCCACCCACGGCCACGGAGGGGCAAAGACGTCCCGGGTGGCTCAGGAGGAGCAGGGAGGGAGCAGCCAGGCATGGAGCCCCGGAGCTGGGGGGCAGAGCAGCCCCCTGAGGTCCTCGGGTGTCCCCAGGACGCTGCCTGGAGCTCCGGGAGGAGGAGGGAGCCCTGGTGTCCCCGGGCAGGGTGACAGTGACACAGCCCGGCTATTGTTGGTCGCCGTCTCCAGGAAAACAATGGAGCGAGCCGTGCAGGGTTTTGCTCCCTGGCTGCTGGCCCGACCCCGTCATCTCTCGCCAAGTTTGGTCCCGTTCATCCACCCCCCCCCGGGGNCCCCCCCCCCTTGGCTGTGTCTGTCTGGCTGCTTGTCTCTCCCTGCCCTGGCTGCACGCTGAGTTATTTTGCTCTGCCCTCCTGCAGCTCCCAGGCTCCTGCACTGTCCCCTTCTCTCTCTCTTTTAATTTCTCTCTCTTTTCGTTCCCCAGCATGGGTTCTGTCACCCTTAGCCCCGAGGTAAGAACGTGTCACCCCCACCCCTCCCACTAGCTCATGGCTGTCTGCCCTGGGGGGCCGGGGAGGGGGTTCGGGGTGCAGAGATGTGTGAGATGCCCGGGGGAGCCCCTGGAGGTGCCCCCCTTGGTGCCAGACCCCCGTGGCCTCAGCCCTGGCTTGGCAGCAGCCGCGGAGAGGAGCGGGGAAAGGCGCGGGAGCCGGCGAGCAGCGAAGGGGCCGGGGATGCCAGGGTGTCCCCAGCACCTGGGGCTCTGGGGTGGGTTTCTGTCACTGGCTCAGCAGAGCAGGCTGCTGACACTCAGCTGTCCCCTTCTCCACAGCGTGGAGGTGATCCGACTGGGCCACAGCTACTTCATCAACTGGGACAAGAAGATGTATTGTGCCAAACGCCGGACGCCCGCCGAAGCCCGGACCACCACCCTCAACGAGGAGCTGGGGCAGGTGGAGTACATCTTCTCTGACAAGACTGGAACCCTCACCCAGAACATCATGGTCTTCAGCAAGTGCTCTGTCAACGGGCACAGCTATGGTGAGCGTGGGGCACCAGGGCTGGGCTGGGTCTCTCCGTGGGGGGGGGTGGGTGCACCACCTCCCATCTGGCGGGTCCTGAGGCACATAGGAGATGGGGGGGCTCAGCCCCAGAGCCCCCCTGGGGGTGGGTGCTGGTGGGGCAGCAGCTTTGGATCCTTGTCCTGGATGAGAGAGTTGGGGGTGTTCAGCCTGGAGAAGAGAAGGATCCAATGGGGAGAGCTTGGAGCAACTTCCAGTGCCTGAAGGGGCTCCAGGAAAACTGGGGAGGGACTGGGGACAAGGGCCTGGAGGGATGGGATGAGGGGGAATGGCTTGGAACTGGAAGAGGGGAGATGGAGAGGAGATTTTGGGGAGAAATTCTTTGGGGTGAGGGTGCTGAGCCCCTGGTTGCCCCCAGAAGCTGTGGCTGCCCCATCCCTGGCAGTGCTGAAGGTTGGATGAGGCTTGGAGCCCCATGGGGAGGTGGGAGGTGTCCCTGCCCGTGCAGGGAGTGGGACTAGATGAGCTTTAAGGTCTGTTTCACCCCAATCCAATCTGGGGTTCATTCTGTGATTAACTCTCTGCCCCTGTTCCCAGGTGACATGCAGGACCTGCTGGGTCACAAGGTGGAGCTGGGAGAGGTAAAGATGCCACGGGACCAGGTGCCTGGACAGTGCCAGATGCCACAGGGGGGGTGACCTCATCTCTGTCCCTGCCAGAGACCAGAGCCTGTTGACTTCTCCTTCAACCCACTGGCGGATCCAGGGTTCCAGTTCTGGGACCCCAGCCTGCTGGAAGCTGTCAAACTGGGAGACCCCCACGTGCACGAATTCTTCCGCCTCCTCTCGCTCTGCCACACCGTCATGTCCGAGGAGAAGAGTGAAGGTGGGTGCAGGGAGGGCCACCACCTTCTCCCCAGCAGGCTGGGGGTGCAGAGCTTTCTCTGACACCTGCCACGTCACCAGGGGAGCTCTATTACAAGGCTCAGTCCCCCGATGAGGGAGCTCTGGTCACGGCCGCCAGAAATTTTGGCTTCGTCTTCCGGTCCCGCACGCCCAAAACCATCACGGTGCAGGAACTGGGTCAGGCCATCACCTACCAGCTTCTGGCCATCCTGGACTTCAACAACATCCGCAAACGAATGTCTGTCATCGGTGAGGTCCGGGGCAATGCAGAGGCTGGAGGGGCTGCAGTGGGGTTGGGGGGTGGTGGTGGGGCTGGCCCCGTGCCGTGGTGCTGGTGGTGGTGGGTGGTGTCCCCTCCAGCCAGGCAGTTTGTCCTCTGCTCCCCCCAGTCCGTAGCCCCCAGGGCAAGATCCGACTGTACTGCAAAGGTGCTGACACCATCCTGCTGGAGCGCCTGCACCCCCTCAACCAGGACCTGACCAACATCACCACCGACCACCTCAATGTGAGCGGGGCAGAGTTGGGAAGGGAAAATTTGAGGGGGCTGGGGGTGGTTGTGCCCTGTCCTGGAAGGCAGTTGGGGTCTGAGGTCACCATGGGGGGGTCTGCCTGTGAACCCCCTTGCAGGAGTATGCTGGTGAGGGGCTGAGGACACTGGTGCTGGCCTACAAAGACCTGGAGGAGTGTTACTACCAGGAGTGGGCTGAGAGGCTGCAGAGAGCCAGTGGTGCCCCCGAGGCCCGTGAGGACCGACTGGCTCGGCTCTACGACGAGGTGGAGCATGACATGAAGGTACATGGTCTGGGAGGAGGGGGGTAAGAAAGAGGCAGCAGGGGAGGGGTGACCTCCCCTGGTGACCTGCCCCTTCTTGGGGTGCACCAGCTGCTGGGAGCCACAGCCATCGAGGACAAACTGCAGCAGGGGGTCCCCGAAACCATCGCCATCCTGACACTGGCCAACATCAAGATCTGGGTGCTGACGGGGGACAAACAAGGTGAGGCAGTTTTTTTTTGGGGGGGGGACGAGGACATTCCTGGGTTGAATCTGGGAGCTGATGGGACAGATGTTTCCCTCTGAGTTGGGGAACTCAATCCCTACTTTCTCCTCCCCCAGAAACAGCCGTGAACATCGGGTACTCCTGCAAGATGCTGACGGATGAGATGACGGAGGTGTTTGTGGTGACGGGTCACACCGTGCTGGAGGTGCGAGAGGAGCTCAGGTGAGGGGCAGAGGACACACCCAGGGGCACAATGCATGTAGGGGACTCGGGGGATACCCATTTTGGGTCCTCTGACCCCAATCTTTTGATGCCCAAAAAGGCCCAGCAAAACTGTTTAGAGACAGAGTTTTGAGTATTTCTTTTCGGATCCGGGGAACCCCCAGCTCTGGCTGGACAAAGAGTTCCAAGGGTTAAGGGAAAGGGCTAGGATATATATACAGTAAAAAAGAAAAGGTTACATCATCCTTACATACGTATCCATAAAATCACTACATATAATTATAATATTCATAGCAGGCGGAGTCTGGGTGGAGTCCTCTTTTGGGGAGATATTGGGGGGTCTTCAGGGGGTCTTTGGATGAAGTAAGAAGTCTTCCTCAGACTTGAACTTTTTACCTTTCTTGATTCTTGGTGACCTCATTATATTGCTACAAGGCATTATCAGTCTCTAGCCAGAACTCTCCCCTTATACTTTTAATTAACTCTGAGGCAGAGGTTAATCCCTTTAGGTCATCGTGTTCTGTGGTCACTTCTTTCTCCGTTTACTTCTACATAAAGTAAACTCACACAAAATTACAAATTTTAATTCTACATAAAGTAAATTCACACAAACAGCTTGGCCTCATCTCCTCTCCTTACAGGAGTTAATCCTGTCAGGATCTTTCTCTTTTTCACTTTCTCCTCAGGAAAGCCCGGGAGAAGATGGTGGATGGGTCACGCTCCATGGGCAACGGCTTCTCCTACCAGGAGAAACTTTCCTCCTCCAAGCTCACCTCCGTGCTGGAAGCCATCGCTGGGGAATATGCCCTGGTCATCAACGGGCACAGCCTGGTAGGGACCTGGGAGCTCTGGGCTGGAGAGGACACCCTGCCCAGCTCTGGGCTGTTCCCCCCACTGTCCCCCCCCCGGCTCTCCTCGCAGGCCCACGCGCTGGAGGCTGACATGGAGGTGGAGTTCCTGGAGACAGCGTGTGCCTGCAAGGCTGTCATCTGCTGCCGTGTCACACCCCTGCAGAAAGCCCAGGTGGTGGAGCTGGTGAAGAAGTACAAGAAAGCTGTCACCCTGGCCATAGGGGATGGGGCCAACGACGTCAGCATGATCAAGAGTGAGTCCTGGGAGTGACAAGTCCCCTCTTGCAGCCTCTCTCCTCACTCCTCTGTGCCCTGGAAGTCGTCCCAGCCAGGGTGGGGGTCCCACCAGTCCCACCAAACCCTCTTCAGTCCGTGTGTCTCTTCCCTCCACAGCTGCCCACATTGGGGTGGGCATCAGCGGGCAGGAGGGCATCCAGGCAGTGCTGGCCTCCGACTACTCCTTTTCCCAGTTCAAGTTCCTGCAACGCCTTCTCCTGGTGCACGGGCGCTGGTCCTACCTCCGCATGTGCAAGTTCCTCTGCTACTTCTTCTACAAGAACTTTGCCTTCACCATGGTCCACTTCTGGTTTGGCTTCTTCTGTGGCTTCTCAGCACAGGTGCGTGAGCGTTGGGGGGAGTTTGTCTGCAGGGACCCTCCCTTTCTAGGGAGCACACCCCAATCCCTTGGGCTCCCCGAGGGGCCTGGGATCCCTGTGGAGTGTGGTGGCTCCGTGTGGGGTCAGGGCTGCAGCACCCACACCGTTTGGGGTGAGCACCCAGAGGGTGCTGGTGGCAGCTCTCCTGTCCCAGGGGCTGTGGCACGGGGGGCTGCCTGGGGCACGGAGTGGGGGGGTCTGCCCACTCCCCCCCACCCCTGAACACCCCGTTCCACAGACGGTGTATGATCAGTATTTCATCACACTCTACAACATTGTCTACACCTCGCTGCCTGTGCTGGCCATGGGTGTCTTTGACCAGGTATGGTGGGGGGTGGTGAGGCTTGGCTGGTTACTCCAGTCCCAGTGAAGGGGCTGCTCCTTCCTGGAGCTGGAGGGAGCTGCCCAGAGTCTCCCTTGTCCCCAGGATGTTCCGGAGCAGCGGAGCATGGAGTACCCCAAGCTCTATGAGCCCGGGCAGCTCAACCTCCTCTTCAACAAGAGGGAATTCTTCATCTGCATTGCTCAGGGCATCTACACCTCTGTCCTCATGTTCTTCATCCCCTACGGTGTCTTCTCTGATGCCACCCGTGACGATGGTGCCCAGCTGGCTGACTACCAGTCCTTTGCTGTCACTGTTGCCACCTCCCTCGTGATTGTCGTCAGCGTGCAGGTAGGGACACGGGGGCTGCTCAGCCCCAGCCCCTCCAGCACCAAGGTTGGTGAAAGTTTGGCTCCCTGCAGCCACGCTCGGAGCATCTTGACTTCCCCTGAGCTCTTGTGGGCTTCCTCTCTCCCCCAGATCGGGCTGGATACTGGCTTCTGGACAGCCATCAACCACTTCTTCATCTGGGGCAGCCTGGCTGCCTACTTCGCCATCCTCTTCACCATGCACAGCGATGGCCTCTTCCAGATGTTCCCCAACCAGTTCCGCTTTGTGGGTGAGTCCCGGGGGGGCCTGAGCAATATCCCCCACTCCCCCAAGGTGCTGCCCTGGCTGGACTCGTGTTTCCCTCCCCCAGGTAATGCACAGAACACACTGGCCCAGCCCACTGTCTGGCTGACCATCACCCTCACCACCGTGGTCTGCATCATGCCCGTCGTGGCCTTTCGCTTCCTCAAGCTGGACCTGAAACCAGAACTTTCTGACACGGTAAGAACTGTGGGGGAACCACACGGGGTCCTGTCCCCCCGGGGGGCAGGTGGCTCTGCAGGTCCCTGACCCTCTCCCCTGTCCCCAGGTGCGTTACACTCAGCGGGTACGGAAGAAGCAGAAGACTCAGCACCGGTGCCTGCGGCGCGTGGGGCGGGTGGGCTCGCACCGCTCCGGCTACGCCTTCTCCCACCAGGAGGGATTTGGGGAGCTCATTATGTCGGGCAAGAACATGAGACTCAGCTCCCTGGCACTTTCCAGCTTTGCCCCTCGGCCCAGCACCAGCTGGATCGAGACCCTCCGCAAGAAGAAGGGCGGCGAGGGCAGCGCCGCCGGCAGCCCCAGCGCCGGGCCTGACAAAACCCTCAAGGTCTGAGGCTGAAGGGGGGGGAATTGTAGCCCCTCCCGTGCAGCTGAAGGTCCCCCCCCTTCTTCTTTTGCTGTGGCCTCAGGAGGATATGGGGGAGCCAAGCCCCTCCTGGGTGGGGGTCCCATGGAGGGAGCAGCGGCCGTGTCAGGCCCGGGTGCTGGACTCCCTGGACTGTGGAGTTGTAACAAAAAAAAAAAACCAACCAAGAAACACCAAACCAAAATACTCATCTCCAGGATGGGCAGAGGGCCGGGTGGCCTGAAGGACATTGTCCCCTCGGGCTGCTCCTCTGTCAGTATTCACCGAAGCAAAATCCCCCATCACACGCGAATGTATCACGCCAGAGCCACCGCTGGGGGCAGCTGGAGGGGGGGTCTGGGACAGGACCCGGCCCCTTTTCCTGCCCCTCACCCACGTGTCTTCTTTTTTTATAGATAAAAAAAAAAAAAAAGAAAAAAAAAAAGAAAAAAA
>JAAWXA010000086.1:377992-393325 GCA_038090715.1 Florisuga fusca
GGGGAATGCCTGACCCTCAGAGCAGGCAGGGAGGGTGGGGGGATGTTTTGTGCATCCAAATTTTCCCAGGAAAGGAGAGGTGACAATTCCAGTTGGTGGGAAGGGTCGTGTGGAGAAAATGAGTCTTCCCATGACAGCAGAAAAAAAAAAAAAAACCAAAAAAACATGAAGTGGGAAAGGCAAAGTCCCCCCAAAAGCTCTGAATCCAGAAATCAGCTGGAAAAAAAAAATAAAATATATAAAAACCAACCCCAAACGTTGAGCAACCACCACGTTGTCTCCCAGTTGCTGTCAGCAGGAGCCAAACTGGGTGATACTGGGGACATGGGCAGTGCTGGGGGAAGGGTTGGGCTTGGATGATTAAAAAAAAAAAAGATTTTTTCCCAACCCAAACGATTCTGTGAAGCTGTCTGGGTTTATGAATCTGCTCCATGATCTTACCAGGCACTGAGTCGTCTTTTTTTATTTTTTTTTTCTCACTTTTTCTTAAAAACGGGGATTACATCTCCCCTTTTCCAGTCGCTGGGAACTTCCCCTGGACTGCCAGAGCTTTTCCAGGATGCTGGAAGAATGCCTCAACCACTTCCCTCAGGAACTGCAGATGGATCCCCTGGACTCGTGCAGGATTCCTCCCTCTTCCTGAAAATTGGGAAAGAGCAGGGGGGGAGGTGACTCTTCCATCTTATAAAACGAGGGGAGTCCCACAGGATTCCGGGGAGCCTGAGGGGGGTACAGAGGGGATGGGGGGGGAGGGAACCCCACAACTCGGTCCCCCCACCCCTTATGGAGGGCCTGGAGGGAATGGGGGTGTGGAGGGAGATGGGGAACCCATAGAGGGAGGAGAGGGCGCCCCAGGGAAGAGGTGAGTGGGGAAAAGGGGGATCCCTGAAGCAGAAACCCCCACACACCCCCGGTACAGACGCAGTACAGGGAGGTGAGGGGTGTCCCCCCCTCCCCTCCCCTCCAAACCCCATCGGGAGCGGCCGCCGCCTCCCCCCAAGCTGCGGGGTGAAGGTTTAGTGCGGTCCCTTCCCCACCGGAGCCGCAGGGAGGCTGCGGGACAAGGGGGCCGAGGCCTGGCCGGGCCTTTCCCCGGGGAAACATGGCCGCTCCCCTCACGGAAAATGGCGGCAGCGCCTCTCCCTGCGCGCCACGGAAGCCGCCCCGCTTGCGTCATCACTCTGCGCCCGCCGCGGNAGGAAAAAAAAAAAAAAAAAAGCTTTGGAGACTCCCATCCAGCAGTTGGGAAGGAAACTGCTGCTCCCAAAGGGCAGAAATTTAGCAAACTCTGGAGCTGGCAGCAGCTCTGGGGAGCCCCACCCTGGGCTCTGCTGAAGGGAAAGGCTCTGCCAAGCTCTGAGCTGAAGCATTAATGGGATTCAGAAACCCCAGTGACGTGGAGGAGGCTGGGAAGCAGCTGGGACAGGCCAGGACAATCCCTTCCCTCCACCATCTCTGCTCTTGGAATCCCGAATTTGCCAAGGTGGATCCTATTGGGATGAAAAATGTGGAAGGCAACAGGATTTTCTTTCCCCCCTGGAAGTGAGGGGGGCATTGGCAGCTCCAGAAATGAGTGAAAAGCCACAAAATGAGAATGTTGGAGCCTTTCCCTTTCCCTGAGATCATCCTGGGAAAAAAAAAAAAATAAGGGGGAAAAGGGGGGCTGGATGTTTGCACAGACACCTGCAGGGAGGTAGCCAGGGGCTAATGAAAACTTCAGCCTCGAAGCCAAAAAAACCTTTTGCCATGGATCCCATCAGCCCCTCAGCATTCCCAAAAACTTGGGAAAAGAAATCTGTCCCAAGCACTCAGAGCCACGTGTCCCTCTGCTCCCTGGGGGCAGCCAGCCACCCCCAGAGCATTCCCCAGCCTCACAAAGTGTTCTTTGTGAGTTCCAAAAGGGCAAAAAAACTCCTGGAAACCAAACCCTTCCCTTCCCTGGAAGCTTTTGGAGCAGAAGGAACAGGGAATCAGCCCTGGGAAGTTTGAGGTTTCTCCCTCCTGTAAAAATGTTCCGGGACAAGCACGTGGCTTCTCCAGGCAGCACCCAGCCCTGGAGCAGGGAGAGTTGCTTAAGGATCCACTTTTTTATTTCATTTTTTGCCCCCACCCTGTGGGTTTTAATTTTTGGTCGGTTGGTTGGTTGGTTGGGTTTTTAGGTGCTTTTTTTTTTCCTCCCTTCTCCTTTCTTGGGTCTCAGTTCCCTGATCCTTCCTGCGAAGTCATAATTGAGCCCAGGATGTGGGAGAAAAAAAAAGGGATGGGGGAAGAAGGGGGGGATAAGGGATGAAAAGGGGGGATGGAGAATCTTCCCAGGATGGGGAAAAAAAAGAGGGAATGAGGGAAAAAAGGGGGATGGGGAAAAAGAAGGGGGATGGGGAATCAAGCTTCCCAGGATCGGGGAAAAAAAGAGGGATGGGGGAAAAAGGGGGGATGGGGGAAAAGAAGGGGGGATGGACACCCCCCTGCTCCTTTCCTGGGGGGTCCATACACCCCTTTTCCCCCAAACTGGGGTTGCACCTTGGCCTGGAGGATCTGAGATCTCTCAAGGGTTGTGGTTCCCATTTTTTCCAGCTGGTGGGGAGGGGGTGATGGACACAATCCCACCTTTTTGGGGACCTCAGGACAGGGTGATTCAGGCAGGATGTGGCTCTCCCCACCCCTTTTTCTGGGCAGAACTGGGATCAAAGGAGCATCTGGAGGTCTTGGTGGTCTCCTTGGACCAAATTTTGGACCAATATCTTTGGCAATGCAGACAGGGCTAAAATTTTCACTGCTCAGAGGTGAATTAGAACCACGTGAGGGATTGGTTTGTAGGTTTGTGGTTTTTTTGGGGGCATTTCAGGCAATTTTTGCAGGGCCTCCTCCAATCTTTCTCTCACCACAACCCAGACAACCATCTCCCTCCTCTCTTTTCAGCAGACATCAGTTGTCAAATTGCATTTTTTTTTTTTCCCTCCTGTCAGGGTTTCCTAGATAAGGTTAGAAAAGCACCAACACCACCCTGGGGTGTGGGGGGTGATAGGGGTGTTTCCTTCTCCAGGGGCACAACCAACACCACATCCCCTGGGAGCGAGGGGCTGGGACCAGATCCAGCAGCCAGGGAGTGGAAAAAAGTCCAGAAAAAGAGGGATGGTGGCAGACATTTAGCAAGCAAGCTGCCTTCCACCTCTCAACCCTTCCTCCACCTCTTGCACCACTTCGGGAACTGGTGCAACTGGTCTCCAGTTCGCACGCCCAGTTCCCCCCCCCCTTTCACTCCCAGCTTCTTCTCCTTCCTCGGGTGGCTCCAGCCCCTCTTTGACAACTTGCCCCAGAGCCAGACAACCCTTTTTTGGTCCCGACAAACCCATCTCCAACCCTGTGCTGGGGAGACAACCCCGGGGGCGGGCAGCGGGGATGCTGCGGGGGCCGATAACGCGGTCGCGGAGCCTCCTGCCCTGCTGGAGATACCCGGGACTGCCCCGGGGGGCTGGGGGTTTATTTATCAACCGAGAAAAGTCTTCACTACACGGCGAGGGAAACCACCCGGAGCTCAGTTCCTCCCCCACCTCCCCCTCCGGCTCAGAATTTTCGCTGGAAAATATTGGGTGGCGTTTTGGGGTTTGCTTTTTGTTATTCCATCCTCCTCCCCCCTCAATATCCTCCCAGGGGAAGAGAAAAGGGAAAAATAAAAGGGGAAAAGACTTGAAGGTTTAGGAAGAAAAAAAAAATGGAATAGATTGAATGAAAAAACCAATAGGAATAATAATAATGAGGGGATGGGGGTCACCCCAAGGGGTCGGGCTGGCTCCTGCCTCATCCCCCTTATGCCCCCCCAAATTTTGGGCACCCTGGCCAAGCCCCAGGAGCAGCATCACAGCTTGGCCCCTTGAGGAGGTCCCCAGTGAGAGGGGACGAGCTGCAGCCCCCTCTGCAAGGATTTGGGGGGTTTGGGAAATGGCCCCAACGCCCCCGCCCAAGGCAGCAGGGCCACGCCAGGGGAAGGAATGAGCAGCCCCAGCTTTGTCCCCACTGCTGAGCTGCTCTGCCAGCTCCTGAACCATGACTCAGAGATAACTCAAAGCATTCCAACACTTTTCTCCAGGAGAAACCCCACTCTCTGCCCATTTTCCCAAAAGCAGCCATCCCAACCCCCTCAAAAAATCCTTACTCCAAACCCAGAGCTGCTCTTCAGGAGCCACTTTTTTTGGGGGGGGGATCTGTCAGTGCCCAGCCAGAAGCTCCAGTAGCACAAGCCCATCAGAGGCAAAAACCTCCCAGAGATGGTTTTGCTTTTTTTTTTTTTTTTTTTTTTTTTTTTTGGCAGAGCCAGCTCTGAGCTCAGCCCACAGCCCTGGGCTGCGTGCACGCCGGGCATTTTTTCCAGCCCTCGAAAGATTGTGGCCAAGATAGCTCTGGGTTTGCATAAGGCAGAAAAAAAAAAAAAAAAAAAAAAAAAAAAAAAAAAAAAAAAAAAAAAAAAAAAAAAAAAAAAAAAAAAAAAAAAAAAAANCAGCGGAACCACCCCGGCCCGGTCCGGCCCACTCCCCGGTAAGGTCCCCGGTAAGGTCCCGGGCGGGAGGGGTGTCTCCTCGGTTGGAATAAAGAGGGGTCCGGGGGGGAGTGGCACCCGTGGTCCCTCCCGCCCGGGACCTTACCGGGGACCTTACCGGGGAGTGGGCCGGACCGGGCCGGGGTGGTTCCGCTGGGGGAGATGATGAGATTGGGGGAATGGAGGGGGAGGGAAGGAGGGGCAGTCGCTCCCGGTGCTTCTCATCCGAACCGGAGAGCGGCCCAAGAGGATCCCGGGGCTGGGGATGAGGGCGGGAACCGGGAGCTGAATTCCCGGTTTTTTGGGGGTGTTTTTTTTTTTGGTTTTTTCCGGGCTTGATGCCCGCATCCCGTTGCCAGCCCCGGGTTGAGGCCCCAGGGCGGAGCCGGCGGTGGCTGCGAGATGGGGAATCGAAACCGAAAGAGGGTTCGGAACCATCTTAGCGGATACCCGGTACCGCCTCCCCCCCCTCCCGGCAGATGCTCGGCGGTTCGGGCTTGTTTTTCTCTGAAAAAAACGGGGATTTGGGATGTGGCTGAGAGCGAGGTAAGGAGAGGTTTATCCCGGCCCCTTTCCCGGCCTCCAGAAGAGCCTTAAAAAGGGGTTTATGGGGCTGGGAAACCCCTTCCCCCCCCCTTGTTTCCCCCAGGAAATTTGGGTTATGGTCCCAAAAAACCTCTCGGTGCTCCAGTTTCTCCACCTTTTGTCTCTTTTACTCCTCCTGGGATGTAATTCTTCACCTCTGGCTCATCATGGAATGACCAGGAAGGAAAAAAAAAACCCAAAAAAAAAAACTTTTGGGGCTCAAAATCCTTGAATCTGGAAAAAATTTTTGCAGCTCTGAGCCCTGGAGCTGCTTCCCCACCCCCATCGTGGGCTCCTTGGAAAAAAACGGAAAATTCTCCCAGGTTTGAGCTTCTTCCTCAGGGCAGAGAAGTGAAATTATTCCAGGTTTTGGGAGCTCCTGAGGGGAGGGATCAGAGAGGGAAAGAGGAGTCACTCCGGAGTAGGAGTTGGGTTTTAATCGAAGTGGATTCTCCTGGCTGCCTGGGTTCGTTGGGGGTTTTTCTGGGTTTTTTTTTTTGTCTTTCCAGGACTTAACTGAACCTTCACCCCCAGGTGAAAAATTCCCGGGATGCCTCAAGCAGCTTTTCCAGCTTGGAATTCCCGGCACCCTCCGGGGAGCCGTGGGGGTCTCAGTTGGGGTTTTTTTTTCCCTCTTTCCAGGATTGGAGAGCCCCAAGCCAGCTCCACCTCCCCTCCTGGTGTCCCCACCCCCAGTTCCCCCCCCTGCAGCCCCTCAGGACGCTATGAGCAGAGGCATCGGGCGGGGCAGAGCTTCGGATTTCAGCCGCTCCAGACGGAACCGCCCCGAATTTCATCGAAGTTTTTTCACCCGCCCGCAACAAAGTCCTCAGGAAACCTTTTTACACCCGAGGCTGGGAGCCCAGTGGGATTCTCCTCTGCCCCAAGGATCTCCCAGCACCTCAGGAGCAGCTCCAGCAGAGGGGCAGAAAATCTCCTCCTGCCAGAGCCCCTGGGGGGAAAAACCTCTTCCAGGGTGTTGCCCTCCTGGGTATCATCCTCCAGAGGATTGGGAAAGAGGTTCTGACACCATTCTGAATTTCCAGAGGTTGTTTCTCGCTGGGCAGGACCAGGAAGAGGAAATTCTGAGGATTTTCAGGCAGCTGGGGGAAGGGAACTCCTGCACAGTTCATGATCTTGTCCGGAAGCTTCGAACCCGCAAGAAAGAGATCAACAGAGTTTTGTACAAGCTCTGCCAAGAGGGCAAGTTGCAGAGGAGTGGGGGGACACCACCCCTCTGGACAATTGCCAGCCCTAGAGGGAGAGAGAGGAGCCCCAGCGAGGGGGAAAGGAGCTGGGGGGGTTCAGAAGACCCCGACCCCAGGATGGCCGAGACCAAGGAGAAAATCTGCAATTATCTGTTCAGCGTGGCAGAAACCACGGCCCTCAACCTGGCTAAAAACATTGGGTTTTCCAGGGCTAAGGATGTCAACGGCTTTCTGAGCGCTCTGGAAAAGTTGGGGGATGTCCACAGGGAAAATACCAACCCCCCCCTTTGGTCCCTGACGGGCAGAAAACGGGAGAGGATGCAGATGAGGCTGAAGGCCCACGCGGCGCTGCGGGCGGCAGAGGCTGCTCCTGGGGCTGCTCTTCCCCTTCCTGCTGCTCCTCCTCCTGCCCAGGAGGTGACTATGGCTTCAGCAGAAAGCCTGGAAAACGGGGAGGAGGTTTTGGGTGAGAGTACCACGGGGGTGGCTCAGCCCCAGGACACCAAATCCCAGTTGCCCAGTTTGAGTCGTTACGACAACGGGCGGAACGGGGACTGGGCCAGGGATGACATCCCAGACAACCTCAACACCATCACCCAGCAGCCCCAGCACTCAGAGACCATCAGGAATTCCCAGTCTTCCCCCAGTGAGGCCCCTCCCCAGTTTGAAACAGGTTTCCCCTGCACGCCCAGGGAGAAGCTGATGGCTTGTCAGGAGAAAAACCCCGTGAGTGGCCTCACTGAGTATTCCCAGTTCACCTACCAGCACTGTGAGTTTGCCATGCTGGAGCAGAGTGGGCCCTCCCATGAGCCACGGTAAGAAGAAAAACCCTCCTCTCTTTTCCTGAGCTGGCATTGTGCTGGAAACATCACCCTTCTCCTCCAGGTCCTGCTCCTTATCATTTATTTGGTGTTATTCTGGTTGATTCCTTGCAGCAGAGTGAAGAAAAAAACCAAAAAAACCCAAAAAAACCCCAATAATCAAAAAAAAAAAGAACCCCAAGGTTAAAACCTTGAGCCTTGCACCTCCTTCTGAGTTGGGGTTCACCTCCAGCTCAAGAGGTGGTTTGTTGGATTGTACAGGGGGGGGGGAACTGGTCCAGCTGAGCTGCCCCTGGGGATTTTCCTGAGCTGGCATTGTGCTGGAAACATCACCCTTCTCCTCCAGGTCCTGCTCCTTATCATTTATTTGGTGTTATCCTGGTTGATTCCTTGCAGCAGAGTGAAGAAAAAAAAAAAAATCCAAATAATAATAAAAAAAAAACAACAAAAAAACCAAAAAAACCCCAAAAACCCAAGGTTAAAACCTTGAGCCTTGCACCTCTTTCTGAGCAGTGAGTTGGGGTTCTCCTCCAGCTCAGAGGTGATTTCTTGGATTGTACAGGGAGGGGGGGGACTGGTCCAGCTGAGCTGCCCCTGGGGATGCTCCTGGAAGCTTCCCCCCTGGAAGGAGCTCCCCCCCTGAACTGCCAGGAGCTCCCCCCCTGGAAGTTGCTCAGAACAAAGTTTTTGGGTGGAGACAGCTCGGGTTGGGGGAGGTGAAGGCAGGGTTAGATGTTGTTGTGCAGGTCAGAGGGGAGGATGAAGATGCCACCAAGGTTTTGCTGAGTCAGTCTCTGGGGTCCTGATATCCCAGGAAGCAGCAGGATGTGAAAAGCACCATCTGTGCCAGGCTGGAACATGTCAATAGAGCTGCTAGACAGGAAAATTGGCCTCATTTCTAAAGCTGGAGTCCCAAGAGGGCTTGGTTGGGTTTTTTCTTTTGGATTTTTTTTTTTTTCCTAAGGAGGGATCTGAGTGGTTTCAGCCCCAGAACTCTTCTCCAGGTCTGTTCTTTCCCATTCTCACTGGGAGAAGGAAATTTCCTCTGTCCCCAGGGGCTGGAGGGCAGAAGAGAAACTAGAGCTAAGTGGGAAGAGAAGAGCCACAGACATCAAAAGTCCAGAGGTTTCCTCCAGGCAGCACCTTGCTGAGGTGCTGGGAACACTCAGGGAAGATCCCAGAGGGATGAGAGAGGAGCAGGTGCAGATGGAACAGCCCTGGCTGCTCCTCAGCTTTCCTCATCCCTCTGCAGGAGACGTCACCGAACCGCCCTTCACCTCCAGCTCTTAAACCTCTTGGGGAAGACACAGCACTTCACTCTGCTCCTCCAGAACAAAACCTGGTGCTGGGACAGCTCTGGAAACCTTGGCTGCAGAGCTGTCAGGGCATCCTTTTTGTCCTTTTCCTTTCCCAGCCAGGATCTGGCTGTTCTTTCCCCCTTGGAATTCCAAGCCCAGCTCACTCTGAGGAGACCAGTCCCTCTTTTTGGCTTCTCCATTTTACCTCTTTGGTTTTCTCTCTCCAAGATTCAAGTTCCAGGCAAAGATTAATGGGCGACCATTCCCACCAGCAGAAGCAGGGAGCAAAAAACTGGCCAAGCAGGAAGCAGCAGCCAATGCCATGAGGGTCCTGATGAGCGAAGCAGAGAATGGACTCCGGGCTGGGATTAAATGTGAAGAGACATTTCCCTCCTACAGCTCTGAACCAGAGCTGGTGAGTCTTGAATTCTTTTTGTTTGCAGACTTCTGAGGCAGACAGTGTTTTGAGGCTGAAATGGGGTTTCTTCCATCCTCTCCCTGCAGCCTTCACAGTCGGAGCCACCGCCTGCACCCGCTCAGCTCAACCTTCTCCCTGGGAAACACCCAATCAGTGTGCTGATGGAGTACAGCCAAAAATCAGGGAATGCCATTGAGTTCCAGCTGCTCTCTCAGGAAGGCCCACCTCATGACCCAAGGTATGGCACGTTGTGGGCAGCTCTGGGGAGGGCACAAATCTCTCCTTTCTGAGCCCCTCTCTCCTCAGCCTGCTGCCTGCCTTCCTGGAATCACTCCCTAGCTGAGTGTTCCTCTTATCCAGGGAGTCTGGGCATGGCTTCTCCAAGACATCTGCCTCCAGAAAGAGACCAAAACCAATTCCCTGTTTTAAAGATACTTTTCTGCCAGACCAGGATCAGGTTTTCCAGTTCTGTACCCGACATGGGAGTGCTCTCCTGGGAGTATTCAGGGTCATTGTGGTAGATTAAATTGGAGATAACCCAGAAGGATTTAACTTGAACTTGGAGAAGGGGATAATAAACAGATGGAGACGTTTACTGCTTAACACTTTTCATGTGCTGTAATGTCCTGTCAGGTTCAGCTGCTGTGTGAAAATGGGTGACCAAATTTTCCCTGCTGTGGTAGGAAACAGCAAGAAGGGAGCAAAGCAAATGGCAGCAGAAGTTGCTGTGAAGATCCTTTCTGGAGAGTCTGTACATCATGTCTTGTCTGAACAGGTACAATGTGCTTCTTTGTAAGACCCCAGTGGTTTGTTTTGGGTTCCTCCCTTCTGTTTTATTTCATATTTTATTTCATGTTCCAGTGGATTTCACCCCACGGGCTCGGGTCGAGGTTTGCTGAGCGCTCTCGGCCTGAGGCAATCCCCACCTGATTTACCAATCTAAATATTTAACAAATTTAACTCCTCCTGTCTTAACTCTGCTTTAGCCTGTTGGGAAGCCCCTCGGGGACCAGGCCATGCAGAGCTGTGGACCGTGGCTTCCCACTCCAGATGAATCCAAGGTGGTGAAAGCCAAAGGTGTCGGGGAGCTCATCAAATACCTGAACCTCAACCCTGTCAGTGGTCTGCTGGAATACGCCCGCTCCAATGGCTTTGCTGCAGAGTTCAAACTCATTGACCAGTCAGGACCACCCCACGAACCCAAGTAAGTGCCTTACAGCTGGCCAGGAGGAAGCTTTGCCACCACCCTTTGTCCTGGAGAAAAGGCAAAATTCCCAATGGCTCCGGGTTGGGCCGCGGCCTCCGCCCGGCCTAGTGTCTGGGTGACCAGAGGCCTCCTCTTCCCTTTGGGAAAACTTCAACCTCAGCCTGAAAAACGAGGGGTTTTTTTGGTTTTTCAGAGGTGTGCTGCTCTCTTTTCCAGGTTTGTCTATCAGGCAAAGGTGGGAGGCCGTTGGTTCCCTGCTGTAACTGCACACAGTAAGAAGCAGGGCAAGCAGGAGGCGGCCGACGCGGCGCTCAGGGTCCTGATCAGGGAGACGGAGCACGTGGAAGGGGTGAAGATCCCCGAGGTAAAGCCTTTTCCCTGAAAGCTGCTTCTCTTTGGGTCGCCCTGCCTGTCCTCTGCCTTTCAACTCTTGAGATCTTTGTGCTCTGAAGGTGTAGAGAGGCTGAAGGTTTCCTGAAGTGGGTTAGATGTTTCCTCAGGGCACAGAGATGCTCCTCCCTCCTGCTGGTCTCTGCTTAGGGGCTAAATTATCATCAGCTCCTTCCACAAGCTACTGAAACGTGTTCCTCATTTCAAAATCTGTGGCCTTTTATTTTTATTTTTATTTTTTTTCCCTTTCTCCTTCCCAATTCCTTCATGCTGCATTAAGAATAATGTGTCAGCTCAAAAAAAAAAAAAACTTATGCCTCGGATAAAAACAAAGCTCTGGCTGCCCCAGACCTGTGCTGCTTTAAATCACACTTAAAGAGTTTGGTGAGCTCTTAAAAGCCACGTTCAGGCTGTGCAGCTGAGCACAGCAGCTGGGGCTGTAAATAGAAAAGCCACCGGGGAGGATTTGTCAGTCAGCAGTGCCAGGAGGGTGTCCCTCTCTCTGCAGTGGGAATGACTCTGCAGCTCTCCACACAGGGAGGCAGAGAAAGAATTCCTCCCAGGGCAGGAACAGCTTTTCTTGGGCCAGTCTGTGGGAGCAGGCAGGCTGAGGTTTGTTCCTTTACACTTGGGGAGGCTGTTCCTCAGCCCCTTCCACTCGCTGCTTTCTCTTAACTGTGCACTCAAGCAGATCTGAAAGTCTGGGACCAGAGTTGTTTGGTTTTTTTCCCAGAAATTCCTCCCAAGAACTTTTTTTTCCCAGGAATTCCTCCCAAGAACTTCACCACCAACAACCACCCCCCCTCCCTCTCTGCCCACACGCCCAGCATCCCTCCTGCTTTCTGCTCCTGCCTTCTGCTGGGGCAGCCCTCCTTCTTTTGAGCTGTTTTCTTTCTCACCAGCCCTGCTCTCTTGTCCCTCTTCCAGCTCCCTGTCAGTGGCAGCACCTTCCATGACCAGCTGGCAATGCTGAGCCACCAACGCTTCAACAGCCTGACCGCCCGCATCCAGCACAGCCTCCTGGGGAGGAAGATCCTGGCAGCCATTGTCATGCAGAAGGGAAAAGAGGGCCTGGGAGTGGTGGTCAGCATTGGGACAGGTACAAGCAGCTTCTCCCACTTCTCACTTCCCTGCTAGATCCCCCCTGTCAGCAAGAAATGTTCCTGGTGTGGTGTCAGGAGTGATCTCGTGGCAGAACAAAGCTGCCCTGCCCAGGGCTGGGGCTCTGAATCTTTGCTTGCATTTGCAGGGCCTGGCTTCCTCAGGTCCTAGAGCACAAAGTCCCCCAGCTCCTCTGGGTGGGGTGTGCCTCAGCTCCCTTCCCAGTGAGCTGGGATGAAAAACTGTGCCCCTAAACCTCTGTCAGTTGAGGGCTCTGCTGCCCACACAGTGTGTGCTCTTTGTCCTTTTCTTCTCCTACCTGCCTGGACCAGGGTAATGATTTAATTGTTGGGCTGCTGCTGCTGCTCAAGAGCCCAAAGAAGTCAAACTTGAAGCAAGCAGAAAGCCTCCCTCTTCCTGTGAAGCTGTGCACTGATGCTTTCCTTTTTTCTTTGATTTCAGGTAATCGTTGTGTGAAAGGAGAAGAGCTGAGCTTGAAGGGAGAGACAGTGAATGACTGCCATGCAGAAATCATTTCTCGAAGGGGTTTTGTGAGGTGAGACAAAGGGAAACCCAGAGGAGAAGGGAGAGGGGCTTGCAAAGGGGTGCAGACCCCCTCAGCAGCCACAGCTCCCTCGCTGGGTCAAGAGGGGCTGTGATCCCCCAGCACTGCTCCTTCCCCCTCTCTTGTGAAATTGAGGGAAGTTATTTCTGACCAGAAAGGGCCCAATGCCTGAACTCTGCCCAAATTAGTGCTGAGCTGGAAATTTGCCAGGAGCCCAAGAGCTGCATCTGATGTATTTTAAAAAGAAAGCATCCTGGGGAGGCTGCTGGGCTGGCACACAAGGCACAGGGTCAGCCTGGGCATGGCTGGGGAACTGCCAGGGTCCCTTTTGTCCTTCTGGGGGTAGGAGGAGGCTTCAGGAAAACACACACAGAGTGTGGCTGCCTTGCTAAGTCCCAAATCCTTCTGTGTTGGTTGGAAAGGATTTTTCCCAAGTCCCAGTTGTTCTCTCTGAATGTGATGTGGCACTTTTTCATTTGAACCTCAAGTGAGGTGAAGCTTCCTGTTTGGAGCAGCTTTCCTGGAATCCTTGATGTCAGCTTGGAAGGGACCTCAAGGATCACCTGCTCCAACCCTTCCAGGGTTATTGTTGGTGTGAGATGTCTCAGCACCCCCTTGAGTGGAAATTTCCAGAGTGGAGGAATCCCTGGGAGACCATTCCAGTGGCTGAGTGTCCTCAGAGTGAAAAAATTCCCTCTTGTGTTTTAACTGGAACAACTTGTGCCCATTGCCCCTTGTCCCTGGGACTCACAAAATCAGGAGTTCTCCATCTCCTGAATCTCTGGTTCCTTTTTAGTCTTTGATGCTGTTTTGGAGACCTCAAGGTTTTTTTTTTTTATTTTTTCCCCATCCCCAGAAGACAGGAGGCCCCAGTAAAAGGCTCCAGTCACTGTAAGCAGATCATGGGTTGTCCTAATAAAACTGCTGGGGTTCAGCTGCCCCTGGGGCTCTTGGCTCTTAATGCAAACTTGGTGCTGACTCAAGGTGCCAGGTTCATGACCTTGAAGTCTTCTTCACACTTGGATCAGATGCAGGCAGGCAGCAGCCAGCCTGGCTCCTTTTCCTCTCCAACCAGTCCTTCCCCCTCCTCCCCTGGCAGAATGCTCAGAAGGATCCACTGGGGAGACCTTGGAGCAACTTCCAGTGCCTGAAGGGGCTCCAGGAAAGCTGGGGAGGGACTTGGGACAAGGGCCTGGAGGGATGGGATGAGGGGGAATGGCTTGGAACTGGAAGAGGGGAGATGGAGAGGAGATCTTGGGGAGAAATTCTTTAATTTGGGGGTGCTGAGCCCCCCAGGGTGTCCCCAGAAGCTGTGGCTGCCCCATCCCTGGCAGTGCTGAAGGTTGGATGGGGCTGGGAGCCCCCTGGGCTGGGGGGAGGTGTCCCTGCTCCAAGGTCTCTGTTGCTTTAGGCTTTGAGGATCTCAGGAGACAAACATCTGGGGGGAGAGTTTCAGGAGGAACAAATCCATCCCCCAGGGTNGCTAGTAGAATTTCTCAACGGACTGTTTTACAGTATTTAATTCCTGCCATAGAAAAAGTTGTTCTAATGAAGGAATTAAATACTGTAAAACAGTCCGTTGAGAAATTCTACTAGCCGGTGGGTTGAATATTTATGGCATCATTCGAGGAAGTTAATTTTAGCCTCGTTTGGGACGGACCCAAAAGTCCGAGGGAGAAGGGGCTCGACTGGAGGGAGAAGGGGTTGTCTCCCCATCACCCAGCCCCACGTCACGGTGGGTGACAGCAAGGGACCTGGTGGGTGACAGCAAGGGACCTGGTGGGTGACAGCAAGGGACCTGCTGGCTCCTTCCCCTGGCACAGGACTCCGGGAGGAGGGAAAAACCAAGGGTGTGACACCCGGAGTGTCCCCAGGGGACCTGCCCTGGGCATCGCCCAGAGCCCCGAGGAGGGGAGGGGACAGCAGGGAGGTGGCAAGGAGGTGTCAAAAATATTCACCCTGGGAAGGAGGGGAGGATTTGAGCCTCGAAGAAGACCCGGAGCGCATCAGGGATGGGAAAAGGGATGGGGAGGAAGCCGGAGTGGGAAGAGCTCGGCACAGGGAGGGTTAAAGCAAAGCAAAGCAACCAGGAGCAGGTTGTTTAAGGGCTGCCAGAGCCAGCAGAGGAAAATAGGAGGAGCGGGAGAGATCTGGGGGCAGGAGAGAGCCAGCTGCCTGGCACCGCTTCCTCCTCCCTGCTTGGAGCTTCGTTTAGGAATAGCTCCGGGATGACACATGTGGCGGGGCTGCCAGCCAAGCTCTCCTGCCCCTCATCCCACAGACCCTCCCCAGGATCCGAGGAACCTCTGCTCAGCCTCCCCAGCTGTCACAGCTCTTCTCCCAAATCCCAACCCCCCCGTCCAAGGGCATCCCGGCCAAAGATGGCGCTTGGAGGGTCAGTGGGAATGCCGGGAGAGCTGCCCTCTTCTCCTGCTTCCCACCATGGACACTCCTGGCCCAGCTGGATCACGGGTTTTCCCTTTCCCTCCCTCCTCCAGGTCACTTTTGCCTCCCTCCCGGCTCCCTGCCAAACGTGACGCCAATGCCCATCCCATGCTCATCATTCCCCCTTCCTCCTCCACCCCCAACCATTCCCGGGAATAAGTGTGTGTGGGGGGGCACTCACCGAGCTTTCAGCTCCTTGTGCTCTTCCCGGACTTTGCTGAGCTCCAACTGCAGCCGAGCTCTTTCCTTGGCCACCGAATCCAAGGTTTTCCTGGCATCCGCCAGCTCCGACTCATACGCGGCTTTGATGCCCGACACTTCCCTGCTCACCACCTCCTCGGATTCCGTGATCCGCAGCCTCAGTCCCGCATTTTCCAGCTCCAAGGATCTGACTTTATCGATGTAGACGGCCAGACGATCGTTGAGCTCCTGCAGATCCTCTTTTTCCTGCAATCGGGTGATGCGGGTGGGGGACAAGGGGGTCCCCGAAGCCCCCCCGCGGGTGCCCCTTTTCTGGGAAGGCGTCGCCATGGGAATCCCGGAATGGAGGAGAAGGAGGAGGGCTAGGGATCACACCACACACGGCTCGGTGTCCCAAGCCACCCACCCCAGCTGTCTCGGCCCCTCTCTGCCTTGCCGGGGTGACTTATATCGTGTCCCCAGGCTGGGCAGAGCCGGGAGGAGGAGGAGGAGGAGGTGCCGGCGAGGAAGGTGGAGTCAGAACCGGGGTGGAGACACAACCAAACCCTTTCCAGCACTCC
>JAAWXA010000086.1:399656-410469 GCA_038090715.1 Florisuga fusca
GCTCGGCCGTGGCGGGGTCCGAGAGCTCCGCGGCCCCCTCGGGAGCTTTGGATGCGGCGGCGGCCGTGGCGGCGAAAATCAACGCGATGTTAATGGCCAAAGGGAAACTGAAGCCGGCGGCCAGCGGGGCGGACAAGGTCGGTGCGGGACGGGGCTGCGGGATGGGACCCCGGGACCCCGAGCCCCGGGACCCCGAGCCCCGGATTTGTTGGAATCCAAGGGGGGAGATGGGAAGGGTGGAGGTTTGATACAACGCAAGATAATGGGAAATTTTTTTATGTTATTTTATTTTTAATGCTTCGTTTTGTTCGGCGGAGCAGCCAGCAGGGGCTGGGGGGTCTGTCCTGCTCAGCTCTTAACCTGTAGGAAATATCAATGGTTTTAGGAGTTTTCCAGGTGTCTCTCAGATGTCAGGGCAGGTGGAAGATGCTTTGGTTTCTGCTGGAGCAGCTTTCCTCCTTATCTCTGCATCTGTCTCTCTGTTTCTAGACCAGACTCACCAATCCCATTCCATTAAACTGCTGAAGATAAAACCAGTGTTTTATTGGTGCTCAGGATGCTGAGGAGAGGTTATGAAGCAGCAGATAAAATGCACTTTCTGCTAATATTTATACAGCTTTTGGGTTCAACAGCTTGAAACAAGAGGGGGGGGAAAAAGGGGTGTTCACCTCTGGAGCACCAGGGGCAATTTTCTTGGAATGTCATTTCTCTCTCCTTCCCACTGGGTTTTTGCAACTGTTCTCTTTAAAGCTGCAGGCTCTGGGAAAAGGTCCAGCTGCAAGTAAGAGCAAAGATGACCTCGTGGTGGCAGAGGTGGAAATCAATGATGTCCCCCTCACCTGCAGGAACCTGCTGACCAGAGGACAGACTCAGGACGAGGTACGGGCAGGGCCTGGAGCTGCTTGTTGGGCTTGGCAGCACAGCCTGCCTCCTGGGTGTCTGGTTTTGTGTCTGAAGAGCCTTTGTTGAGTACTTTACATCTCAAGGAAATGTCAGGTGATGAGGTGAGGTAGCAGAGCTGATATCCTCTGCTCAGTCTAGGGATGGTTTGGGGTCTCTTTACACAACATCCCTTGGGTGGGTGTTAGGTTTGCTTTATTCATTCTTGGTAAACCTGTCCCTGGTTTTATTGTTTTCATTGTTTGCAGATAAGTCGACTGAGTGGAGCAGCTGTTTCTACTCGAGGGAGGTTCATGACTGCAGAAGAGAAAGCAAAAGTGGGACCTGGGTCTGTATTTCTTTTTTTTTTTTTTTTCCTCCCCGGGGGACTACCTGGAGGGGTTTTTGTTTCTTTTTCATGAGCAGCTTCACCTTTGGCTCCAGAGCAAGCTGACTGTTGTTGTGAATGTGTTCAGGACAGGACTGACTGCACATGAGCATTTCCTACCTTTATGGGACACCCTGTGTGTCCAGATGACTGGAACAGAATCAGAGTCAATCCATGAATTAGAGTGAATCCAGTTTTGTTTGTTCTCTGTGGGTTTAATGACCATGATCTGACATTTCCTTTCCAGGGATCGTCCCTTGTACCTTCATGTCCAGGGTCAGACCAGGGAGTTGGTTGACAGTAAGTGCCCAGAGCATTCTGTTTTTTTCTCTCATTATTTGTGATGAAGGGAGGGGCTTTATTAAGGGGTTTTGTTCTGGCTGGTTTGGATTTGTACTGTAGATATCTTGGTGTTGATGACAGACCTCATTCAAACCTTGGTGTCTGCTCACACTGCCCTGAGGTGCTGTTGGGAAACTAAAACTTGAGAATGATTTCAGGGGGAGTGGGGAGGTTCCTGGGCAGGCACAGCTCTTCTGTGTGAGTTTGATCCCTGGTGGCATGCTGAGATCCTGCTACAGCCTGTGTGTGGCAGGGAAAGCTTTTCATATATGAGGAGGAACATTTTGGGTGAAATATTGACATTTCCATTAGAAGCCCAAAGAACTTCTGTCTAGGGCTGCCAGGAAAAAACTGATAATTATAAAATTATAAATTCAGGTGTATCAATCCAGCTGCTTGCCTCAGTTGTCTCCTGAACCTGCTCCCTTCTATTTCCTTTGATTTCCACAGCCAGTTAACAGTCCTTCCCCTGTTAGTTCCCCATTCCTGCAGCTGTAAATTCTCTGCAGGGTTCAAGGAAATGTTTTTAGCATTTGCTGAAGTCTGGAGGGTCCATCTGCCCACCTGCACCCCTCAGCTTTACCAGGGGGGGAGTTCTGTCAGTGTGGGGCAGTAACTCATCACTGCACCACTTGATTAACCTGGGAACTTGGCAAGGTCAAGAAATGACTTTCTTCTTTTGTCACCCAGGAGCTGTTAACAGAATCAAAGAGATAATTACTAATGGAGTAGTGAAAGCAGCCACAGGCTCCAGTCCAACCTTCAATGGAGCCACAGTCACTGTCTATCACCAGCCAGCCCCTATCACTCAGTTATCTCCAGCAGTTGGCCAAAAACCTCCATTCCAGTCAGGGGTGAGTGATGAATTGATGTGAATTTCCTGGAATGTCACTGATTGCAAGATTTACCTATTACAAAATAGACATGTAACGTGCTTTTAATTAAAACAAAACAAAAAAAATCTCAAGTCAACAATGCCCTGTGGCTGTTGTGAAAACTGGAGGAGTGATCAGACTGAGTCTGGAGAGTGAGACTTGGATGACAGGAGCCTCCTAAAACAGAAGGGATGGAGAGAGCAGTCCTGCTCCCAGAAAAGCACCGGGCTGACTGTGCCATCCAACATGAACTCTGCTGGCTGTCAAGGAAAAGATTCCTGGGCCCTCCAGCAAAAGGAGCATCTTTCCTCCTAGAATGCAATAACAAGTTGTTCCTCTTCCCTTTGCAGATGCATTATGTTCAGGACAAGTTGTTTGTTGGTCTGGAACACGCTGTACCTACATTTAATGTGAAGGAGAAGGTGGAAGGGCCTGGGTGCTCCTACTTGCAGCACATTCAGATTGAAACAGGTGCCAAAGTCTTTCTCCGTGGGAAGGGCTCAGGTTGCATAGAGCCAGCATCAGGCAGAGAAGCTTTTGAGCCCATGTACATCTACATCAGGTATGGGGCTTTCAGGCAATCTATTAAAATTGCTGCTGATCACTCAGGCATGCAGCTTAATTTTTCGTCTGTGTGGGAAATTCTTCATTGTGACTTCATGTAAATTAAAGAGGCTTTTTCAGCCTGACCTTTATTTTAGTAGAAATCTCTCTGAAGTGGTAAAAATCCCAATTCTCTGGTGGTAAATGAGGTGCTGCTCAGCTCTAAGGTGTTACTTTTATTTGGAACACAGTAGAGCTGTGATCTTTTGGGGCTTGAGCCTTAGGGGAAGAGAATTCAGACTGCATTGACCCATCAGGTCAGTGTTCAGTGCTTCTTTCTTGTGGTATTTATTTATTTTATTTATTTGACTGAATTTTCACAGAGAAAATAAATACTCATTGCTTTTGTTCACAACTGTGCTCAGTTGAGTCCTGTTGAGGTGACTGATCACTCATCAAAGGGATAAGATCTGATAGGTTGCTGATAAGTAGCTCCCAAATTTGGTGGAAAAATTTGAGCTTAAGAGTTTTTTTGTTTTGTTTTTTTTTTTCCTCTATATTTTCAGTCACCCAAAGCCAGAAGGTTTGGCAGCTGCTAAAAAGCTGTGTGAGAATCTCTTGCAAACTGTGAGTAACTCTTACAAATAGGAGATTTCAGAGCCTCTTGTACCTGCTGTTCAAATTTCTCAGCATGAAGTGGAATTTGGGGGGGGAAGAAAGTGCAAATGTTTCTTGAGCAGAACAGGAAGTGGGGGGCAGGGGATTGTCTGTATCCAAACACAAAGGAATCCTCTTTTTTTTCCTGATTGCTGGAGCTTCCTTTGTTTTAGCTTTAAATCTTGTCCAGAGCCACACTGCTTTACCTTTCCTGAAGTGGAAAAAAAAAATTCAGAAAATTTCTTACATGTACAGAGAGAAAATTCTCAGCTTCTGTTACATGAACTCAGAGAGGAAGCAGAGAGGAAGCTCCCTGTTAGTCTTGATAATAAACTGTGGGCTGCAAAGTCTCATGAAAAACCAGATGGAAGCTTTTAGATTCTTTGGGGTGTTTTGTCTCTTCTGAAGTCATTATCTTGCCACTGTTCCCTGTGAAAGATCATCCTGTGTTTTCCAGAAATCAGTCCCAGCCCAGCCTGCTGCTTAGTGGGGTGTTCAGCAGGGCTCAGGTGGTGGCTTTGATCTGTGGGTTTTTCTTTTCAGTTTTTATGTTTGGATCAGTGCTGGCTTTGTGCACAGGATATTCTGTAGTGCCATGTCCCCCTGGGGATTTCTGGGGGTGCCTGGTTAACATGCCTTTCTGCCTGGAGGAGATTCATGTGGTGAATAGGTGTTAATTGTCTTAATTTTTCCCAAATTCTCTGCAGGTGCATGCTGAGTACTCCAGATTTGTGAATCAGATCACCACTGCAGTACCCTTAGCAGGTAAATGGGAACATGTGACAGGGCTGTGCTTCCAGGGTTCTGCCTTGTTTTATGTTTGGTGATGAACTCAGATGTTTTTTGTGACTAGCTGACCCTTTTTTCTCCCCTTCTTCTCTCCCCAGGCTTCACCCAGCCTGCCTCTCTGACCAGCATTCCCTCCCAGCCATCCTATTACCCTTCCAATGGGTACCAGTCTGGTTATCCTGTTGTTCCCCCTCCTCAGCAACCAGTACAGCCACCCTATGGTGTACCAGGAATAGTCCCCCCTGCAGTGCCCCTGACCCCTGGAGTCCTGACAACACTTCCCACAGGAGTTCCACCCGTGCCCACACAGTACCCAATACCTCAGGTTCAGCCTCCAGCCAGCACTGGCCAGGTACCACCTCCCCCCAGGTATTTTCCTGAGAATGATCAGTGAGGGGGGGGACATCCTGCTGGAAATTTTCCATGGAAAAACCCCTTGGAATCTTGCTATGGGTCATCAACATGCCTTGGTGGCCAAGAGGGCCAATGGTGGCCTGGGGGGAATCAGGAAAAGTGTGTCCAGTAGATCCAGGGAGGTTTTCCTCCCCCTCTGATCTGCTCTGGGGAGACCACACCTGGAATACTGGATCCAGTCTGGGGCTCCCCAGTTCAAGAGAGCCAGAGATCTACTGGAGAGAGGCCAAGGGAGAGCTGGGAGGATGATGAGGGGACTTGAGCATCTCTGCTGGGAAGGAAGAGTGAGAGCCCTGGGGGTGTTCAGCCTGGAGAAGAGAAGGCTGAGAGGGGATCTCTGAATGTCTGAGGGGTGGGGGGCAGGAGGAAGGGGCCAGTCTCTGTTCAGTGGTAGGAGTAACAGTGATAGAAATAAAAGGGTTGGAGTTAGAGCATAGGAAGTCCCATCTCAACATGAGGGTGAACTTCTTTAGTGTGAGGGTGAGGGGTCCCTGGCCCAGACTGCTCAGAGAAGTTTTGGGGCCTCTTCTGGATGTGTTCCTGTTGTCCTGCCCTGGGTGATCCTGCTGTGCCAAGGGGATTGGGCTGGATGAGCTCTGAAGGTCCCTTCCAACCCCAAGCATTCTGTTTCTTTACAAACAGTAGAAGACTTAAAGTAGTTCCAGACAGAGAATTCTTCTGAGGGGCTTTTTTTGATCATTTTTTGCTGATGTTTCTGACTCAGCAATTAAATTCTGGGTCTGGCTGCTTCCTACAGCATTTTTCATCTCATGGCACAAAGGGTGTTTGCTGGGGGCTGCTTGTTCACAACAAGTGTTCTCACAGGCTCTGGTGCAGTGTAGGTACAAGGAGTTTGAGCAGTTTGAGCATTTTCTAAATGAAATTCCTTTGAGCTTTCCAAGGGTTCTGCCCAAAGAAACCAATGGTGTGTTCTGCTCCTGTCTACACCCTCACCCTTCCTAGGCACATTCTCAAACTTCTTTGTGTTTTGTTTTCACCTTCCTCATGCTAGAGTCCTCTGAACGGTCCTTTTCTTCCTGCTGCCCCAGTAAAAACCAGCATGCCAACTGGTACCCAGCCACCAGTCCAGCCCCATGCCCAGGGTCAGAAGAGACGCTTCACTGAGGAGCTGCCGGATGAGAGAGAGTCAGGACTGCTGGGATATCAGGTGGAATAAAATCAGCAATTTTCCTTCATTCACCAGAATGGAACTTTGCTAGAGAAGGGAGTGTTAGTGGCCACAGTCCCAGGAGATGTTTGGCAGGTGGCAGGAGTTGTTACAGACCCTGGAGGCCCAGCTCTGCTCTCTCTGGGTGGATGCACTGTTGTGGGGCTGTGACTTGGCAGCTTTCCATACATCCCACTTTTCCTGAAGAGCAGTGGTGCATTCAGGTCAAAGAGATGCCAGGAGTGTGTTACTGGTTACTTAAAAAGAGATTACTTGGGGTTTTGGTTGGAGTTATTTGAGGCTGGGGGAGGGAAATGTAACTTCCAGATTTTCCCACTCACCTTTCTTGCAGGTTGCACTTGAGAGGATTTGGAGAAACCTAATTTTAAGAGTGACTTTTTTTTTTTTTTAGATAGTAAATATTAAACAGCTCATTTTAATTTAAAAAAAATGTTAAAAAGGCCTTCAGGCTTGCATGTGAGAAGAGGGAATTTCTGGAGATAGACCCCTGCTCACAGGCAGAAACCCTTAATAAAAGATTTGCACAGAGACAATAAGGAACTGCCTATATCTAAGGCATTTTATATTTTAAAATACCATCTATATGGGTATCTTGAGCAGAGTTTGCTCTGATATGAGCTCTGTGCAGTAGTAATAAGTTACCTGTGAAGTAAGCAGCTCTCTTCACTGTCCTGAGCAGAGGTGTAGGTGGCACCTCTCATTTCTGTACCCAGGCATGTTTCTTACTCCATTACTCAGTGTTTTTAGGAGAAAGCATTTTTGTTGATCAGTGGCCATTAGTGGTTCCTCCTGCTAATTGGCAATATGCCCTGAAAAGTTGGGTTTCCTGTCATTATCATTAAGGAGCTGTAGCTTGTGTTGTAGTGGTAGATTTGCTAATGCCGTGTGTTTTTCTGCTCATAGCATGGACCCATTCATATGACTAATTTAGGTACAGGCTTCTCCAGTCAGAGTGAACTCGATGGAGCAGGATCCAAGGCAGCAAGTTCCTCAGGAAAGGAGAGAGAGAGGGACAGGTGAGTGGGGAAACACTTCTGCTCAGGTCTCTTCTGATTGAAAAGCTCTTTTCAGAGCTGATCTGGGTTTCACGTTCTCTTCAGGGACTTGGGGGATTGGTTGGGGTTTTTGGGTTGGTGTTTTTTCCTGGGTTTTGGTTTTAAGGATGAGGATGTAAGGGTTGGCTGTTCCTGCTCCACAATGAAAACAGCTTCTCATTTTCTCTCTTCCCTAAGTCAGTGTGTTCTTCCTTTGTCTGGGTCTGGTATTTTGGTGGTAGTGGGGTGTTCTTGTGAAGCAGGTTAACCTTACACTTAAAATTATTCCAGGTTGCTGCATTTTTTTTTTATTATTATTATTTTTTTAATCTGAAAAAGATATAAACTTGAAATTTTGCAGCCTGGACTTTCCTGGGAAGATTTACTTGATTGTCCCTTTTGTTTTCTGCTCATTACCATGTTTATTGGTGTAGTTTTCTGTGTTCTCCATCTCACAGTCAGTTCAGCCCAGCCCTGAAATCATCACTGCTCTTCCTCCCACACTCCAGTGCAGTGAGCCACAAAACTGAGAGCGTTGCACTTGATTTCAGAGCATCATAGCACAGTTTGGGTTGGAAAGGACCTTAAAAAATGACCCAGTCCAGCCCCCTCTTCTGTAGGGAGTGATGACATCTCCACCAGGTTGCTCAAAGCCCCATCCACCCTGACCCTGAACACTTCCAGGGACGTGGCATCCCCAGCTTCTCTGGAAACCCAGTGGCTTGCCACCCTTCAGAAAATAATTCCTTCCTTTAATCTAAACCTGCCCTCGTTTAATTCAAAACAATTATCCCTCCTCCTGTCACTACAAACCTTGAGAAAGTCTCCAGGTTTCTTACAAGCCCCCTTTAGGTGTTGAAATGCCATAATAAGGTTTCCCCAGAAGTTTCTCTTCTCTGGGCTGAGCCAGAACTCTCCAAGCTCTTGGATCATTTTCCTGACCTCCTCTGGACCTGCTCTAACAGGGACCCCAGAGGTGGATGCTGGGGACCCCAGAGGTGGATCCTCTGGATCCCTTGGTCACTGATGCAGAACTGTGCACTTCCATCACAGGATGTCACCAGATTAGTCAGACAGAAGTTCAGCTCCTTGGGTCAAGAACTGAGTTATTTGTTGGCTGTTACTTTTGACTCTACTTGGTTTGAAATAAGCAGAAATCAAGGGTTTGTCTTGCTTTATCCAGGCAGTTGATGCCTCCACCTGCTTTTCCTGTCACTGGGATCAAATCAGAGTCCGAAGAAAGAAATGGTGCAGGGTCTTTACCAGGCAGCCATGGTGAGTGTGGTGAATAAAATACACTTGTAAGTCAAGTTTCCTTTCCCAAATGAGTTTGTGCTGGTCTAAATATTTGTTTAAATTGGTGATTTTTTTTTTTTTTTTTTTTGGCTGTTCTTCATACCACATTGTCTGGTGCAAAGCAGGTCTAAAACTGCTCTAAAACTGCTGTTTGCTGTGCTCATACCCCCATGATGCTTCTCTTAAAAGTGTAATAAGCACCAGTATGAACCAGGAGAGTGTAATTAAGTGAAGGACCAAAGACAAAGGTGTATTTGACCCCTCAGTTGGCTGAGGCACAGCATCTCCTAGGCTTGTTTTGTACCACAGATCTGATGTGGCTTTCCAGTGTGAGCAGCTATTTCTAGAGGCACTGAGGAGTCTCAGTGGGAGTTGTGGTTCAGGTGTGTATTTACAGACAGGAGTTATTCCTGCAAACAACAGGAGTCCTGTCAGATTTCATCCTCTCATAGGTCTGTCATTTATCATGTATTTGCCACTTGGTCAAATGTTATAATTTTAACTCTCTGCGTAGTTCAGTGCCTTCCAGGTCTGCAGGTACATCCCACTAGCCTGTTTAACCTTAGTTTTTCTGCAGTATTGGTCCCAGAGATTGCTCTTCTAGCTTTCTTTTGAACAAAATTTCTACTTTTCTTTACATACTTATCTCTTTAACGGTGAAATTATCATCACTTCGACCTGTTTGCTAACTTTACCTTTTTTGTGTGTTTTTTTTCTTCTTTCTCTGTTCTCTTACATGGTTCTGATGGATCACATGTGCTGTTGCTGGTGCTGTTCGTGTGGCATCCGACCTTTGATGACCATTGGCCTTGTGACCTCAAAATGGTGTCCAACTAACGATTTACCATTAACATCTTTTTTTTATTAACTCGTTTTGGGGCATTTTATCTCTCTATTTTTATTTTTTCCTTCTCGGGGGCTTGGGGGGGGGGTTGTTTTGTTTTCCTTTCCTAGATCATCAAGCTAAGAAGATGAAAACTGCAGAAAAGGGCTTTGGCTTAGTAGCATATGCTGGAGATTCATCCGACGAAGAGGAGGAACACGGGGGCCATAAAAACGCAAGTACTTTTTCACAGGGCTGGAGTTTGGGATACCAATACCCTTCCTCACAACAGCGAGCTAAACAACAGATGCCCTTTTGGATGGCACCATAAAACCTGCAGAAGAATTTTCATTCATCTTGGTTTTGTTTTGGCTTTTTGTTTTGTTTTTTTTCCCCTCCCCCCCNNNNCCCCCCCCCCCCCCCCCTCTAGCAATAATGCATGTATATTACAGAACAAACTTTGCAAATAGGCATTGTTTTTACATTTGCAGAAGCTCGAGGTTCAGTACTTCCCCTTTAAAGGGCTGTGTTATTTTTAAAATCCTGATTTCTGCAGTGAATTTGTCCAAAAAAATAAACAAACAAAAAAAAAAAAATGGAAAAAGTATCCTGACAGGGCTAGTCCCTTACGCAATGGGGGAGGTACTTTTAAGAGAGGGAAACCTGTTGGTCAGCATCTCCCATTTTTCCAGGATAACTTAAAAATGGAAAGAATCTGTTATGCTGACTTTATTCTGCACCTGATGTTTGTACTTGATGGAGTGTTCTGCCTCCAGCCTGTGTTTGCAGTGCCCTAGAGCTGACTGTGACTCAGCATCAATACTCAGACTTTCAGTAAAGGAAAAGGACTGGACAGTAGTTCTGAACAACTTGAAGATCACATTTCCTAAAACTCTCTAATGTGTTTTTACTTTAAGCATCTCCTGTAACTCAGCACTTTTCTTTTAAGGGGAGGTTTTACTAACCTACAACTTCTCGTTCTAGCCAGATGTTGGGGTGAGGAGGGGGATGCTCAGTTTTTTGGAGGGGTTCATCTAGCTGCTGAGCCCCAGGTGGACTTGGCACTGGGGTGCTGGTCCTTCCTGCTCTCCAGTCACCTTGGATCCGGACAGAATTCCTCCTGGCGAGGTTCATCCCCACCTCCCATTTCCACCCTCCTGTTCCACTGGGGGTTATTGGGGCCTCAGGCAGCCACCGGGTCCCAGGACAGACTTTGCTTTTACCTGGAAACGTGGAACCTGGGAATAAGTTGTTGGGCTGTTGAGGGGCAGGACGTGGACCGGGAGCTGCCGTAGGAAGAACTTTTGGGAGCGGCGAGGGACGGGGCTGCGCTGAGGGGCCGGGGCAGCTTTCAGAACCGGAGGAATAATTTTAAAAACGGGGACGCGCGTGTGGCCGCCGCACCCTTGAAGAGACCGCCTCAGCTCACTTGTACAGACCTTGTCTTTCCTAGCTGTTGTAAATAATCAGAACTGTACTTTCATTATAAATAAATGTATAAATCTTCCGCTGTCGCTGCCTGAGGTGAGGGGAGGACGCGGCTCGGGCCCCGCCCCCTGCGCGCGCCTTTTCCCGCCTCGGGGC
>JAAWXA010000086.1:410489-421934 GCA_038090715.1 Florisuga fusca
GAGGGCGCAGCCGCCATTTTGGTGCCGCGGAGCGGGGCCGAGCGGAGGGCGGGGAGAGGAGAGGAGAGGAGCGGCCGCCGCGGCTCAACCTCTGCAGCGACGGGTTCTTCGGCCTTAAGGAGATGGAATCCGGAGCCCGGCCGGGCGGCGGGGCGCCGGGGCAATCCCGCGAGTACAAGCTGGTGATGTTGGGAGCCGGGGGCGTCGGCAAGAGCGGTGCGTACAGCGGCTCCGGGGGGCACAGCGGCCCTCAAGCCCCTCCTGTCACTCTGCTCTCCCTCTCTTCTCACCTTCACCCTCTCCTCTCACCCTTTCCCTCTTCGCCCTGAGGCGGGTGGGGCCCCGCTCTGCCCCGCTCTCCCTCAGCCGCGGGCCCCGGGAGGTGGCAGCGGGCTCGGCCCGGCAGCTGCGGGGTGACACGTTTCCTGAAGAAAAAAAAGCCGGTTTGGGCACTGTCTCTCCTCTTCCCCCCCCCTATTCCGCCTCTTCCCCCCGTCCCGGCTGTCTCGGGAGCGGTTTTTCATCGTTCTTCCGCGTTTTGGCTGCGTCCAGCTTTGTTGAGGGCGAGGGCGTCGTTCTCTGTTTTCTCGAGTTATTTGGCCTCTTTCAACTGCAGTGTTTTAAGTCTTCCACAGAGTAATTTTTAGCTGTTAATGAAACAATGTGCTTAAGCACTTTCCGAGCCGACTGCTGGGGTGCTCGATGTTTTACCCAGTTCTCTCCAATTTGTGTCTCCGATTTTTGGTTCCAGCCATGACCATGCAGTTCATCAGTCACCGCTTCCCGGAGGATCATGATCCCACAATTGGTGAGAAAATTTTTGTTTTCTCTTTGCTGTTCCCTCAGCAGGTTAACCTGGTGTGGGGTCCGTGGCTTTGAAACACTAAAAAAAAAAAAAATTAAATTTAAAAAAGCTTTGAATTTGGGTATAAATTGGGGATCCAAGTAGGAAAACTGCTGACAAATTAGGATTAGTTGTCTAGTAAAAATAAAAAAGCTGTAGATTGGTTCTCTGCTGTTAATTTATGAGCCAAATGTGCAAAAAATTTGTGATTTTGCAGCATCTCTAAGGGAAGTCTGTACCAATAGTTGCACTGTCTAAGGAAAAGTGGGAAAAGCAGCTCCAGTTGAAAGTGGAGTGCTGGGGGAGTGCTGAGTTAGAGGGGCAGCAGGTTTATTGTCTTTGAGAAAAGAGTTGATGCTGGCCAGTTCTGCTCTTGAATCACAAGTATTTTCTGGCTTTGGGAAAAATGTGATGCTCTTACTCCACGCTTTCCACGGAGGTGTCCAGAATGATCATGTCTGTCAGAAGCAGCAGCACAAGAGCATGAGTTGAGGAAACAGTTGAAAGGCTCACGGCCGAAAAATTCAACATTTAATTCGTTGCTAAACAAAGATCAGTAGTGCAGTAACATTGCTGCGCTAGCTCCTTCTGCCTTCGCCTTGTCTTTGTGGATTGATGACTGTTTTATTCTTTTTATTTCTTGCATTTTATTGCATTCTATTTCCAATCTGGTTCCTTGTGACGTGCTCAGAGGACGCTTATAAAATACGAATACGCATCGATGACGAACCTGCCAACCTGGATATCTTGGACACAGCAGGACAGGTGTGTGAGTAATCATAAGTGAATTGGGAGGCTGTTAAGTCCATAACACAATGGTGTTTTTTCTTCCAAATAGTTTTTTTGAGTTGTTTTACTCCCCCAGAGCACCGTGTTGCTTGTAGTCACACTCTGCACTTTGGCAGCTCAGGCGCTGCTCTGGTTTCATGCACTGCTTTCTCCTTGCTCTTCATGACCAACAGGCACTATGTGTTGGCTGACAAATGACATGCTGATGTCATCTCTGTAGTGAGGGAACTTGGTGTTAATCCCAACACATGCCAGACCTTGTCCTGGATGTGAGAGGACAAGAAGATAAACAACCACTCTGTTCACCGAGTTCCTACGCGGCTGATCTTGGAGCGCGTCTTATGTTTCCCATTCTGAGCAGATTCAAAAGCCATTTTCTAACTTGTGCCATTGAAATTGTTATTCTCTGTTTCTAGGCAGAGTTTACAGCCATGAGAGACCAGTACATGAGGGCTGGAGAGGGATTTATCATCTGTTACTCCATCACAGACCGGCGCAGTTTCCACGAGGTGCGCGAGTTCAAACAGCTCATCTACCGCGTGCGCCGCACCGATGACACCCCCGTGGTCCTGGTGGGAAATAAATCAGACCTGACACAGCTTCGGCAGGTAAATGGCACGAGAGGCCCTCAGTTAGAATCTCTTTCTGCTGTAGAATGCAATAGCACAAGAGGTTATACTCCCTTTATTTATTTTTTGTGTGTTTACTCGAGAATAACTGGCCACAGCCCCGTGCAGCGCTCCAGGCTGGGCACAGGGTGGCTGAGAGCAGCCAGACAGAGAGGGACCTGGGAGTCTGGATTGAACATGAGCCAGCAGTGTGCCCAGGTGGCCAAGGGGAGACCTCAGGGGAGACCTCATCACTCTCTACACGTGACAAATGCTGGTGTGAGGGCTGAGTCTGCTCACGAGGCAATTTCTAGATGAAGCTCCGAGGGAATAACAATCTTTTGAAGGAATTTCTTGTTTCTTGAATATCCAGAGAATCTCTTACAGCAATTGCATTGCTAAAGAAGTGATGAGTGAAAGAAAAAATGTAGAGAAAGATTGAGAGATGAGTGGAACTGAGCTGTGCTGGAGCTTCGGGGCTGCAGTCGCGGTTCCAAGCAGAACAACAAGCGGTAAAGAAATAAAACTTCCTGCTTTGGGCTTTCTTGACACGAGTGGGGTTTGGTTTGGTGTTTTTTTTGTTTTTTCTCAGGTTTCCAAAGAAGAAGGCTCAGCTTTAGCACGAGAGTTTAACTGCCCTTTCTTTGAAACCTCAGCTGCATACCGGTACTACATCGACGACGTCTTCCACGCGCTGGTGCGGGAGATCCGCCGGAAAGAGAGAGAAGCTGTGATGGCCATGGAAAAGAAATCCAAACCTAAAAACAGCGTCTGGAAAAGACTCAAGTCACCCTTTAGAAGGAAGAAGGATTCAGTTACTTGAACACGGGAGAACTCCTCTGCAAAATCACCCAAAACCTGAGAAGAGCCATTTGTAACCAAAGCGGTTTAGTGCCAGCAGCACCTGTTAGAGCTGATGGGACTTTGCTGAGGGAATGCATCACTTCATCCACTTGGTTTTGTTCAGAGTGGTGTTCCCTTCATTTGGGATATTTAACTTCAGAGAGGGTAACAGTTGTACTTCTGTTTGTTGTCATTTTTTTACTGGATCCAGCAAACACTGCTCCTGTGTGGCTGGTTACAAGTGCCCTGGGTTTATCTCCCTGCACCTTTCAGTGTTTGTCTTTGGTCACTGTGTACTGGAAACTGAATTGTGTCAAATATGGCTGAAGTTCTACCCAACCTAACCTTCATTTTTTTCCCTAGTTGTTTGCACAAGGAAATTTTTGCTGCTCTCTGGGACAGTAACAGATGAGAGGCAGCTTGTCAAGGGTGTGTGTCAGGAATAGCAGCCTTGGCTGTGGAGAGGTGGCATTTCTGTGCTAAGAGTTCTTGTGTTCTCTTTAAAGATTTTTTTTTTTTCTTCTTCCATCAAAATCAAATGTGGAGTACTTGTACATTGCCAGATGCTCAGCAGTATTGCAGGTGGGATCCTCAAACAAGTCAGAAAAAGCAAATTCTGGTTCCTGTGCCAGTGGTAACTTACAACAGTGCCTGGATATGTAGCATTTCCCTACTGTATATAGCATTTACTGTGTTGCCATGGCATCTCTCACCTAATGATGCTGTAGAAACCACAGGTTTAGTTTTCCTGACTTGCCTGTTAAAGTATCACAGTTGGAATGGTGCACTGGCTTGTTTATTTACAGTCAGTGTTATGTTCTTCTCTAAAGGAGCCAGTATCTTTGTTAAGTAGAAGTCTCTAACATTAGTAATTTCAGATTATTCTATGATAGCTACTTTGTAGAGAAAATGACTGATCCTGAGGTTTCTGGGCCCAGAATTAATAGCACTAATCCTGGTAAGAGTCTCCCAATACAATCTTAAAAGCAGAATTGCAGTGGAAGGAATTAGAATCATGGAATTGTCTGGGTTGGAAGGGACCTCAGAGATCACCAAGTCCATGAGGTACATCCCTGACCTTTCCTGTCCAGGCAGAGCAGGTCTGGTGTTCCTCTTTGCATTGTGTGTGTTCATAAAAGAACAAATCATCTTTTTAGGCAACTCAGACAGGGTTAAAATAAGTTTCCTGGAGAACTACCTGCCTAGAATCTTCAGCTTAAGAGTGAAAGAGCTTCCTTAGACCCAGTGCAGTGCAGCTGCTGTTGCTCTTTGATCAGATGTGATGGGAACTGGTGATCTTGCTGATCAAAGAGGAGATGTGCCAGGTCAGTCCTGGGGCTGTGTCTGGTGGTGCAGTCAAATCTGCACATTGATGTGCAAAAGGATTAGTAGAAGAAGTGAGGATAGCAAATATATAAACTTCAACTTTGGTTTTTTTCCTGAACTCCTTATTGCTTAAGATAACAACTGGCAATTCTGTGCCTGGGGGTTTTCAGAGTGTTTTCTTTGTGTAAGATTTAAACCCACAATGAGGAATTTGTAGGGGGAGGTTACCTGCTGGTTGTGGCTGAGCTAAACATTGACATTGGGTTCTCTCCCTCCCTTCCAGTGCCCCAGTGTCACCCCACACTGGCAGTAATCACATCTCTTATTTGAAAAAGGCTGAGAAGAGTTCAGATTGGTCAGGATTTCTTTGTGAACTTTGTGAGGAGTTGTCTGCATCTTTCCAGGAGTTCCTGGTTTAGGACTGAAAGTTCTCCTGCTCATTCCTTGATGAATTAAATGCTGTAAAACCCCCTAGGAAAATCCTCTAGGAGAAAATTGGAGGAGAAGGAGGAGGCAGCAGGTCAGAAATTGCTCTAAAAGCAGTCACTGATTCTGTCATTGCAGGAATTAGACCTGGACAGATTTGGGCAGGGAGAAATTTAATGAATTCCAAGGGCAAGTGTAGAGTCTTGCACCTTGGGAAGAACAACCCCAGGTACTGGAACAGGCTGGGGACTGAGCTGCTGGAGAGCAGTGAGGGGAAAGGGACCTGGGGTGCTGCTGGGTGGATGGAAGGATGACCATGAGCCAGCAACGTGCTCAGGTGGCCAAGAAGGCCAGTGGCATCCTGGGGGGCATTAAAAGGGGAGGTCAGGAAAGGTTCTCCTCCTCTGCTGCGCCCTGGTGAGGCTGCATCTGGAATNTTTTTTTGTGGTTGTTTGCCTCTATTTCTGGGCGTTCTTTCTTCTGCTCTTCCACTGCAGCCATCTGGTGGCTCAGCTGCTGGAGCAGAGACTCTTTGTGCAGCCTCCCGGGAGGAGATGACCTCAGCCCATGCCAAGGGAAAGGTTCCAGTTCTGCTGGAGCAGGGAGCTGGCATTCCCAGGGGACAGGGGGGAGCCCAGGAGCACTCAGCTCTTGGCTTCCAAGGTTGGATGCAACCAGATTTGGTCCAGGTGGGAAGAGATGGCAGAGTCAGTGCTGCCCACGGCCCCGACACTCACCTGAATCATCTCCTTCCTCTTGTTTCCCTCCCCCAGTCTTGTGACAGGTTGAATTCAGGAATTTGGGATGATTTTAAATTTTTTATTATTGTTTTTTTTAACTTCCCCCCACTTATCAGGGATCTGTAGTTGACCTTGGGGGATCTTCATAGAATCATGGAATTGTCTGGGCTGGAAGGGACCTCAGAGATCATCAAGTCCAACCCTTGATCCACTCCAGCTGCAGTTCCCAGCCCATGGCACTGAGTGCCACATCCAGTCTCTGGTTAAACATCTCCAGGGATGGAGAATCCACCACTTCCCTGGGCAGCCCATTCCAATGCCTGATCACCCTCTGCATAAAGAAATTCTTTCTAATATCCAACCTAAACCTCCCCTGGCACAACTTGAGACCGTGTCCTCTTGTCTTGCTGAGAGGTGCCTGGGAAAAGAGACCAACCCCCCCAATTCCATGATTCTATGAAGATACCCCAAGGTCAACTACAGATCCCTGATAAGTGGGGGGAAGTTAAAAAAAACAATAATAAAAAATTTAAAATCATCCCAAATTCCTGAATTCAACAGTTCTGTCACAAGACTGGGGGAGGGAAACAAGAGGAAGGAGATGATTCAGGTGAGTGTCGGGGCCGTGGGCAGCACTGACTCTGCCATCTCTTCCCACCTGGACCAAATCTGGTTGCATCCAACCTTGGAAGCCAAGAGCTGAGTGCTCCTGGGCTCCCCCCTGTCCCCTGGGAATGCCAGCTCCCTGCTCCAGCAGAACTGGAACCTTTCCCTTGGCATGGGCTGAGGTCATCTCCTCCCGGGAGGCTGCACAAAGAGTCTCTGCTCCAGCAGCTGAGCCACCAGATGGCTGCAGTGGAAGAGCAGAAGAAAGAACGCCCAGAAATAGAGGCAAACAACCGCAAAAATAAAAAACCTGCTCTGCAAACATTAGTGGTGCTCAGGGGGTGAGGAATGTTACCTAAAGAAAATGAAAAAAAGAGAGCTGACTCCAGAGCCTAAAGATCAGGGTGTGCATAACCATGGGCTCACTGCTGGGCAGGAGCCAGGAAAACCAGGATTGCAGTGAAATCCCAGAGGACACTTGGATTCATGTGCCTTGGTGCATTTCAACTTGTTTGCTTTTAATTTGGGGGTTTTGTTGTTTTCTGTGTTCCACAGAACAGAGCAGGAAGAAGGCAGGGTAAGAAAAAGTGTGAGAGTTGTGCACTGGAGCCAGGGTGTGAAAACAGGGTTAAAATTCTGTGCAAATCCAGATGTTCTCTGCAGAGAGTATCAGGAATAATAATGGAAAAAAAAAACCCAGGCATCCAGAGGAGCTCCTGTCCTGGGCTGCGTGGGCTCCGTGGCTTCCCAGTGCTTCAGCTCCTTATTGGAGAAGGTTTCTGAGCCTTGGATACTCTGGGATTTGTGCCCTGGGATTTTTCTGGTGTCACAGGAGAGGCCCAGGTGTGCCCCAGCACCACACACACTCCTGGTTGTTTCAGTGTCACCTGGAGCCAAAGGTGGGAAGAGACTTGGAGCTGAGCTTCTGTGCTCTCCACAAAACCCAAATCCTCTTTTCATGTCAAATCCACTGTGTTTGGGGTTTTTGTTTTCTTTCTTTTTGTTTTTCTCTTGCAAACTCTTTTGTTCCTGGCTGGTGGATGGTGTAAGAACCTGAAAAATGGGACATTTGTGAAAGGTGTGGATGCAGAAGCCAGGCAGGGAGGATGAAGAGAGATTTCCTGACAACTGCATCATCCCAGTGCCTGCTGCTGCTTTGCTTTGTTCAACTGAGGAGCTGTGGGGTGGAACTGAATCACCAGAGTAGGAGTCTGGAGTGCTTCACTCCTTCCTCAGTATTCCCAAAATAGCCAAAGAATGTCACTGGTGAACCTGGTGACAGGAACACCATCAGTTCCAGGTTGATTGGTTCATGAACTCATGGACTGGTTTGGGTTGGAAGGGACCTCAAAGCTCACCCAGTGTGTCCCCACGGGCAGGGACACCTCCCACCAGCCCAGGGGGCTCCCAGCCCCATCCCAGCTCCAACATTTCCAGGGATGGGGCAGCCACAGCTTCTGGGGTGACCTGGGGCTCAGCACCCTCACCCCAAAGGACTTCTCCCTCCCCTCTTCCAGTTTAAAGCCATCCCCCCCTTGTTCCATCACATACAAAAGGTCCCTCCCCATTTTTTTGTAGACCCCACTCAGGGACTGGAAAGCTGCCAGGTGGTCTCCCTGGAGCCTTCTCAAGTTTTTCTCTTTTTCCCAGAGTGAAGTTGGAGACTGAATGTTCCCCGTGGTGGAAGAGATGGCACATGGGGTCACCCCAGAGATTCCCCCTCTGCTCAGGGATGGAGGCAGGGAACCTTGCCCTGGGACATTCTTTAGGTAAAACGAGGGTTAAAACTGTTCAGTCCTTTGCAGGGGAGACCTGGAGCTCATCTGAAGGCCTGAGAGAGCCGAAGGACCTCTGGAGATGGGTCCTGTGCTGCGTGGGAAGCTGCCAAAGGAGAGTGGAGAAGGAGGGCAGTGACGTGGGGCTGCAGTCGGTGTTGCTGGGAAACAGCTCAGAGCTGCTCGTGGTGTCTGGAGAGCTTGGTGCCTGCGAGGTTGGAGCTGCAGGAAAAGGAGGCACGGGAGACAGAGCACTGCAGTGCCAGAGAATTCCCAGAGAATTCCCTTTGGGCTGGGAATCCAGGAATGCATGGGAATGAGAAGCCCCAGAGCCCCGGATCCTGCCCACCCCGTGTCCTCGGGGGTCCCTCAGGCTCAGCTCAGCTAATGAGGAGTCATCAGTGGCCACTAAATGGTCACTAAGAATGTGACTGGAACAAATTATAACTCATTGATAACTAGTAACATGATAAAACTCTGATAAATGGTGACTGATTGATAACTAACAAGATGACGAAACTACAACGAGTTATAACTGCTTGATAACGAGTAACATGACAAAATTACACCAAATTATAACCAATTGATAACTAACAAGATGACAAAATGACAACAAATGATGGGTGATTGACAGCCAGATGATACCAAACCCTGCAGATTATGGAGAGGTTTCCATGTGCCATCAGTTTATCTGCCAGGGTTCACTGACGTTCCCTCGTTTCTCTGAGATTTATTTTCCCTGTGAGTCACCACCCGAGCAGAAATGCAGCTTTTTAGAATCAAATTCTGGAAGTGTTGAGGCAGGCACATGTTGTCTGTGGTCAAACACAGCCCAGGCAGCAGCTAAAGTGATTTAATTTTTTATTTGCACGCTCGATGTGCGTTAACAAATCCAACATCCAAGGTAGCATTACAGAATGTAGGTTAGCTCGTAGCATTATGCAGTTTCACACGTTGAGTTAGAGGGGGTTTTTTGCCTTTTTTTTTTCTTTTTTCTTTTTTTTTTTTCACACAAAGTTGTAACTGTCCAAGTTAATTTTACAATAAAAGACACAAGGTAAAGAATAAACCACACCTGGGAGATTTTACAGTGAGTCAGCTGTCACTTACTGTCTATTTTATGTTTTAAAAAATATATATATCTGCACATCTTCAGTTCCCTACTATTCCAGAAGAGTGTTGGAGCTACTCCTATCTGCCTGATAGCCTAAGTCTATTTACCCTGAGTGTGTTTCCTTGACAAGAAGTTCATCTTTCCTTTTTCAACTAAAGGAAGTTTAAGGAGATCATCTAGGCTGAAGCATGCTTTTTACACTGAAGGGGAGGAAAACAAAACAAAACAAAACAACAAAAAGGGGGAATTTTATTGTTCATGTGTCCCAGCCAGCTGTTTGGAGCGGTGTTGGAAAGCATCTTCCAAGGAAAAGTTGTGGCAGTTGCTAAAATTCAGCAACACAATTGGTTAGTGCCAAAGCCAGGAGTGAAATGGAGCTGAACCAGCTCCCAAGGGAGACCCCAAGTTCTCTGCCTTGTGGCTGGGAACCACCCCTGGAGCACGAGCCAGAAAGCAGTAAAGACAAAGAGAAAAATCCACCCTGACCTCGGGCAGAAATCCTGGGGTCAGGATGGATCCAGTGGGACTGAAAGCTTCTGTCTGGCTGAGAAGCAGAGCTCCAGCTTCACCACCACGGCTGATGCTCAAAGGACACTGCCTGGAAGGGAGTTTCAGTGAGGAATTAGCTATGAGGAAGAAAATTCAGCCTTCCAGAAAGAATTGCTTTAAGAAGAGATGCCAAGGTGTTGCCAAGTAATGAAGCACAAAGAGCCCTCCCAGCAGCTGCTGCTTCCCAGGGGGCTGGGGAGGAAACCCACTTGGTGATTCCACTTCCATTGCTGTGAAGGTGGAAAGGATCAGTATTCCCACAGGGCTCTAAAATTCAGTAGTCAAGTCCTGTGAGTAGTTAGATAATCTTAATTTTTTTTTTTTTAATGATTTCTCACGATTATACATTATTTACACTCCACAGGGCACAGAGCAGGCTGCCCAGAAGCAACTGAACTTTTATTGGAGATAAGTGCAAGCTCAGGTCTGCCTCCCTCCCAGCTTCATTGGAGAGTTCAGAAATAATCTGAATTTCTGCAGCCTGCTGTAACTCTTTCTGCTCAGCTTACCAGCAATGTTTATGACCAGTTATCACCCCTACAGCTTCCCTGGCTCCAATGAAGGCAAAACCAAGTTACCTCCCAGGCTGCTGCCTTGTGCAAAACCCTGGTGTGTGCCATGAGAGCAAATCCAGCTACTGCCCAGCTTGGAGCTGGGGAACTTCTATGAACTTCTGTTCAAAACGACTGATTATTCAGGGTGAAATAGCCTGAGGTGCTACAGGTCCCATTCTGACACTCCGGAGGTGATGGGAAGCATAGCCTGGATCTCAGAAGTCACTCACAGTTTAAGGATTTAACTCAAACTCTGAGAAGTAACTTCTGAAGGAGCCTGGCACACGGTGCAGTCAGGGGTTTTGCCCCCTGTTTGCTCCTGTTTTTGGAGAGCTGGCTCTTAGGTGACTGCAAGATCAGGAATAATGCAAGTTTACTCAAGGATGAATGAAGGGAAGTTTGTTATTTTCTGACTTCAAACCTCTTCCCCCAGGACACCTCCCTGTCTCGGATCTGTCACCCCATTAGACCAGAACTTCTCCATCACTGGAGAATTCCCCATTTAATGTTTCTAGGACTCAGCAGGAGCTTCCTGAGCAGTCACTGGGGTTTTCCTCGGGTCCCTCACACCCAGACAGGGTCCAATAAAAGGAAACAGAGTGAAGTTTCCCTGGTTCTGGCAGCCTGTGCTGACCTCCCCGTGGCACAAGCGAGGGGATGGGTTTGTTGGGGTTTGGATTTTAGATGTGACCCTCTTAGTGCTGTGACCTGAGAGCTCCCCCAGAATGCAGTGCAATGTCTCTCAGTGCCTGACAACAGAATTCTTTCTTCTCTGAAGGAACGTGCCATTTTCCCCTGTCTTTTTGTCTTTTTTTTTTTTTCTCCTTTTGTGCTAGTGCAGACTTCTAAACCACCCTTGCTCTGGAAATGCACTTGGTACTCCCAAACCAGCAAAGAACAGAACTGCAAGAACCAATGGGCAGGCAAACTAACAAGAAACTAGAGGTTAAACAGCAGAATTCAGAAACTTTGGGAGAAGCCTAATAAAGACAGGCCAGTTGTGGTGAATACCAGCAAAGACAGTTCAGCACAAACACAACTTCCATAGTGACAGATAATTGTATTAAAATCTGCAGCTTGATACTGGCAGTTATACTAATTCCAGTTTGTATTAGGCATGCAATAGCGTGATTACACTGTTTATATATATCGTGGTATCTTTTTTTTTTTTTTTTTTTTTTTTTTTTTTGACCCACTTAATGCTCTGAAGAATTTTTTCTGCAAAAAAAAACCAAACTTAAATTAAAAAAAAAAAAAAAAAAAAAAAAAAC
>JAAWXA010000086.1:421954-436487 GCA_038090715.1 Florisuga fusca
AAGAGACAGGGACTGGCTAGACCCTTGAATCCACCTGAAAAAACTTCTGAGGACTGACTAGACCCTTGAATCCACCTGAAAAAACTTCTGAGGACTGACTAGATCCTTGAATCCCCCTGAAAAAACTTCTGAGGACTGACTAGATCAACCTTTTCCTGGCCAGTGTCTCCTCTGCCAGCAATAGCTCCCAGCTCAGTCCATACCTACAACAACACACATCAGAGGGCACGTGGCTGAGAGTATCATCAGCTCAAATGACTTGAGCAAAATTTTAAATACATCATAGAAATCTAAAAAGGAGAAAAAAAAAAAAAATTGAGAACCACTGCAATATTAATGCCAATTATTCCTTTTTTTTTTGTTTTCAAACAGATCTGTACAGCAACACAGCAAAGAGTGCAGTGTTCCCAATCCAACCCCCCCAGCAGACTCAGGGAATGCTCATCCTCTACACAGCAGAGCTTTTCCCAACCAGCTCCTCTTTGGCATCAGCTCCTGGTTCAGCATCAGTTCTGCAATGCCCAGAGCCTGGGGGGGAAGGACACTGCCTGGGAATCCAGCTCCCTGATCCCAGAAATCCCAACCAGGAAGCTTTTTGCTGTGACAGAACTTTCACTTCTTGCTCTCCCCTCTACAAAGAAATATTTTTACCCCCTTTCCAAGCCCAACAAAGTGTCTCGGGGAAGGGAGTGAAAAAAGAAGCTGAAAACAAAGCTTTCATTTTTTTCCACCAGCCTCACTTGGTTGTTTTATCTGCCAGCTTCTTCTTGATGCAGATGCTTGCTCAGGATTCAAATTAAGGCAGAAGGCACATGGTGCTTTTTTTTTTTTCCCACATAGCACAGGTTTTTGGAGCTAAGTGTCACTTGCCCAGCTGACATTGGCTCATTTTCTCTTTTTTTTAATCCAACTGAACTGATGATCTAATGCATAATACAAAAATCATACCAAGAAACTCTGCTAACTCTGCAAGATTAGAAAAAGAATTACTGAAAAATTTGTCCTAGGATTGCAGCCCACACATGGAATGCTCTTTTTTTTTTTTTCTTAAGAAAAAAGTAAGATTTAAGGCTGACAATAGAGAGTTAAGCCTAGTCCATATTCCTTCTGACATATACAGGAGAAAGCTGCAAAAATTCACTCTCAGCCAGGCTGCTAGTGAACCTTAGGTTGATTTCAACCATTTTTCCATAATCTTGAAAGAAACTTTGCTGGGGGGATGCAGGAGTCTGAGAATCTGTGGAATAGGAAAGCCAAAGCTCCTTCAAACAGCAGAACAACCAAACCAGACCAAAAAAAACCCCCCAAAAAACCCCAAAACCCACACCACCAAAATCCCAGGATTATTTCCAATGTCTTATGAGTTTATTCCTCACTATTCTGAGCCTCTTCCTCCTTTTTTTTCCCCACTTGCTCTCTTCAAGCTTCCTCTCCTAGGGGCAGGGGCAGCCAAGCAGGAAAAAGTCCTGGGGTGGCAGCAGCAGAGAGGCCCAGAGCCCCCATTCTGCCCCAAAAGCCCCAGGAAATTGCTGCTGAATTTGGAAAATGCTCTTTGGGGAAGAGGGAAGTGCTGTTCTCACAGCAGGAAGGACTTGGTCATGTTTGTACAACCATCTGCTGGAGCCCTGGGAGTCAGCCACAGCCTTTTGAGAGTTATGAGAAAAGTGTGGAGACAAAGTGTGGAGAGGAGAGGGGAAATTTAGAGCTGGAGAAAATAGCTTCTACCTGAGAGGCCAGTGATATCCATCTTTGGCAAGTGTCTGGCTTTCAGCACCACCACAGTCATTCTCTGGGCCACAGGCTGGTATGACAAGGAGACCTGCAGCTCCCCTCTGCTGACACATTTCTGTGAAAAAGAAACAGAGGGAACTTATTAGGACAAGAAAGTCTTGTGGGCGAATGGTGGAGGTCACCAGAACTTCCTTTCCCTGCTCTAAATGTCTCAGAAGTTGGAAAAGGAGGTGCTGGAAGGGCCCCTGGGAGAAGAAGGGGTCAATAAATCATCATTATTTCAGCACCTCTAAAGCTGCTCAGGTTCTGTGCCCTGAGCTGCCTCTTGAGCTCTGCTGCTGGGGGGTCTGTGTTTGAGCTGAAGTTTCACGGGATTTGCTGGAGCTCTTTGGGTTTGCTTTGAGAGCTGCCCCATCACTTGGGGCTGCAAAGGCACAGGAGGGAGAGGAAAGAAGATGGAACTCAGACCTGCCCAGTTAAACTTAACATTTATCAGTCAACAGCCTGAGAAAAGCTCAGCCAAGAGGCAGAGCTGGTCTCTCAGCTAAGAGGGGAAAAAATCGGGGATGGAAAGTCCGTCCCAGGAACCGTCTGTGATTTGTTTGTTTCAGCACTTCCCGTGTGTTGCAGACAAACACAAGGAACAGGGGCTCTTGCTGCTCAGGCAGAACTTAGGGAAAAGAGAAAAGATAAGAAATTCCTGATTGCCTGGATACAGCAGAACACAAGAGCCAGAGAGAGCTGGGCTGGGCTGGGGGTGTTGTGTGAGTTCTGGGGTTCTTTTGGTCCATCAAAGTAATTTCTCTGTTAGAAACGACCAGGGATGCTGGTGGGGATGGGGTGTGCATCTTTGCTGGACTGGCTCAGTGCAAGAATTTCCCAGGTTTTCAATGCAATTCTGTATTCCAGGTCTGGAAACTTCCTGACCTCATTGCAAACTTTGCTCAGGGGTGGCTGCTCTGACATCGTGGAGTTTCAACAATACCCACCTGACACCCAGGCAAATATATTTTTGATTACTCATAAATGTTAAATAATTGGCATCCTTGATTAAATCTATTTTTATTTAGTGTGACCTTTTTCCTCTAGTTTTAATCTGTTATTTCTAAGAGATGCAGTCAATGCACTGAAGAGAACATTACTGAATCATCCTAAGGCAGCCATTTGGGTTTGGATGTAAAGCACCCAAAGAACTTCAGAAAACCAAAGTCATTACCAGCCCCCTGGTCTTGTTTGGATTATTTTGGTTTGAGTAATCGACAGAGGTTCTCCTTTAAGTAACTTTTTAAAATTTTAAAATAAATAAATCAAATGCCCCATAAAGTAGGAAAAAAAAACCAACTTCTCGAGGTAACTACTGCCCCTCTAGGACTGAGGAAGCATTTAAGGAGCCCAGCAACCATTTCCAGTTTGTTAAGGCAGTAAGTGAGCCCAAATGCCTTTTTCTATTGAACCTGGAGGATGGGTAGCAAAAATAAATGAAGCAAGAAACTAAAAACCTAACGTAGCACCTCACCCTCCTACCCAAGCAGAGGGAATTTTCTGGAGGCAGAAGATATCTTCCCCAAGGTAAAGCTGAACATCTTATCTGCAGTGCTCATCTCTCCAGTTCACAGTGCTGGATGCTACCAGGGAGATTTATTTCACTGATATTTTAATGTCTACGTTTGGCAGAACCACTTTAGACACACTTTGTCCTAGAGGGAGACAAAACCCCAGTCATCCAGGGTGGGATGCACCCAAGTGATTGAACCTCTGCTCCAGGAGAGGCAGAACCACATCTGCCCCCCTGGCAATTCCCACTCCCTGGCAGTGCAGAGGGACAAGTTTTGTCTTTTCAGATGAACATCCTGTGACCTCATCAGCTCTTCTACCTGGAGATGGGGCCTTGGCCTCTTTTCTTTACCATCATTTCAGTGCCTGAACAGTCACCCCGTCTTATCATGTCACCAGCAGCACAAAGCAGGGAACAACCTGACTACAGCCACACAACACCAGGATCTACCTGGGGAAAAATGGGTTTCATGGCCAAGGACTGGCAGTATCCCTGCTCCTCAGACCACAGAGGCTCCCAAACCCAAAGAACTGGCCTGAAACCTCCTGTCCCCCCCCACCAACCACTTACTTGTATGTTCCTTTTGAGGATCTCCCTGCTCAGCTGAACCTTCCCAGTGCTGGGATCCACCCCTGCAAGGGGCACCATGACCTCCCCAATGACATCATCCCGAGAAAAGCGATCGAAGCTCAACACAAGGAAGTGAAGCACCAAATCCTGGAGCTGGCTGTAGGGGATCCCATAGAAGGTAAAAGTTTCATCGAAGACGGGGTCGAGCGTCTTGCGGAGGACTCGAGTCTTCACCCGATGCCTTTTATCTGGAAGAATTGTCATCTTGATGTAAGGGTCAGAGCTCTGAGTGTGCTCATCCATCACTGGCAGCCCGTGAGCCTCCTGAATGGTGACCACCAGGGCTTTTTTAGGGAAGTTGTAGTCCACTGAGAAAGTCAGTTCCCCCAGCAGGACCTCGTCCCCTGGAGAAGACGGGGAGGAGGTTTTGCTTCCTCCTGGAGTGAGGCTTTGATCTGGACTCAGTTCATCTCCATAATCTATTTTGATTGGGAGCTGGTCGACACGGGGGGCTGCCTGGAGGCTGTCTGGAGCCTTTTCGGGGTGCACTAAACCAGATTCAGCAGCATCCACCAAGAGGTTTCCCCTTCCACTCTCCTTTGGGGCGCCGCTCTTGTCTCTCCGGATCCGGTTGATTTTCTTCTTGTTACTCAAGGTCTCCGGATAGATACTGATGCCTTTCAGCATGTGAATGAATTTATAGGGCGGGGTTTTGTGCTTCTTTTCTGCTTGCTGGTGACAGCACGTCCACACAAACACTGTTACTGAGACAGAAACCACCAGGACGGTAGCACCGATGAGACCCGCGACGACCGGCGAGACATCTGCGGAGAAGACAAAGCAGTGAGGAAGGAGGGGGTGTCCTGGGGGTGGCCGTGGCCTCCCAGGGACAAGGACATCTGGATGGGGATCTATCCAACACTACTGTGTTGGAAGTGGTGGCCGTGGCCTCCCAGGGCCAAGCAGATCTGGGTGGAAATCCGTCCGACACCGACACCACCGCCCGACACCACCGCGTTGCCCTTGAGCCAAGGACTGAGGGAGGAAAGTTTTCCCTGACAATAAAATGAATTCATTTCTGTTTTCCCACATTTTACACTCCTAAGGCATGCTTGACCTAGGAAAAATGTCAAGTGGGTTATTGCCTTATCCTGGCAAATCAAGCTCCTGCCCCAGTGGCACTTCCCCAGGAAGACAGGCAGGGAGCATCCTGCTTTGTTTGTTTCTTATGGGGTTTGGGGTTTTTTTTATGCCCTGTTCAGAAACACGACACAATCCTGTTTTAATAACAGGATGGGAGTAGTAAATATGGCCGTGACACTTGATCAGGCATCCTCCTTTATTAAAAATGTTTTTTTTTTTTAAAATCTCTTTGATCTCCAAATGAACGTTTGGCCCAGGCACGGGCCCACTGGATATACACAACATTTCATGGGGAAATCCAGTGTTCAAAAGCAACAGACAGAAAATCCTGCACTTGGATTTAGGGATTATTTGCTATTTTCTAGATCTGACGTCAGCTCTGTCCCTCAGTACTGACAAGCCAGAATAAAGAAGCGAGATGTTCATTTTTAGCAAACATGCTCATTATTTCCTGGTTTCACGGGTTGGCTTTGGAGAGGTGTCACTGAATATTGACATCCTCAGACAGCCAAGGGCCACCACGATGGTAAAAAAGTTGGAGTGGATGGAGAATGGAGAGCAGGGGGATGAGGAGAGACCACAGGAGTGGGGTTTGCTCAGTCTTAAAAGGGAAGGAAAGGGGAGAGATTGGTTTTCTGGCCTCAGTTTCTTGGTGGGAGGTCATAGGGGAGGGAGAGCCAGGCTTTTCTTATAATTTCTTTTTGTGTTGCTGGTTTAATCATCATTAAAGCAATTTTTTTTTTTCTTCAACAAGCAAACAAACAAAAAAACAACCCTGTAGTCCTACATCTCTTTCTTTACAAACTGTACCTGCTGCCAGACCAAAAGGGAAAACCAAAAGCCATTGTCATGCCCATCCTGGCAACAGCTAACTGGAACAGCTAGTAAAAAAAAGGGAAATTTGTCTGATTTTCCTGTCTTCATTCTGTACCACAAACAGGAGAAACTTGTCTTCCAGCCTCACCCTTGAAGCAATGAAGAGCACCTTGATTTTGTATTTTCTCTGCTCTTTCCACATCACTGTTTCTTGAGGTTAACAGGCAAGAAGACAAGACGTGTTGCCAGACTACAACCTCAGTGGGAAAGGCTCAGGGAAAACTGTGATTTTCCAAAGAATACATCTCCTTTTTGCCAAAACTGCACAATCACTTCTGCTCAGACAGAAGCCTTCCCCGGACTCAAACTGGAGCCTTTTGCCCAACTTCACAGCTAAATCTGTCTCAAACCTCACAGCCTTGGAGAGAATTAACTCCAGCAAGAAGAATTCGTAGTATTAACCAAACACCCCCCAAAAAAAACACCCCACAACCCTTTGTTTTGTTATTTAATGTTCCATCTTTGAAATGAGGCAGGGAGTCTGTAACACCTCATTGGGATACAGCTCAGCCAGAGATATTACAAGCCTCAGTGGATATGCAAAAAAGGACAAATGCTGGAAACTCCTTTCTTATTCTCATCTCCTGCCTGTCTGTGGTTTGATTCTATAGTGTCTCCAGAGCATCAGCTTTTGTACCTTCATTTCTTGCAGATCTCATGGGAAAACTTCAGAAGGAACCCAGAGTCACGCTAGAAAGCACCCAGCAAATCTTTCCCACCTTCCTCCCATCAGATTTTTTTTTTTTTTTCTTTAATTCTTCTATTTGGCTCCCATAATGTCAGGCAAAGAATTCCTCAGCTTGGTGACGTGGCATGAGAAACCCGTGGCTTTTATTTAGAGCCTCCTTTCACTCAGTGCCTCCTCTGGCATGAGAAGCAGCAGGGAGCAATGGTTCCCTGCTCTGGGCTCCCACACCCCTCTGCTCCTGCCTGAAAATTCCTGCTTGGATAATCAGTCTGTGTGCCCCTGAGTCCTGGCTCCAGAATTCCTCAGAGCTGAAAACCACCCTGATGTGGAGCCAACCTCAAACCAGTCTCAGTGAAGCTTTTGCAACTTTCCAAGCACAATGTCCATGTGAAATGGCCCTGCAGCCTCTCTCCTCTCAAAAAGCAGCACTGGGATTTTTTTTTTTATTCAAACTTTATAGAAGAGATCTTTGTTCCGATGTGATGCTGAGATTGCCACCAAAACAAGCCCAGCTTTTTGGGATAGGGAATTAATTTCCATTTCACGAAAACTCATTGAAAACTTCCTTTGCAAACTGATACTTGGTAATTAAGCCCTAAAGGTGGCAAATATTTCCATTATCCCAGGATGTGGCTCTGGATTCCGAGCAATACAGAAGGGGAAAGGGGAGCAGGTACATTGCACCAGAGCTACAGCACAGAGAATTATTATTTAATTCTTTGGAATTTAAAAGGAAATATTGGAACTGTGCTTTAACTCCAGGGGGTTGTGGCCTGAGGGGAAGGTCAGGAAGGAGGACAGGAAGAGGCAGCAGCTGGAATCGTCGGGATTGGAGAAACCCCACGTTGGGTACCGGCCCTCATCACCGCGCTGAGCTACAAAAAAAAACCAAAAAAAACCCCAAAAACCAACCAAATAAAAAAACCCCAAAAAGAAAACAAAAACCACGAACCATCTTCAAAATTAACCACTCGGGAGGATTGGTTCCGCGGGGCCCCGGGTGCCGTCTCGGGGGCCGGGATGGACCGGAGCCGCCCGGTCCCCTCCTCCTCCCCCGGTGTCGCAGCGTTTTGGAGTTTCTCCGTGGCCACCGAGGAGCCGCCGGTAGCCCCGGGACCATCCCCAGGCTTCGCTGGGCCGCTCGGAGGGCTCGGTCGGAGCCCGGAGCCCGGACCNAAAAAAAAAAAAAAAAAAAAAAAAAAAAAATTCCCACCGCTAAAGAACCCATCAGCTGCTGCTTCCTTCCCAAAGTGGAGTCCTACAGCTAAACCAAGGTTTTGAGTCTGTCCTAGGAGCTGTCTTGGCTTGTCCCTACCCCCTCTCCTAGTACTCACTCAGGCTGTGCCACTTGGCCACTGGTTTCCTGGGGCTCTCACACACCTCCCTCCAGTGGTCCACCCCGGCGGCGGTGACGCTGTGGGCCCCCAGGATCAGCCTCCCCACCACCTCGTTTTTGGTGGTGCGGTCGAAATCGATGACGAGGAACTCGATGCTGATGTCAGGCAGGAGGTCCCCGGGGATGTCGTAAATGAAGGACTCGTTGAAGACGGGGTTCAGGGTGCACTTCTTCACGTGGGTCTTCTTCTTGGCGATGCGCTTCCGCCCGTAGTAAACGTTGACCTTGACGTAGGGATCTGTCAGAGAGGGAGAAAGGAACGAATAACACGGCCCCGGGGACACCTCTGGGAGGCAGGGAGAGAGGCAGGAAGCTGCAGGGAAAAGTGGGGATCCCCAGGAATCCAACCATCCCAGATAAAGAGGGATTGGACCCGATGCTTTTGGAGGAAACTGTCCAAACGTCTCCTGCCCTGACATGATAAATCACAGGATGCAAAGACTGCCCTGAATCCCCCTGAAAAAACTTCTGAGGACTGGCTAGATCCTTGAATCCACCTGAAAAAACTTCTGAGGACTGACTAGACCCTTGAATCCCCCTGAAAAAACTTCTGAGGACTGACTAGATCAACCTTTTCCTGGCCAGTGTCTCCTCTGCCAGCAATAGCTCCCAGCTCAGTCCATACCTACAACAACACACATCAGAGGGCACGTGGCTGAGAGTATCATCAGCTCAAATGACTTGAGCAAAATTTTAAATACATCATAGAAATCTAAAAAGGAGAAAAAAAAAAAAAATTGAGAACCACTGCAATATTAATGCCAATTATTCCTTTTTTTTTTGTTTTCAAACAGATCTGTACAGCAACACAGCAAAGAATGCAGTGTTCCCAATCCAACCCCCCCAGCAGACTCAGGGAATGCTCATCCTCTACACAGCAGAGCTTTTCCCAACCAGCTCCTCTTTGGCATCAGCTCCTGGTTCAGCATCAGTTCTGCAATGCCCAGAGCCTGGGGGGGAAGGACACTGCCTGGGAATCCAGCTCCCTGATCCCAGAAATCCCAACCAGGAAGCTTTTTGCTGTGACAGAACTTTCACTTCTTGCTCTCCCCTCTACAAAGAAATATTTTTACCCCCTTTCCAAGCCCAACAAAGTGTCTCGGGGAAGGGAGTGAAAAAAGAAGCTGAAAACAAAGCTTTCATTTTTTTCCACCAGCCTCACTTGGTTGTTTTATCTGCCAGCTTCTTCTTGATGCAGATGCTTGCTCAGGATTCAAATTAAGGCAGAAGGCACATGGTGCTTTTTTTTTTTTCCCACATAGCACAGGTTTTTGGAGCTAAGTGTCACTTGCCCAGCTGACATTGGCTCATTTTCTCTTTTTTTTAATCCAACTGAACTGATGATCTAATGCATAATACAAAAATCATACCAAGAAACTCTGCTAACTCTGCAAGATTAGAAAAAGAATTACTGAAAAATTTGTCCTAGGATTGCAGCCCACACATGGAATGCTCTTTTTTTTTTTTCTTAAGAAAAAAGTAAGATTTAAGGCTGACAATAGAGAGTTAAGCCTAGTCCATATTCCTTCTGACATATACAGGAGAAAGCTGCAAAAATTCACTCTCAGCCAGGCTGCTAGTGAACCTTAGGTTGATTTCAACCATTTTTCCATAATCTTGAAAGAAACTTTGCTGGGGGGATGCAGGAGTCTGAGAATCTGTGGAATAGGAAAGCCAAAGCTCCTTCAAACAGCAGAACAACCAAACCAGACAAAAAAAAAAAAAACCAAAAAACCCCAAAACCCACACCACCAAAATCCCAGGATTATTTCCAATGNAGAGGGAGCTAGCACAGCAATGTTACTGCACTCCTGATTTTTGTTTAGCAACGAATTAAATGTTGAATTTTTCGGCCCTGAGCCTTTCAACTGTTTCCTAAACTCATGCTCTTGTGCTGCTGCTTCTGACAGACCTGAGCAAATCCTACCAACTCATTCTGGACACCTCCGTGGAAAGCGTGGAGTAAGAGCATCACATTTTTCCCAAAGCCAGAAAATACTTGTGATTCAAGAGCAGAACTGGCCAGCATCAACTCTTTTCTCAAAGACAATAAACCTGCTGCCCCTCTAACTCAACGTGTGAAACTGCATAATGCTACGAGCTAACCTACATTCTGTAATGCTACCTTGGATGTTGGATTTGTTAACGCACATCGAGCGTGCAAATAAAAAATTAAATCACTTTAGCTGCTGCCTGGGCTGTGTTTGACCACAGACAACATGTGCCTGCCTCAACACTTCCAGAATTTGATTCTAAAAAGCTGCATTTCTGCTCGGGTGGTGACTCACAGGGAAAATAAATCTCAGAGAAACGAGGGAACGTCAGTGAACCCTGGCAGATAAACTGATGGCACATGGAAACCTCTCCATAATCTGCAGGGTTTGGTATCATCTGGCTGTCAATCACCCATCATTTGTTGTCATTTTGTCATCTTGTTAGTTATCAATTGGTTATAATTTGGTGTAATTTTGTCATGTTACTCGTTATCAAGCAGTTATAACTCGTTGTAGTTTCGTCATCTTGTTAGTTATCAATCAGTCACCATTTATCAGAGTTTTATCATGTTACTAGTTATCAATGAGTTATAATTTGTTCCAGTCACATTCTTAGTGACCATTTAGTGGCCACTGATGACTCCTCATTAGCTGAGCTGAGCCTGAGGGACCCCCGAGGACACGGGGTGGGCAGGATCCGGGGCTCTGGGGCTTCTCATTCCCATGCATTCCTGGATTCCCAGCCCAAAGGGAATTCTCTGGGAATTCTCTGGCACTGCAGTGCTCTGTCTCCCGTGCCTCCTTTTCCTGCAGCTCCAACCTCGCAGGCACCAAGCTCTCCAGACACCACGAGCAGCTCTGAGCTGTTTCCCAGCAACACCGACTGCAGCCCCACGTCACTGCCCTCCTTCTCCACTTCCTTTGGCAGCTTCCCACGCAGCACAGGACCCATCTCCAGAGGTCCTTCGGCTCTCTCAGGCCTTCAGATGAGCTCCAGGTCTCCTCTGAAAGGACTGAACAGTTTTAACCCTCGTTTTACCTAAAGAATGTCCCAGGGCAAGGTTCCCTGCCTCCATCCCTGAGCAGAGGGGGAATCTCTGGGGTGACCCCATGTGCCATCTCTTCCACCACGGGGAACATTCAGTCTCCAACTTCACTCTGGGAAAAAGAGAAAAACTTGAGAAGGCTCCAGGGAGACCACCTGGCAGCTTTCCAGTCCCTGAGTGGGGTCTACAAAAAAATGGGGAGGGACCTTTTGTATGTGATGGAACAAGGGGGGGATGGCTTTAAACTGGAAGAGGGGAGGGAGAAGTCCTTTGGGGTGAGGGTGCTGAGCCCCAGGTCACCCCAGAAGCTGTGGCTGCCCCATCCCTGGAAATGTTGGAGCTGGGATGGGGCTGGGAGCCCCCTGGGCTGGTGGGAGGTGTCCCTGCCCGTGGGGACACACTGGGTGAGCTTTGAGGTCCCTTCCAACCCAAACCAGTCCATGAGTTCATGAACCAATCAACCTGGAACTGATGGTGTTCCTGTCACCAGGTTCACCAGTGACATTCTTTGGCTATTTTGGGAATACTGAGGAAGGAGTGAAGCACTCCAGACTCCTACTCTGGTGATTCAGTTCCACCCCACAGCTCCTCAGTTGAACAAAGCAAAGCAGCAGCAGGCACTGGGATGATGCAGTTGTCAGGAAATCTCTCTTCATCCTCCTGTGCCTGGCTCCTGCATCCACACCTTTCACAAATGTCCCATTTTTCAGGTTCTTACACCATCCACCAGCCAGCAACAAAAGAGTTTGCAGGAGAAAAACAAAGAAAGAAAGAAAACAAAAACCCCAAACACAGTGGATTTGACATGAAAAGAGGATTTGGGTTTTGTGGAGAGCACAGGAGCTCAGCTCCAAGTCTCTTCCCACCTTTGGCTCCAGGTGACACTGAAACAACCAGGAGTGTGTGTGGTGCTGGGGCACACCTGGGCCTCTCCTGTGACACCAGAAAAATCCCAGGGCACAAATCCCAGAGTATCCAAGGCTCAGAAACCTTCTCCAATAAGGAGCTGAAGCACTGGGAAGCCACGGAGCCCACGCAGCCCAGGACAGGAGCTCCTCTGGATGTCTGGGGTTTTTTTTTCCACTATTATTCCTGATACTCTCTGCAGAGAACATCTGGATTTGCACAGAATTTTAACCCTCTTTTCACACCCTGGCTCCAGTGCACAACTCTCACACTTTTTCTTACCCTGTCTTCTTCCTGCTCTGTTCTGTGGAACACAGAAAACAACAAAACCCCCAAATTAAAAGCAAACAAGTTGAAATGCACCAAGGCACATGAATCCAAGTGTCCTCTGGGATTTCACTGCAATCCTGGTTTTCCTGGCTCCTGCCCAGCAGTGAGCCCATGGTTATGCACACCCTGATCTTTAGGCTCTGGAGTCAGCTCTCTTTTTTTCATTTTCTTTAGGTAACATTCCTCACCCCCTGAGCACCACTAATGTTTGCAGAGCAGGTCTGGTGTTCCTCTTTGCATTGTGTGTGTTCATAAAAGAACAAATCATCTTTTTAGGCAACTCAGACAGGGTTAAAATAAGTTTCCTGGAGAACTACCTGCCTAGAATCTTCAGCTTAAGAGTGAAAGAGCTTCCTTAGACCCAGTGCAGTGCAGCTGCTGTTGCTCTTTGATCAGATGTGATGGGAACTGGTGATCTTGCTGATCAAAGAGGAGATGTGCCAGGTCAGTCCTGGGGCTGTGTCTGGTGGTGCAGTCAAATCTGCACATTGATGTGCAAAAGGATTAGTAGAAGAAGTGAGGATAGCAAATATATAAACTTCAGCTTTGGTTTTTTTCCTGAACTCCTTATTGCTTAAGATAACAACTGGCAATTCTGTGCCTGGGGGTTTTCAGAGTGGTTTCTTTGTGTAAGATTTAAACCCACAATGAGGAATTTGTAGGGGGAGGTTACCTGCTGGTTGTGGCTGAGCTAAACATTGACATTGGGTTCTCTCCCTCCCTTCCAGTGCCCCAGTGTCACCCCACACTGGCAGTAATCACATCTCTTATTTGAAAAAGGCTGAGAATAGTTCAGATTGGTCAGGATTTCTTTGTGAACTTTGTGAGGAGTTGTCTGCATCTTTCCAGGAGTTCCTGGTTTAGGACTGAAAGTTCTCCTGCTCATTCCTTGATGAATTAAATGCTGTAAAACCCCCTAGGAAAATCCTCTAGGAGAAAATTGGAGGAGAAGGAGGAGGCAGCAGGTCAGAAATTGCTCTAAAAGCAGTCACTGATTCTGTCATTGCAGGAATTAGACCTGGACAGATTTGGGCAGGGAGAAATTTAATGAATTCCAAGGGCAAGTGTAGAGTCTTGTGCCTTGGGAAGAACAACCCCAGGTACTGGAACAGGCTGGGGACTGAGCTGCTGGAGAGCAGTGAGGGGAAAGGGACCTGGGGTGCTGCTGGGTGGATGGAAGGATGACCATGAGCCAGCAACGTGCTCAGGTGGCCAAGAAGGCCAGTGGCATCCTGGGGGGCATTAAAAGGGGAGGTGAAGAAAGGTTCTTCTCCTCTGCTGTGCCCTGGTGAGGCTGCATCTGGAATGTTGTGTCCAGTTCTGGGTCCAGAAGGACAGGAAGAATTTTTACCCTGTGAGGGTGAGGGAGCACTGGCCCAGGGAGGTTGTGAATCTCCTTCCCTGGAGACATCCAGAGGTGTTCCTGGGGGACCTCCTGTAGGTGACCCTGCTCTGGACTCAGTGATCCTTCACGGTCCTTTCCAGGATTCCAGGGGGATTATTTCAGAGCAGCCTCCTGGAAATGTTCCCCAGGGCCCTGGTGGCTGTGAGCTCCCCCTCAATACAGCAAGTTAACAAAAACTGTTATTTCTAGCCAGCTGCCTACAACCAGAGTTTTCAGATAAAATGTAAATGTCACCTCTCAGCAGCATCCAGAGCTGCCCAGGATTATTTTCACCTTTGAATAACTCATGTCTGTGCCTTCTGTGATTCCCTCAGTGCCACTGGAGTGTTTCCTGATGCCTTTTGTGAGCCTGTTGCTTGGGGAGTGGTGACATCACAACAGCAGCAAGCACTTTTTTTTTTTTTTTTTTCTTTTTTTTACACAGTGTTATTCAAAAAGAGTTTTATTTTTGTCATGTATAAATTTGTACACAGAATTCTTGTTTTATTTGACACAATATATATGATTTTTAATACAGCCATTTGCACTCCAGGTTTGACTCTGTGGTGTCTAATGTGGTGTCCAGCTCTGCCCAACCTCCTGGGGTAGTGCTGGGGGGTCCAAAGGAGGGCAACCAGGCTGGTGAAGGGACTGGAGCACAGATCCTATGAGGAGAGGCTGAGGGAGCTGGGGCTGTTCAGCCTGGAGAAGAGGAGGCTCAGGGGAGACCTCATCACTCTCTACAACTCCCTGAAAGGAGGTTGGAGCCAGGGGGGGGTTGGTCTCTTTTCCCAGGCACCTCTCAGCAAGACAAGAGGACACGGTCTCAAGTTGTGCCAGGGGAGGTTTAGGTTGGATATTAGAAAGAATTTCTTTATGCAGAGGGTGATCAGGCATTGGAATGGGCTGCCCAG